>JAAXCT010000134.1:600000-1183355 GCA_012490785.1 Eragrostis nindensis | reverse complement strand
AACGAACGCACCCTTAATTTGGGCGCGCCTGCAGCAGGGGATTTGGGGTGCGTTCGTTGCATAAGGTCTAAATTTTAGAGGGTTTTTTCAATGAATATTGTGATTACAAATAAAGTTTAATTACGAAACTAATTTCAAGACTCCGGTCGAATTCGCGAGACGAATCTAATAAGGTAATTAAGACGTCATTAGAAAATAGTTACTGTAGCATCACTATAGTAAAATATAAATTAATTAGACTCATTAAATTTGTCTCGCGATTTAGAAGAGGTCGTGACATAAGTTTTATCATTAAATTAATAAAAATATATTTAAATAGTAAGATTTTTTTTAACGTGACAGGTCTAAAATTTTAGAAGAGGTGCAACGAACACACCTTTGATATTCACGGTGGATGAGCTCCGCTGCCGATTGTTTCCAACAGGCATGAGCTCCACTGCTCCACTGCAGGGGATTTGGTATTCACGGTGGATTTGGTAATCACGGTGGATGAGCTCGACAGCCGTAGTACTCCACTAGATGCTTTATTCCACGGCATGAGGCGCGGCGCGGGGCGTACACTGCCATCGGGCGCGTCATCCACCAGAATGCTTCTACTTTACAGATCATCCATGACACCGCTGTGAGTTTTCTGACAACATCCACGAGAATGCTGCTACGATGTTCTGTACACAACATTCCACACCCTCATTTTTTGTACACAACCATATGATTCTTTGTACGAAACATTGTACTCAAACAGCCTGTTCGATTAGAGGCTGCTGTTGCTGTTTACTGTAGCTGTTGTTATAGAAATAACTGCGAACACTGTAACTGCTAGAAGCAGCACTGTAGTCATGTGAAGAGGAGGGCAGCAGCAGCCGGCTGCAAAACCGGCAGAACAGACTGAAAATTATACACAAGATTATACACCCATGGGCTGATAATTTACAAGATTGATCGGGACGGCGCGGGCACGGTTAGCAGCGCCGAGGCAGGGCTGGACGCCGGCGGCGAGCGGCAGACGGGGCACGTCGGGCGCAGCCGCAGCCACCGGTCGACGCAGAGCTGGTGGAAGACGTGCGCGCACCGGGGCAGCACCCGCAGCACGTCGCCGCCGGCGTACTCGCCCAGGCACACCGCGCAGCACGTCTCGCCGGGCGGCGCGGCGGCGATCGCCGTCTTCCCCGCCGCCGCCTGCTTGTCGCCGTACACCACCACCTTGGACAGCGCCTTGAGCGCGGCGTCGCCGAGCCCCGCCTCGACGTCCGCCGGCACGGCCGTGCGACGACGGCCGCGCTCCTCCTCCTCCCTCCGTTGCGCGGCCCGGCGGGAGCACGCGCGGAGCAGGAAGGCCGCCGTGACCACGGCCAGGACGCTGACGACGGCGAAGGCGACGTCCAGCTCCACCATCCGGGTCGCCGGCACAGCGCACAGAGAAACGCGACGCTCGCCGCCTGCGGTGGAGCGAGCGAGTGAGCTATTCGGCGATGCTCGAGTGGAGTTTCACTTGCGTGAGAATGTGGTGCAGTGTAATGAGCTGACGCGGATCGGTGGTTGGCTGTGTGGATGGGGTTACATGGCTGCTGGGAGCCTGGGCCATGAAGCCTGTCGAGCTGCCTGCCCCGGAAGAAGCGACTGGGCGACTGTGATGTGGCGACGTGACTGAGAATCTGAGGTCACAGGACTCGCGCTTGTCCTGCCCTGCCTAGCTCAACTCTGGCTTCGCTTCTCTGAACCATCATCCATAATAAAGGCACTTCATTTTCATGAATCGCCTTTTTTTTTCCTTTTTTGAAAAAGATGCTGTAAAATTCAAGGCCATGGAAAGAGCTGCTGAGCCGAACTGTAGAATTCTACTACCGAGTTATACTAGCAATCTTCATCCCCAGCACAGTCGCCTGATATAATCTTCAGAGAAATGCTCGTCTTGTGCTTGATCGATCACGCAGAACCGGCCGGCGTTCCCCACCCCAGCTTGACGGCCGTGATCGTCAACAGGGCAGGGCAGCACCTCGACGCCGGTGAAGACAACCACTGGATGAGATGATCGTACTCGTGCTCCTCCGGTTTTTTAGAATGAAGATGATCTGGTAACGCAGAACCTTTCCCGCGCGAGCTCCCCAGGTTCACCATGGATTGTTTCTGACAGCCATCAGTCCTCGGGTCGGGAGGGCCAACACGATCAAAACGTGGGTGGCGCGGCGGTCCAACTTTTTGGCATTCACCGGCATCCGTCTGCTTCGGGAGAGATTGGCGCTGGTTTGGATCAGGAGAGCTGCAGAGGTGACTTTTCGTGACGTGCCATTTCGTGACGTGACGTTTCTGCCAGCTGGAAATCGTGGGGGCTCGATCGCGGCGGCTGGTGATTTCGATGGGTTCATCTAAATTCTGCACTTGCAACGATCGATTCCATTTCATCATTCACTACAAAAAATGCTTTTACTTTACAGATCATCAATTACACCGCTGCGTTCCCAGCTGAGAGCTAACTAATTAATATGATCATCAGTGCTGGGATGTTTGCACGGCGAGCGGCGTCGCGACGGGGCAGGGCGGCACCGCCGGCGGCGAGCGGCAGACGGGGCACGTCGGGCGCAGCCGCAGCCACCGGTCGACGCACAGCTGGTGGAACGTGTGCGCGCACTCCGGCAGCACACGGAGCACGTCGCCGCCGGCGTACTCGCCCAGGCACACCGCGCAGAACGCCGCCGTGTTGCCCGCGAACGCCGCCTCGCCGCCGTACACGACCTTGGGCAGCGCCTTGAGCGCGGCCTCGTCGAGCCCCGCCGCCGCCGCCTCGACGTCCGCGTCCTCCTCTCGCGGCCGCTCCACCGGCGTCGACGCGGGCGCGGCGCTGCGGGAGCACATGCGGAGAAGGCAGGCCATGGTGGCCACGGCCAGGACGCTGACGACGGCGTAGGCGACCTCCACCTCCACCATGCCGACCGCCGGCCGGGAAGAAAACTAAAGGCCGGCCAGCTAGCGTCTCGCGCAGCTTTGCGGTGAGCTCTACTAGCTAGATGGCGATGCTGGGCCGCCGGTGCAACTTCATTCGCGTGCGTCAAGTCAACCAGCCAGCCAGGAGTCTAGTTGAAGCAAAGCAAATATACGAGGCTTTCTAATCTGAGTAGTTAGCAACTTAATTAGCATCTTCATCAGCAGCTTCATAGTTTTTAAAGCAGCAAAGATTAGTATAGTGCAGTGCAGTTTTGTTTTGATGAATGGCAGTGTGTCCTGTCCTCTTGCTTGTGTGGCTGGGATTGCGCGGGAGACGAAGCCCGTAAGCAACCGGCTGACGACGACCGAAACCGAATAAAACTCTGACTTTTCATGCACGAATATATAGTTGAATTAATGGATAATGTATTGGTTTTCACGACCGTTAAGTTTTGATGAGCCGAGAAGTTTCTTCACGCTTCATGGATGGATGGACGTGCGTGCGTGGTATGCATGACAGTAGGGATCTCATCGAGAAATGACAGTAGGATGCATGCATTATACTATTAATTACTTGCTATGAAGCTGAACTGCGTATCGCTTCTAATTCGAAATTAAGACGTCTTCAAGTTCACAGCACCAACTTGATGCTATCTGTGGCAAGGAACTCGGACTTGTGCTTCACCATTTCGAGCACAGACGGTTTCTCCTGAACCTCGTCATCCAGCACGGGCACCACCTCCACGCCAGTGAAGACAACGATGTTAGCTTCATACTCCCCCATCTCATTAATAACATCAAACCATTTCGTAATGCAAAACCTTCCAGCGCCCAAGTTCAACAGGTCAGATTTTATCATGAACCAATCCTTTGGCGGGTCAACATCCAGCCCGACATCCAGCACTGCAGGCAGTGTCCTGGTGAAGCCATTGGCAACACCTGAGAGGTCCAAGGCGCAAAGCTTGGATGGTCTCTCAGCCGAGAGGCCAAACCACATCCCAAGCTCAGCGTCGTACTCTGCTCTGGAGTGGAAGGGAAGCACCCAGTCACCTGCCTTATGCCACTGGTTCGCCAAAGTGTCGAAGGAGTAGGTCGCGGTGCCCGATGATACACAGATCCTTGTGCCACCACCAACCACAGCGAAGGATATCAGGTCTGGGACCTCGTACTCAGGGTCGTCGAAGAATGGAGGATGTGGGAGAGGGCACCAATGCAAGCTCTTCTCAGGGTGGCATGCAAGCATCTCGAAGCTGCACGGCTTGCCGGGAACCATGTCCATGATGTAGAGGCTGTCGGTGTTGTCTTCGTCGTCGTCCAAGATGCAGGGATGGGCAGCTGTGCTGGGGATAGAGGCGGAAATGTAGCAGGGTCCCTTGGGTGAGTTCATCTGGGGCATACCCGTGAAGGCCTGTGTCTCGGTGTCGAATACGGTGGCATAGCCACCAGCGTCGGAGCAGAGTATGTTGTTCTTGCCCAAGAGCGCAAACACGTCCTTATATCTGTCGGAACAAGACGACACGGACGGAGGCGACCTCAGAGGTTCGTAATATATGGACGGCGGAGGCATCCTCCCGGCGCTCCCTAATGCTTCTGGTAGCTTGCTGCTGCCGTTCCCCTTGGCTTTGGCCTCTTCCCTTGACGGGTAGAACAACCTCGAGATGTCCATGCTGGCCAGTGCATACCAGCCAAGCCCAGCGCTCAGCACCATATGGAGAGACTCACGTCTCAACTTCTGGCAGCTCATCTTCGATGCAGTGTGCTCTTTCTTCACCTAATTCTGGAAAAGAAAGAAATTAAAATTGTTTGTTAGCCACGATAATTGAATAGGAAGAGAATCAATGTAACAAGAGAAAATTTGATTGCTGAAATCGATCGGGCAGGGTCCCTCTGTCTAACACCTTATTCAACTTTAGCTAACAGGTTTCGTAAAGAAAAAAGATCCAAAAGAAACATTATCTGCTCGTCATGGCTACAGCATCATAAAAAAATACATTTTGTTTTTACGAATATAATTCCCATCGCATTAAAATAGTTTCATTGCTCCTATGATCTTGCTTTGCTACGGGCGCAATCCATTGAGCTGATTGCCAAGAGAAATAAACTACGAAATCAATTTAACAAGATCATTTCTTTATATTTAAATCTGGGATTGAAGAATACTTTGATATGAAGAGGATCATTTATTCATATATTCGAATCAGAAATCAATTTATAATCTTAGTTCGAGTGAGACGGTGTAGATGCATGAAGATAAAGAAAAATCAAGTAAAATTGAAGATTTCCTAAATTATGTTTCCCAAGGAGCAACAGACGTAAGAAATACGTCAAGTGTTGATATTTAATGACCTAGATAGACAGTTCCAACACCTTCACCATCAGCATGTAAATCAAGATGCAGAGCTTGAACTCGATACAAGTAGAGGAACCCAAGTAGAAGTTGGGGATGGCTGACGAGATATCGTATTGATCTACCTTCTCACTTCCCTCCTTTTCTCTACGCAGCACAACAGTGCGTGATCAACAGCCAAGCAAGTCTGACAAAGGTCACGTTTCAAAAGAAATGTAATAGATCAATACATATATAGTAGAAAAAAACATTTTGTGGAGGCATGCGTTCAAACTTCACACAATTCAACATATCACAGGAACCATAATAGTCAATGGGCAAAAAATGAGTAAACAAAAGCCTTGTTTGAATGAAAGTATATAGGGAACTTGAGACCACACAGCTACACAAGTAGTTACAAAGGATAGGAATAGAGAGCAAGATCGAAAAGAACAGATTTTTTTAGCATTCCAATCTAGATAAATAGTATAGACTGCACACAAGTTAATTATATGGCTAATAACATCGTATGTTCCACTGAAGAGGCCATATTGCATCCTCTCCCTTATCCCAGTAGTTTCCTATGCTGTGAAAACAATCAATATTAGGGATATCATATATCTAGACAGTTTCATCGCCTTCTATCCTAGCTAGTAGTTTCAACTCGCTCTGAATACAATCAATATTAGGGATTCTTTATCTAATAGGTATCTGAATGCTTCCCAGTATCATCTTTACTGGTCAAATCAGAGATCAAAATTTGGCAACAAAAAAAATAGATAAATGAAAAGCCTCAATTCAATCTTGGGGGGCATACATGCTTAATTGTCGGCCTTATATAAATTCGTCTTTTATAAAAAAATAAATCTTTTTTTTGACATAGAACAGAGGGACACCAAAATATAGATATAGGGAGTATTGCCATGCACAAGCCGAGTATATCCACGTCTGAAAGTTAGAAGACATCGAAAGATGATGATAAAGCTGATCAATACAATTTATTCTGTGTGCCTTCAAGATACAAAATCAAAGTGGCAAAAATAGGGGCGTACCTGAGGAGGTCAGGATTCCGTGGAGAGCTGCTGGTGCCCGGTGAGACTGATCTTGCGTCTAGAGAACAGGGTGCGGGTGTTCTTAAGATCCCTCTGTTTCAGGACGAGAAACATGACAAGCCTGTGAGGAAGAAATTTTTGATGTCAAATCAGGGAGAACCACGCACGAGGCGATGCGGGGCGGGCCTTGGTGGCGGCGGCGGCGGCGCCGGGATAACTCGAGGTGGGGTGAGGCGGGGCGTTTCTCCGCGGAAGGAGGCGGCGGGTGCCGCCGTGGTGGGCTCAGGGCCGGCACTCAGAATTTGGTGGCCCGGTGCAAGATTGAAAATGGAGGCCCTCGTTGACCGTAAATATATAAGATAATACTAAATCGTTGCTACTTTTATTTCGAAAACTCTATTCCGCGTACGGACGCGCTGGCGCCGCGTCCGTCGCGCGCGCGGGTTTGGCCCAAGCCAACTAATATTTTTCATAGCGCGCGATCTCTTCTCAAACCAGCTTGTCGCTTTTTGTTAGCTACACATGCGGTCAGCCGGTGAAGGAGAGAAAAAGACCTCGCTGACGTCATCATATTAAATACCCGATTCGAAATTTTAAAATGCCATAACTCTTTCGTATGATGTCCGTTTTCAATTTCGTTTTCACCGATGTATTCTACGCGACGAGACGAACAAAACTAGACCCCACTTGCATACATTTTGAAGAAAGTTTTTGCATACATAAGTTACTACTATACGTATAACATAAATTGCTACACATATTTTATTTTACATGTTAAGATTGCTATATATTGTCCATATATAAGTTACTACTCATAAACTGAAATTACTATGACATGAATTAGTAGCATGTTTTATTCTTATCATTTGAAACCTAAGTGGTACTAGACAATATCAACTTATATAGTTAATGTGTAAGAAAATTATATTTTTTACGCTAACAACTTATGTATATACGAATTGCTACACTTGTACCTACACTAGTGGCTACTACCATACTAGTAGAAGCTACCATATCAAGACAAGTTGCTACTAGATTCGAGTCATAACAAATTTTGGCATTTAGTATAATTTTTAAAATTATTACTATGCCTAAACTTAAGTTGTTACTATCTCTATTATAGAAGTTGCTATTGGTTTTTAATATACAACGTAGTAACTCATGTTATAAACATGGTAGCAACTTCTGTGATATTGTATACATGCAAAAATGTTTAGAACCTATGCAAGTGGGATTTAGTTTTGTTCGTCTTGGCACGTAGAATGCAACGGTGAAAACGAAATCGAAAAGGGACATGGTATGAGAGAGTTATGGCATTTTAAAGTTCTTAGATCGGGCATTTAATGCGATGACGTCATCTGACAGCGACGTCTTAGTTGTGCGCGCGGGCTGGTCTTTTTCTCCGCTAAATGGAACATGTGTTGGCTTCTGGTTTGAAGGAATGAGATTAAGGACACGTGGCAGCTGTTTGGATGGTTGCCTTCCCGATTTGGTTTCGCCCCCGCGTGAAAAAAGGCTGGTCGGACGGACGCGCGCTCGGCAAACGCGCGTACAGACGCGCTGTAACCGCGTCCCTTTTATTTTACTCATCACAAAAATTTGTTAACTCTAACAGTGTACATTAATAAGTATAAATATGACATATAAACTACTAAAAAAGGCACTACATATAGATCACTTGAAGCATATGAAAAAGAATGTCTCATGCTGTCATCCAAAGGGGGATATACAAGGTCTTATTTGCTTATAGGTCCTTTTTTTTTCCTAACTCATCCCTTGCTTTGTTATGAGATGAAACCGGATGCATGTGCTTTCTCATCCTGCAAATTGAATGAGTAGAAACCATCATAGAATCAAATTGAACTCGAAAGAACATTCAATCAGAACCGGATGCATGTGCTAGATTTCTAGCGTTGAGAGATGAAGGGCCTGAAGCGAGAAGAAAGAACTAGAATTAGGCGATTGGTGGCGGCGCGCGATCCACCTTGGTTCTGGCCGAAAGCAATGGGGATTGAGAGATGAAGTGATCGGCGACAGGTAGGCAGGCGAGGCACCTCGATCGGCCACGTAGGGGAGGGGGAGGATGTTCAGGAGGCGAGCGGTCACGATCTAAGACGAATCGAATTCTGCGTGTAATTACGTCGCAGACGAATCGATGTTCAGGCGCCGCCGTCTACGTACGTACGTACGTACGTCGAGCGCGATGACGATGTTGCTTCTGTGGATGCGATTGCACGGGAGACGATCGCCCATAAGCAACCGGCTGACGACGACCGAAACCGAATAAAACTCTGACTTTTCATGCACGAATATATAGTTGAAGGAATGAATAAATGGGTAATATGTTGGTTTTGTGTGTGTGTTCACTACCGTTGAGTTTTGATGATGAACAGTCGTGACATTTTTTACATAGATGAAAAAGAAGTTTCTTCATGCTTCATGGATGGATGGATGGATGGACGTGCGTGCGTGCGTGGTATGCATGACAGTAGGAATTATATTCCCTCCCTCGATCATCTCGTGTGTGTCGCGGCCTGGATCGTCCTCCCTGCGCCCCCCTGTGTGTGGTGTGGTCACCGTGGGAGGACGATGGACGGCCACCACCAGTCATGCCAGTCACGTCGACGGCGGTCGTGCGCTAACTAACTTGGAACTTGGGGGGCACGATCGAGCACCGGCCGCCGAGAGAGCTGCAGCAAGCAGAGGAAGCTCGTGCGTCGATCGCAGCCGAGACGGTGCCCGCGGTCTCCGCCTCGGACGCACATACGCAGCTGGTCTGTTAATGCACGATGTGTCGGCCGGATGGTTCGCGCCGCTGCTCGGGGCGCCGTCGTCGTCGCCCGGTTTGTTTGAGCGACGCGAACGGCGGCGACAGGGTGGATGAATCCTTAACGGAGCTCGGCGGGCGAGAAAACATGAACAGAGCATGCGTGCACGATTCTGTCCAGGCGATAAGCTGTGCGCCGTGCACGTACTTGTCGGCGCACACGGAGACGATGGCATTCGAGTCGCGGCGTGGCACAACCACAACGGCCTTGCGATGGCCGCACAATGACCAGCATACGCTTGTGTTGAAAGCTCCAACGTTGGAGAAACAGGGGAGGGAGGGCCGGGGGGAGTTACAGTTCAAACAGAGTGCCGCAAAACTACAGTTTCAGATAAGAAAACTGGGGAGAGCATCGTCCAGTGAAATTTAAAACCCAACGGCGCCGCCGGTGCAGGAGCGTGACGACGACGCCGCCCGGCCGGTGGGCGCAGCGCGAGCAGGCGCCGCCGTCATATTGGCCACAGCGTAGCTCAGGGACGACGGCATGGCCATCATGCACCGACGCCTTCAAGTCCGTGCCGGCACCTCTTGCTTTTGTGTTGTGTGACATCAACGGCGGCGACAGGATGAAGAATGCATATATTGGCACTGGTTGATGGAACTGGGGCGTCGACAAGTAATATAATGCCTTCAAGTCCGTACGTTGCAGGACATATATACATCCTCCTCTCGTCCATGCCGACACGGTTGATGGAACTGGGGCGGCCGGCTGCTGGTGCGCGTCGCTCAGGCTACTCAAGCTAGCCTCGCCACGATGGAGGGCGACCAAGTCGCGGCAGTGGCACAACAAGACCGTGTTACTCCTTCTTGCTGGCGGTACTTCTCGACAACGCCGCCCGCTAGGTACAATTGCTCGCCGCTCTGATGTTGTTGGAGCTGGTATGCCACCGAACCTGTTTATGTCCCTACTAGGAAAGAAGTTATGCATCCCAGCCAGCTCCACCCCCTTTTGTCCAAAACGTAATCTTGCGAAGTTATTAGATATCTACTAGGCGAGCACTTTCGCAAAAAAAAAAAATAAAAAAAAAGAAGAGAGATATCTAGGCCAGCCAACGCGTTTCAACGAATCAACCAACTCTTTTTGACCAAATGGCCAAAGTGACTGACCACGAACACTTGAGTCGAAGCCATGTTCAATTGTATGCCGATGGGTATCAACTGCTTTCTTTCCAAGTTGACGAGCGCGAACTTCGGCTGCTTGAGTTGCGATTTGCTATGACATCAACTTCTTCTTCATGACATTTTGAACATTAGCTGCTGATGGAGATATCTGAGTCTCAACAGTCGCCGAGGATTGAGCCTGAGTTACCGGCTTGGTGGACTGTAAATGGTTGAGCAAGGAATGCATATTCACTTTCGCTTCCACATCAGGATCCGTATCCGCGAAAAGGAATGTTTTGATAACTTGTTCACTAGATAATACAATCTCAAATAGCATGTCATGGCCCCATGAAACTGAAGCAGGGCAGGATGATGAATAATTAGACGCAGATCGGTTGGCCTACACATCTTGTCAAATAGATCATGCAATTGCAAACTTAAGTTCCATACCACAAACTTGTCTTCAGCTTCTGCCAGCAATACTCCTTGGTTGGAAGTTACCGGTTCATCTTGTTGTCTACAAGACTCTTTACAATACGAACATTTCTCGCGAATTCTGATGCCTTAATCCAGCCAATATTGTATTCCCTCTTCTCAAATGGATAGAATTTAAAATTAGAATCAAATTTTGAAAACAATTTCCAACAAAATTACACAAAACTATGACTTTTAGCTCATTTTTAGAAAACCGACGACTATTTGCACCATTTGTAGTAGAAAAGCTATACTAACCCTACAGGAACAAGCTTTTGGATAATCGAATATATCCTAAAACAACCAAGGGGATCTCTCTCTCTCTCTCTCTCATGCGTGAGCTCAATGTTGAAGACGATGGAGGCAGTAGGAGCAGAGAGCATGAGGCTGAGAGAAAAATATTTGTTTTCCCTTTTGTCATCTTGATTTTATTTCTTCTTTGTGGGAATTTGATATTATAAAGTAACTACAAGATCATAGACTAATTTACTTTGTATCCGAATGAAGGAATGAATTAATGATGCCCCTATTGTTGCCCCTCAAGTGGACTTTTATTCATGACGAGTTGCAATCCTCCTTTACCTTGAGATATTTTTGGTCGGTTGCTTACAAGAGAGGAGTACGATGGTAAAGGTTTTTATCATGTCATGTATATGTGTAGTGTATGTAGTAGCTTGTTGTGCTGCTAGTGTTTGTAGTGGTACACCGGCTCCCTATCTAGGGTTAATGCCATACACCAAGTCCCTGTAGCAAACTAATTTTAGAAGCAGAACCACCTTTCGTTTGACGTGTGGCACATAATTAATAACAACAAATTAAATCGGCAGGTTCATCGTTCAGTTTCTTCCATGTTGAAATTGTATCTGGACACAAATACAGCTACTCAAATCCAGTAATTGTTAAGTGAGCTCTAGACGGGATATTTACTCCTGATGCATATATAGGACTATACTATTAGCTATGATGGTCAGGCTAAAACATTTCTTTTGGGTTAGTGTTTGTTTGTCATAGTTGAATACTCCTAATGATTTATTTCTGTAGCAGTGCACAATACATAATCATGATTATGTATTCATGATTACGTCGGCCTGATCATCACATCTGCAGGAGAGGCGACCGGCCGGAGCTATAGCTAGTAGGAGCTAGGCCGGTCTGTCGAGGATGAACCTGCCCGGAGAAGAAGCGCTCTACTCTACTGAGAGTCTACAGCCAACTCATCCACGTCGTCAAGCAACATCGCCGCCGAAGCTGATCGATCGTCAACTTGTCGTTGGAAGAGCACCCAACCTACTGCCGATCGAGGATGTCGTCGATGCATGGCCCGATCAAGCTGCACGGACGTCCATGCATGCATTCATCCAGGCTCCTCATGAAGACATGCCGTCCGTACGTTGCACCGTGGACGCCGTGGTCGTGAGGAAGAGGCACATGCAGCTTAATTACCGCCAAGGATGCCGAGGATGCCGCTGACGTCTTGAATCGCAAGGACGTCCATGCATGAAGCCAGGCTCCTGCATAAAGATCGTCGCCGACTCCGAGGCTATGAAACACGTACGGATACGATCCTGCATCAGATACCGAGACTCGTCCGATACGTATACGACACTCCACGGGTACGTGTCAGAGTACATCCGATTTTTCCAAAAAAAAGATATCCAACATTGATGACCTGTGTGTCATAGTACCTCCAGCATTCACAAACTGGTTATGTTCGTTGTTGTGGAGTCAATTGATCACTGATTCCGGTTCAAATCTTAGATTTGGCACAAGAGTTGCATTCAGTGGGAGACGATGTAGCCTTCGACAGTGAGAAGCCCATGGTGACGTTGTTAATCTCAAAATCAAGCTGGCTCAGTCTTTAGGAGGCATTTATAGAGATAGGGTGTAAATACATGCGTTCATATGGTTGAGTACCCGTGCATGTTTTTGTGAGTGCACTTCCAAACGAAAAACACACAACATCCATTCGGTTCTGCGCTGCGCTCTCTTCGGGGCATTGAGCGCAGCGACGATGGCGTGGCGTGGCGTGGACACAAACTGCAGCATGTCACGGCGCGGTGCTCCCTGGACGGCGGCAAGGCGAGTGTCGGACTGTCCGGCACCTCTGTGCAACGACCAGGGGAACTTCATCGCCACACGTGCGATGCGGGTGCATGCTGTCACCGGAACTGCGCCGGCTGCCGCCGGCTGCCGGTGACACGAGCTGACAACTCGTGTGCAAGTGCTTCGCGAGTCGCCGATTCGCGCCTTGGCTTTGGGACAAGTGTTCAGTCTGCACGACGAGACCTGCCAGAACCCGGTCCCCTGCACCGCCTAGTTGACGTACGACGAGCCTGATGCGGGACCCCGAGGCCGTGCACTTGCACGTTGATCGGCGTCAACGGAGACGATGGCCTCCGGAGAAGAGAACAGGGACGATGGCATGGCGCCGCGCCGCCCACAGCCGTATCGTAAAGCACGCGGGAAGGCGGCCTCGTCCTCCGTGATCGAGGGCGTCGAGTCGCGGCGTGGCACAACGGGCGCGCCATGGCGATGGCTGCACAATGACCAACGGCACGCCAAGATGACTAGCATACGCAGGGAGAAAAAGAAAATCAGCGGGCATCTGAACTCTACATGACAAAAACAAATCTTCGAAAAAAAAACAAGTAGCGACCACCCCAGTTCTGTTTCTCTAGCATCGCAAATCACCTTCCCCACCATCCCAACCGCCACTAAAAATTCGAGAAAATTTGCAGGCGAGAGGGCGAATGGAGATGAAAATTTGCGTTGCTCGCCCGCACCTAGCTGCAACCCGTAGCTCTGCATACCATGTTGTTGTGGAATGGGGAGTTTTCTGCCTAACCAACTTTCCAGCACCTCCTCTCTTCATCTCTTATTTCATATACATGTAAATAGGTCTCTTACATTTACAGTATTTACACCAAAAACATGTTTATGTCCCTCGGAAAGAAGTGCAACCCCAGCAAGCTCCACCTCCCTTGGTCCAAAAAATACTCCTGAGAAGTTAGTAGATATCTAGGACAGCCAACCTCTCAACGAATCAACCACCCTTCTTGACCAAATGGCCAAAGTGACAGTCCACGAACATTGGAGTCGAAGCCATGTTCAATTGTATGCCAATGGGTATCAACTACTTTCTTTCCAAGTTGACGAGCGCGAACTTCAGCTGCTTGAGTTGCGATTTGCTCTGGCATCAACATCTTCTTCATGACATTATGAACATTAGTTGCCGGTGGGGATGCCTGAGTCGTTATTGATCCTCGAAGTCTGAATTCGTCTGAACATTAGCAGCACATGCATTGTCAAAAGCGGCTCTACGACTGTAACCAATGGACTCATTGATATCAATGAATTCCATTCTCCAACCGGAAGTGAAAAACCTTCTGCTCACTCTTAAGTTGCTGCTCCTTAGCGGATATTTAGGAACAAATCCCAGATTGCAGTTCAAAAGAAAAGTGAATATCAGACTTTCCTACAAGATAACTCCCGGAGTTAAATCAAATCTGATCAACTCCTTGGTTGGAAGTTCCTGGTTTATTTTGTTGTGTGCAAGACTCTTCACTATACAAACATTTCTCACGACTGATGCCTTAATCCAGCCAATATCATCTTCTCAATCTCTTCTCCAAATGTAAACATTGGGATATAATTTAAAAGAGTAATTCAATTTCAGAAAACTATTTTCAACAAATTTATACAAAAACTATGACTTGGAGCTCAATTTTTTCAGAAAACCTACGACTATTTGTAGTAGACAATCTATAATTAACCCTCAAGAAAAGCTATAATTAATCCTCCATGATGTGTAGTCTTTTGTTGGTGGCAATTTGATTTGTAGTTGATTAGTTATCTCTTATTTGAGCATAGATAAATATCAAGCAAGGGTCTATCTCTCTCTTTCTCTCATGTGTGAGCTCAATGTTGAAGACGATGGAGGCAGTAGGAGCTGACAGCATGAGGATTAGAGAAAAATATTTTGATGAATGAATGAATGATGCCCCTATTGTTGCCCTCAAGTGGACTTTTATTCATGACGAGTTGTAATCCTCCTTTACCTTGAGATATTTTTGGTTGCTTAAGAGAGGTGGTAAAGGTTTTTATTTGAAGCTATATCATGTCATGTATATGTGATGGTGTATGTAGTGGCTTGGTGTACTCCCTAGTGTTTGTAGAGGTACACCGGCTCCCTAGGGTTAATGCCATACACCAATAAGTCTCTGTAGCCAACTGATTTTAGAAGCAGAACTACCTTTGACGTGCGGCACATAAGAACAACAAAATTGGCAGGTTCATCGTCGTTCAGTTTCTTCAATGCTGAAATATATTGTCTCTGGACACAAATACTGCTACTCAAATCCGGTATATTGTTAAGCGAGATCTAGTCGGAATATTTACTCCTGATGCATAGGACTATAGTATTAGCAATGATGGAGGCTGAAACATTTCTTTTGGGGTTAGTGTTATGTTTGTTATAGTTGAATACTCTCTCCGGTTTTAAATTGTTGACGCCGTTGACTTTTTTCGTTATGTTTGACCATTCGTCTTATTCAAAATTTTTAAAAAATTATCATATATTTTGTTATGGTTTGTTTTATCATTAAAGAAAGTTGAAGTATACCTTATAACTTTACATATTTGAACGAATATTTTGAATAAGACAAATGGTCATGCCGTCCGTACGTCGCACCGTGGACGTCGTGGTCGTGAGGAAGAGGCACAAGCAGCTTAATTACCGCCAAGGACGCCGCTGACGTCTTGAATCGCAAGGACGTCCATGAAGCCAGGCTCCTCATGAAGATAGATCGTTGCCGACTCCGTGGCTATGAAATACAGAAACTTCCAAACGATCCTGTATCGGATACCGAGGCTCGTCCGATGCGTATATGACACCGATACTCCACCGGTACGTGTAAGAGTACCTCCGTAAAAAAAAAAAAGATCTCCAACATTACATCCAACTGTAAAGCATTCACAAACTGATTAGGTTCGTTGTGGTGGAGACAATCGATTTAGGATCAAGTCTTATATTTGGCACAAGAGTTGCATTCAACGGGAGACGATGTTCCCGTCGACAGTGAGAAGCCCACGCTGACGTTGTGAATCTCAAAATCAAGCACGTTTATAGGGTATCTTTTTTCAAACTGAATAAAAACAAATATTGACTTCGATCTTAAGTAAAGAAAAAAATGAGATCAAGAGTCCGACGTCTCCCTGAATTTTCATTAAGAAGAAGAGGCCCACCGAAGCCTGTTGGGCGGAGGTGAGCCAAAGCAACCTTGGTGCGGACGCGGGGCTCGAACCCTGTCGGCCGCTTGAAACTTCCACCAAGCGACCAACTGAGCTCATGCTCACTTCGCGATCTTAAATAAAGAAAAAAAAGGCCAATACCCATAGGAGATTTACAAACATAAAAAGATATCAAAGTATGTTGAAAATATAAACATTCCTTGATAAACATTAATTGTGATGTTTCTTCTCCAAGGCAAGGAAGACGTTGGTGACGTCGTCCTTGTTTTGTGTGGCCTTGTTGCGGTAGTACGCCTCGAGCAGGAGGCGGTATCTACAGAAGAGAGCATCCATGGCGCCGCAGTCGAAGTGCGTCCGCATCATGGGCTCCACAACCGCCCGGACGGTGCTCGCGGTCTCGACGGCCAGCCGCCGTGAGAGCTCCTCCTCCTTGCCGTCGTCGTCTTTGTCGGTGGCGCGGTCGATCAGGTGGCGGCGGGTGGTCTCGAAGAGCTGCATGGTCCTGACGGCGAAGGAGCCTTCGTCGCGGACGACCTGGAGGAGGTCGTCGGCGCTGGGGCCGTAGTAGGGCGCGTTGAAGGCGTGCACCTGCTCCTCGTCGACGAGGCCGGCGGCGGCCATGTCCATGAGTGCGTCGGCGAGGAGGTCCCAGAGGTAGCAGTCGTGCGCGGTGGGCCGGGCGGACCTCCGGGCGACGAAGGTGAGGAGGACGACGCCGCCGGGCCTCATCTCCGGCGACCGGCACCGGAGGAAGTCGGTGAAGTCGCTCTGGAACTGCGCCCGGTACGCGTCCAGCGCCGCCGCCGAGCCGTGCTCCGCCGAGATGTACACGCGTCCCCTGTTCAGGACATCGGGCGCCTGCATCGATCGATCGCTTAGATATATAGAGGATTGGTTCATCGATCCATGGATGCTTGCTTGGCTTGGCCACTTGGGAGATCGATCATAAATCAGTGGTGCACAATACTGTGCATACCTTGGAGAGGAAGTGCAGACTGGAGGAGGAGACGACGTAGTCGAGGCTGGCCTCCGGGAAGACGCGGCCGTAGAAGGAGCCGGGCCACGAGGAGACGAAGCAGCGGCCGCTGGCGGCGAGCGGCGACGCCGGCAGCAGGCGGAAGACGGCGTTGAAGTCGTTGGTGGGGAGGTCGTTGAGGAAGACGAGCAGGTCGGGCGGCGGCGAACGATCGTCGTCGCACTCCGCCAGCACGGCCTCGACGGCGTCCGTGACCATGAGCAGCGCGTTGGGCCCCGTGGCGCAGCCGAGGTCGGCGATGGCCATGGACGCCGGCCGGCCCCGCGCGCGGTACAGCGCCGCCGCCATGTCCCGCCGGGCCTTCCTCGTCACCGAAGCGATCGCCCGCTGGAAGCTCGAGTTGTTGGCGTAGCTCGTCTCCCCTTCTCGGCTAGGGTTCATGCGCAGCACAACAGCCGCGGGTAGTGACGCCTGCTTCTCACCCATCGTCATGCTCTCTGGCCACTCCACTGAGATTGAACGTACTCCCTCTTTACTCTACGTTGGAGGAGTGGTGATGAATATAGTCGTATATATAGATGGATCCTCAAAATGAGTCAATGAATAGTGGCGTGTACGTGTGCCTTAATTGATTGTCCTCTTCGTCGTGTCAATGGCATCAGTTATGCTAGTGGTTACGCGGTCTGCATCATATATATGTCCTTGCTCCTTGTTGTTTGACAGAGTTGCCCTGTAACAATAGCTGCTGCCGAGCAATCTAGTACGCGTGAAACACGGGAAGAACATGCCTAACAACACATGAAGAAAGGGGTGAGAGATTTTACGGTAGTCACAAATAATTGTGAGGTGGTCGTTTATTTGAGCAGATCTCGAGGCCTAAAATGATCCATGACCTCTTAGAATTTGAAAAAATCACTTTTTTTTTATCAAAAGCCACGTAAGGCCCAAATGGACCACATTTTTAGCTTGTGTCTGTTGGAGAAAACATGACCAATTGAATTGTTTTCTGCATTTCACAACATGGATAAACGTGACATACAGTATAACCGGTTCTAGTTAACAAATGGACAAATGCATCTCAGCCATCATCCGGCCTCCACTGAGATTGAACTCTCTCTTTACTCTACATCGTCGTACCTTTGAGGGGTGGTGATCAATCTATATAGATCGATACTACTCAAAATGACTCGATGAATGGTGATGTGTGCCTTAATTGTCCTCTTCGCCGTGTCCGTGGCATCAGTTAGGGACCTTAGGGCAGTGGTCCTGCAGTGTACATCGTATGTCCTTGTATAATTGTAGTTTCTATGTACTTGTAGCAGTAGCTTCGTGCAATCTGGTCCATGTGGAACACAGGAAAACACGAGTAACCCTCCTTCGACACACAGCACAATGCAGCTCGCCTACTTGAAATAAAGAGGAGAGAGATTTTACAATAGTCACAAATAATTGTGAGTTGTTATTTAGTTGAGTAGATCTCATAGGCTCAAAATGATCTATATGATCCCTTAGAATTTGTTTTGAAAAATCACTAAGGCTCAAGTGGCCCAGATTTGCGAAAGGGCTTGTAGCCTAAGGGTTACAAGCGCCTCAGTAGTACCTCTGGTCCTGAGTATGACTCTATGTCGGGTCTAAAGCTTGAACCCGAATGCATCGGTTCCACTGCCAGGAACCTCTTACAAATTGAGATGCGCTCTGTTTGCTGGTGTTGACGTTCTTGTGGCCACGAAAACATGACAAAGATAGGTCATACATCGTCTTTGACATCTTGAGGTCGAGATTCGAGATGGATGCGTTGGTCCAGTACACTCTATTCATGGTCGGTGTGCTAAAATCTATCAGGTCCTTATCAACAGATCTCCTGTTATATGCCTGATTTCTTCCATGAATATTTCAAGGTAACGCGTGCACCTACACATGAACCATTCATTTCACGACGCCGGAGCCAGACATTTCCATCAAAATCTTGACAGCTTGGTAACCGGCCCGTGCATGGTACCTAAGCTAAGCTAGACGCATCCTAGATAGATGATGCAAGTGCGTTTTGCACGTGGTATATATAGACTATAGAGCGGGACAGCCACCTGAAAAACGTGCAAGGTACCAGGCACACCAGTCCTGATCATACGAAAGTGATCACAGCGCTAGTACCAAGTCGGAAACACCATCAAGATTGTTTCTGCCGTTATCGGCTGAAACTTCGTGCCCTTATTGTACGTACTGTGAGTGCCGTGCCCATTGCGTGTGACTCGGCTACCGCGTCAACTGTTTGTGCAGTGATGATGGCGTGGCGTGGCGCCACGCCGCGCCGACCATGACCGACCCGTACGACACATGGAACGGTGGCCTCGCCGCCGACGTGCGGCCTCCAGTGCTGTGCCACCGCCTGAATGCCTACGGCCTGTCGACTGTCGTCCTGTGCATGTCTGGCGCTCCCTGGACGGCGGCAAGGCGAGTGTCCGACTGTCCAGCACCCCGTGCGGCCACGGCTACGACAAGGGAATTAAGCTGCATCGATAGCCACACGTGCGGCTGCAGTCGACGGAGCCAGGCCGGCTTCCGGTAACACAAGCTGAGAAGCTCGTTTGCAAGAGCTTCACGCGCGCGCCATGGCTTCGATCGGCAGCACCATGAGCAGCGGTGGCCCAATTGCAAGGTGATGCGCCAGTGAAACCTCCACCAAAAATGGTTTGAAACATACAAGTATAAGCAGGAAACGGTGGAACACGATGCCGCAAAGATTCAGAGTGAAACGGAGTCGGAAGCGAGAGGAATGAAAAGGACAGATGCTCGTGGGGGTGGTCGTTATTTCAAATAGCGACCACCCCCTACTCGTTGCAAATCACCTCCTCCACGATCCAAATCGCCACTAAAAATTACGGGAAAATATCGAGACAGGAGGGGAGACAGATATGCACCACTCTGCGGAATTTCATGCTGAGATCAGTTCGGGAGAGGGAGCAGCTGAACAGAGAAAATGTCTATCGGGGTGGTCGCCATTTGAAACAGCGACTACCCCCGGTTCTCTGAGAACTGCACACATCTAGAGCGCGGCAAATCGTCATGTAAGATCCAAGCCAGCACTAGAATTTCTACGAAACTTTTTTAAATAGACGAGGGAGACTGAGAAGCATCGCCCAGAGGAATCTGAAACCAGGATCGCCGGAATGAGAAACCACGCCTACGCGCTCGGCCTCCAGCCAGCTGGGCGGCGCCGCCGCCGGTGCGGTGCCTGCGCAGGGTGAGGACGCGCACTCTCGCTTTTGGCGGCGCCGTGCTGTTGCCTACGTACGTACGCGATGGGCGGCGTGAGTAGAGCGAGGAAGACGGACGTCGGTGGGTGCGACGACGCGAGCAGAGGCCATCATGTCGCGCGCCGACAACAGGGCCACCACCAGTCATGTCATGTCGACGGCGGCCGTGCGGCCTCGCCAGATAACTTGGTCGGGCAAGAAGCTGCGTCATGGTGTGAGGGCGTCGCAGCCGACGATATGCCCGTGGCCGCCGACGCTAACATGTACTCCGGGCAGCAGGTAAGTGTTGACTGGTCTCGGATGGTTGAAGCCGCTGCTCGGGACGGGGTCGGTCGCTCCGGCCCGGCCGGCACCGCGCGCGCCCGAACGCTGCCATCTTTGGCGCTAAGCATGCATTGGCGGCGAGGCGACGCCATCGAGGTCCGTGCCGGCACCGCCCGGTTTGTGCGCCGTGAACGGCGGCGGCGACAGGATGATCCTACCTAATGGAGCTCGGCGGGCGAGAAAACATGAACAGAGCATGTGTGCACGATTCTTTCTTGGCAATAAGATTTGCGCCGTGCACGTACTTGTCGGCGACCAGGGAGACGATGAGCGTCCGGGTCGGTCACCGATCGAGTCCACCGTTTTATCGTGGCATCCGCATCTCAGGGACGCCTAGTGGCATGGGCATGACGCCGCGCCACAACGAAGGGCGACCAGCGGCTCGCGGCGTGGCAGAACGCGCGCTCCGCACCATGACCAGAGGCACGCAAGATGACAAGACACGCAGGCAGGAAGAGATCAGCGTGCATCTGAAACTCTACATCACCAGAAAAAAGTTCATTGACATACCAAGGGCAAGCAGGAAGCCGTGGAACATGACGCCCTGCACAAAACCTCAAGCTGAAAAGGTTTCCAAAGCGACAGAAATGAAAACAAGAAACATGCTCATGCCTCATGGGGGTGATCCTTGTTTCAAATAGCGACCACCCCTGTTTCGTTTCTCTGCCACCGCAAATCAGCCCCTCCACGATCCAAACTGGAACTAGGAAGATCGCAGACAGCAGGAGGAATGTATATGGACCACCCTGCGAATTTTCATCTGTCCATGGTTTAAATCAGCACTGAATCACGTCCCAAAAGTTCATAGGCGCGGGGGGAACTGAGATCATCAACCATCAAAATTTGAAACTCAGGTTCGCTTGAGAGAAAGAAATGTGTTCGTTTATGTACGACGCGCTCGGCATTCTAGCTGCTCGCGCTTGGCAATGGTGCAGCCCCTGCGGGTGCCTGGGCAGGTTGCAGCGAGACGACAAGCAGTCAAGCCCCTGCAGACGCCGTCCTGTCGCGCATCGACTTATATAAGATACCAAACAAAGAAGAACTCTAACATTTTATTTCAAATCTAACTCAATTCAATTTGACGTCAATTTGATATGAAGTTGGATGACAAAGGTATGAAAATTGACGACTCAAATCAACTTTATCAAGTAGCAGATAATGAGAAAAGTGCCCAGCCTCCCTTTCTCAAATAAGACTGCATCGATGGATAACAGGAGTTTAATTATTAGGGACAAATTCTATTATTGAATCTTGATCGAGGTGAATATGTGCATATATAACCAATATCTGAAGGTTGCGGCATGCATTTGGGCGAGGGAAGACAATGTTAAGGACCAACAAGTTACAACACAACGGTAGCAAAGACCGTGATATGTGTCGCTTGTAACTAGTTTTGACTTCTTTAATTGTATAAAAAGTGCTCTCTCCGGCCTCGCCTAACTACAGTTGTCGAATCAGAGCTGCTGGAACTTCGAAGTCTAGAATTCTAACCAAGGATTCTAGTATTGTTCGTGCATTCATGGAAACTGTCCAGCTTAGAGAGAACTGACACAACTCACAGTCATGTGGAGTGATGGTAAACCGATTGATGAATTCGCCTTGTGTATTTGGAATAATTTTGCTCCACCCAAGTGCAAGATTTGTCTATTGCTTATTCATTGACAACGCCTAAGCACAAGAGATCGCCTTTTCCATCACAACACGAGTGACTTGGGTCATCAGTGCCCTTTTCTCTTGGCAGATGAAGACATCAATCACCTCTTTCTTCGATGCAATCAACTGAATCAAGCGATGAGCATTTTTAATGCCCTCGGCTTTCCCTTCTCACCTTACCAGACTCTAATGTTGAAGATTTATGGAGTGACATAGCAAAACTTAGCTCAACAAAATTGAATCCGAGGTGTTGTCCTCACTTCCACTCTTCTATTCTAATCTATCTAATCTAATCTAAACCAGTAAAGAACCAGTTTAGTACAGCTTAGTTTTACTCTGCTAGATTACACCCACATGTAGATCCACCCTTGATCTAAATCAAACCTTTTTTAAAAAACCATCCGATCCTGCCAGACTGGGTGGGGCCAATCGAGAAAGGAACAAGAGGACGAGACAATCGTCATGGCTCAGGCATAAAAAAGGGGACACCATGACCTCCCACCTCGGTTTTTTTTTCACCATGACCAAGGCTACCCACCCGCGGTTCCCCCGCCCGCTAATCACGTTCGCCTGCCCTGCGTGCCTTTCCTATGCCCGCCCGTGAGGTCGCCTTCCCTAATTGCTTTTCATTTTCCTAAACCGAGGACCTTGCCCGTCCTCTTTCTTATTAATCTGCGCCTGGCATAATTATGAATTAGGGTGTGTTCGTTTCAGGGGTCTAAATTTTAGAAGGGTCACATCAAAGAGAATCTTACCATTTATATGTACTAAACAAAATCAAATTATAAAACTAATTTCAGAACTCCCGTCTAATTCGTGAGACGAATCTAACGAGAGTAATTAAGCGGTAATTAGAACATAGTTACTATAGCATCACAATAGCAAAAAATATATTAATTAGACTCATTAGATTTGTCTCGTAATTAGCACTCATCTATCAAAAAGTTTTGTCATTAAACTAATCAAAACATTTTTAAATGTGAAGTTTCTTTTTATGTGACAGTGCTAAAGTTTAGAGGGCAGGAAACGAAACAGAGCCTATTGTCGTCGCCGCTAGTGCCATCGTCTGGGACTCCTGGGACCCCTCCTCCCGCTCCGTCACCGAGGACAGCGACTGGTGTACGACGACGCCACCACCGTGGTCGAAGCGCCCGTAGTGGTTACGGCCTCCATCGCCACCGAGCTCGACGTGTGCTTCCGCAAGGCAGCCGATGCTAGGGCCTGCCTCGCCGCGCTGCTCGAATAACCCCATCTGTGATCCCTCCGAGAGTCTGCCGAGACCTTCACTAACAGCGTCCCAGGCAAGCCATCTGCTCTCCAGATTCATCAATCAATTGTTTGATGTTACATTCAAATGGATGCGAGTTACAGCATGAGCTTGAAACCTGCGGGGTGGTCATGGGGATGAGGCGGTATGGGAAAGGTAGCAATCAGAAAATGAAGTTCGTAGTCATTTAAGAAATCGTATGAGCGTTATGCCATAATTTCATTCCTGTTGATTAGTGTCCTCAATTTTCCACATATTAGTGAATATTCCTCTTTCTACCAGGATAGCCTTTTTTTTCAGGTCTTATGAATCAGTGGTATTTTGTAGCCCTCAAATAATGTGGAAAGCCACATGAATGGCACAGTTGTTGCAAATCCATTCTCACTGTAGTAATTGGATCTTCATTGCATCATCATTTTATCAGCGCATTGTTCTGCATTTTCACTGTAGTTTACTTTGCATTCTCAAATCTTCCCCCATGGCTCTTCATGGGACATCCTTTTAATGATTGCAGACACTCCAAGGCCAGACATTCAAGCCGAGTAGCAGCCTCGACGTATCCACTTCGGAGGTGCTCGAATCTGACGGTTCATTGTGGTTTCTTATGGTGTGCAGGTGAAAGATTTTTTATTTTGCTCAGGTTTAGCGGGGAAGCATTGCAAAGATGCTGCATGGGCCGGATTGTGAAGAGTTGAGAAGATATTGGGCTATGTCCCGGTTGAGCTTGATTAGCTGCTGGGCTGGGTAAACATATATACAGATTACGTTTTTTTCATTTTCAAATCCATGTTTTATATATAAATGCATGTTTGCAGAGAAGTTCACATAGCTATCTTGCATCGCATCACATGGGTCACTTTTCAATGATTTGTGAAAGTCACATCTAAATTACCAATTTTGAGCTACATCTGTGAGGCTAGGAAAGTATTTGTACATTGAATAGAAGCATTTTTTTGTAGTCTATTATTCTAAAAAAATACATGGTTTCTACCGGGGAAGGAAAGATATGCTGGTATTCTCATTTTTAATCTCAGATCCTCTGAGCTACCGCTGAGTCACCACTGCCCGCAGGTTCACTGAATTGACATAGTTCTTGCTTGCCCTTGTTTTCGCAATAATACAAATAAGATTTTCTCCTACTTGTGTCAGAAGAAAATAAAAAAATAACTTGACTTGGATTTTTCACAAACATGGTCTGAATGATTAGTGTTCATAATGCAGTAGAAACCGTGTATCTTCTGAATTGCATATCCTGTATCAGCTAATATTTTAAAATTCTGATTTTTTTTCTTTTTACCTGATAATGTGCGTAGTATCTGGGTGATTACTTTGAGACAATGTGTTGATTCTTCGCTGGACCTTCCTTTCATGCACTTCTTTCTTACTAGCAGCAGCACACTCATGCTTTAATTTCTTTATTCAGAAAAATATAGTTTTTTACTATCACCAGTGTGAACATCGACAGATGAACTCCACGCTGGATCTCGTTCAAGCAGATTTATATGGTGTGCCTGCTATCTCATCGGCCCCATTTGGCGAGTTAGGGAAGTGCTTGCAGGAAATGGTAGCAGGAATCCCTCCTGACTCTTCTTTAATTTGTTGTGAGACAGGTATTACTTGGACCATGTTCAAGCAAGGATGGTAATCATGATAGATCAGTACAGATCCCATGTGCAATATGCCTTTCTCATATCGGTTCAGATATTGTATATAGCTTTGCAGAATAGATAGCTAATGAATTTGTTATTACAAAGTTGTCAACGAATGAAGTAATTCAGTTTTTAGCAATTTTGGTTGTAATCTACTGTGTTCTTACTTGTGTTCTTCGATTCGTAGGCAAGGATAAGCCTTCTTGGCGAGGTCGATCGTGCACCACCGGTCGATAACCTGAGGAGACGTGGTGCTGCGATTGCGAGGTTTAGAACGTGTTGTTTTAAAGCCGGATCGACGTGTGTCAAGTCTCCACCAAATCGAGAGTTATCAGAACCTTTCGGAAGATCCGGAACTCTAGTTCACATCAATCTGTAACATCCCAGGCCCGAAATACAGCTTCAGACCAGCTCGCACGTCGAGCAGTCTCACCTCACAGCAACAACTCTTATGTTTTCGTCCTCGCTTTGCGTAAAAAGGTTAACTCGGTTGTTACTGCATTCCAGCCCCTGGCTATTTAAGTTGGTCTTGCTCTACCTAGACTTTCCATATGGGACTAAACCTCACATGCTATAGTAGTATTCAGCCAACTCACTAAAGCATGCTTGGGCCTCATTCTCTTGGGCTGGGCCGGGATATCACACCAACGCTCGGGCAGCCGGTGTTGCAGCTATGGGGAGGAGAGCCCGTAGTCATGCCTCGGGGATGTAGGCTTTGGTTGAACCTCGTCAACAAACATCATGTCTCCGGTGTCGTCTTTGATCTTGCATTGTTTGTAACGGTAGATCCATGTCGCTTTCGTGTACGGATCAGTGGGCGGTGTCTCGCCGCAAGGGCCGATTATTCTAACATCTTGTGCCTGAATCTCACTTGCTCTCAGTCGACCATATGAAAGAAATGAAGAGTTTTCCGATTAAGTAATAAATTGAAATTAACACTTTATGTTTCAACCTAACTAAACAAGTATTCCCTCCGTTTCAAAATATATGCACGAAAAATGATTAGATGCTTCATTTGGTTGTATTATTAGAGAGGATCATGGGAACCCATGAGGGGATCGCTCCATACCAACGCCTAATACACATCATCCATGCCATGCACTCTCGCTCGATCGTACGTCGGCTCGTAGCTTGTTTTCTATAGCAACTCATGCAGCTTCTTCCAGAGTGGATTTCCATCAGGAAGTACATAAGTGCCCTCTTTATTCATCGATATACATAGGAGTACAAGCAAACAGATAGTAGACAAACTAAAATCATTCCCTATTTATGTTTGGAAACACCATGGGAACAAACACACAAAAGTAACTAAGCAGTGAATGCACCTGCAGGGACCATGTTACATAAGAAGCATGCATGCCAGCCAAAGTCAGTCGCTCTGCTTGGACAAGTAGCGCTTATTGACCTTCAATCTCGACGTCACGGACCGACGACGCGTCGCACCCCCGCTGCTGCGACGGAGGCGCCGCACCTTTCTTCTGCTGCTGCTTTGCCTCCTTGCCGACCTGTTCCTGACGGCAGCACATGAAGCTGACCACGCAGACGAGCAGCAGAACGGCAATAAAGGAGAAGAGCAGCGGGTTCTTAATGTTTCCTTTTGACATGGCTACAGAGCTGTGCACAACTCAGATTTGTAGGTTTCTTGCTCCCCCGTCGCTTCATTTATACTTGTCCGTGTGCCACTGCGTTTCCAGATCCACGCAACAAGGGTTTCATTTTCCTTAAGTAGTATTTTTTGGTTTGGCGTGTCATGTCAAGGGAGAAGCATTCGGAAGTGGCGAGGCCTTCATTTCGTTGGCAGAAGCAGAAACGTAGCACGTGTGTTGCCCAGGGCATAAGGGGCATCTTGACTTTCAAGTTTACGAGAAGTATGCCAAGTTTGTTGGCCAGTCATCTCACTTGGGAAGTGAACCATCTACTAGCTTCTAGCGATCTGCACCCCGAGTTATGTCGTAAGGGGCGCATGGCATCGAAGCTACGCGAGGGAAAGTGATGCTGCCCACTCTGCCGCAAAAGGGGGCTGCACACGAATTGCTCCTTTCTCTTTGATTCTGAGCAATTGCCCCCAGCTCCTCAACCGGCCTGCTGTGTTGGAGATGAACCTTCTTAGGAATTCATTTTCCCCAAATCCGGACTGATCATCGTCCTTGAAATTACAGTCCTCGCAAGCTCCACCCAGGAGTGCCCCCCTGGAAGTGATTCTTTTCAAAAGAAACTACTGGAATGTAATCAGCTCCGGGTAGAGATGGAGGGGGCTTCGTAGCTTGACCAATATGGAAAATACCTCTATCCAATAAAGATAAAGGGAACTTACCTATAAGAAATAGGGAAACCTACCTCTATGAAATAGAGATCAAAGGATATTTACCTCTACGAGGAAGAGATGGATATTCTGGATGTTGCACCTCCCCATTTCCACAAGCCACTTTAGCCTTACAAGAGCAAAATTGAGTGTCATGTCAACATTTTTTATGATACGGAGAGAAATTAATAAGGAGAGAAATGAAAGGAGTTCAGCTTAGGGCTAGCATTACATTCGCATCAAAACACGCCATATATATAACCACGTTTTTTACGAGCTTGATTACTATTTTTTTTTATCGATGGATAACCCCTTCTTTTCTGAAAGCAAAACATGTATGCTGGGGATTCAAACATTGACAGTTTAGAGGCCTGCAGTTTGGCTCACTACCGTGGATTTCCACATCTTTTTGCTAAGCTTAATTTGCTTAACGTGTGATGAAAGATTGTCGCAAAGTGTGGCAAAGAATGTGTGTTTAATGCCAAGTAGAGTTAATAGTTGAAAAACCATGGCGCGTCAAAACCATAACGACAAACCAAATGTCTGCCACAAAAAATATAGTAAATGTGACAAAGTCTGGCAGCGAACCAGGCAAGCACATATGCCATCACACACGCCATAGAGCACTACGGGTCAGTTTGGTTCTTGCCCTCGCCTGACCAGCGCCCGTCAGGCACAGATCGTAGCCTCAGGCGTCCAAAATCGGACGCCTGAGGGCGACGCCTGACTCAGGCAACTTTCTGAGGGTGTGAACCAAACTAACCCGTACATTAGGCGCACAACACGAGCCTATGTATACCAGCACAGCCTGATTATTATATTACTACTAGTCCTTTCACCCCTGAAACCTAGTGCCAGGTCACAAAATTCTTTGATTTTTTACTCATCGCATCTTTCTAGCTTCTTAATTTGCCTAGTATTTGCTATTGTTTGTGGTATATATTCGTGTTGAATTGCGAACGGAACTGCGACAGCTAGCTTAAAAGAGGCAGGCAGTAACGGAATAATGGGTTGTTTTGGGGTAGACATTAAGCTAAAAGAATTGCTCATTTCACTTTTAATTAGTGCGAATCAATACTTTGGAGCAATTAACAAAGGCCCATCTGAACAAAAGGACTGTCTTGGACATTTATGGGTCTCATGATACTTTGTAAACAATGTCTTGAAGCCAATTAGCTAAATAGGGCATAATTTTATGTCACAATTGTATGCCACTCTTTTTTTGTTGTGTCAAAATCTAAACTAAAAGGCATGTCTTGATGTGAAATAAAGTTGTAACATATGTACTAATTCGATAATTTAGCCCTCAAAGGTTTCGATGCGACATCATTGTACCGTCCCATCAAAAGAAGGTACTTGTTCCGCCCCATCAAAGAAAGGTATTTTATATTTGCTAATAATTGAAGTTATCTTTAGGAGCCTCCACGTTAATCCCAAGAAAATAATTTTTCACAAAAAATACAAAACATTTAGCCATATTGATAGATTTTTCATGTCTGAGACGGATTGATCACTTATGTAGCAGGTATTGCTATACCGGACTCTCCAATCAGTAAAAAACAAAAAAGACATGATCATACATGCATGTATACATGGAGTTAAATGTGGATGTTTTATTTGTTAAGAACGCTGCTATACATACGACGGGGATTAAGAAGCAGCAAAAACCACGAACTGCACCAATGAATTAATAAGCAGCACAAACACTGGATGTAAGCTCAGGTCGGAAGGTGGTATATGTAGAGCATCTCTGATTTGCTAAGATCCGGCTGGTGTCTCACGCTGAAGGAAAGGTGAAGTTAAAAAACGTGCAAATTATGTTCAGTTGAAGTTGATTTTATTCATTATTTGCTATTTTGAAAATCGTTTCCTGAAACAATTACCCTATTTATAATTTTTTTTGGAAGGAGACAAAATAGGACGACGAGAATGGGATGAAAGAATCCGGAGTATGTATTTTGCAAGGGAACAAAATAGGACGATGCCAGCAGTTACATTAGTCGGGAGGTACCTACGTATGAGCTGCTATATAACCTATCTATTATTATCTTAGTATTTGAAGGTTCAAATAAGCTACCACGTTCGCTTTCAAGGGCAAAAAATTACCACGTTAATCTGAAAAAAAAGAAAAGATGTGAACCGTTGGATTTTATGAAGATTTGACGGCATAGATTAAACTAATTAGTCCATGCCAACTATCTGTATCCTGTGTATTTTTAGAGTCCAAAAGGAGTACAACTCTTGCTCTCACGTAATGGCACCATATCTATAATATGGCCTATTGTGGTGGGCTCATATTACAACGACTAACATTTATTTGAGAAGATCTGTAGATTGGAAAAAAGTATGATTAGGAAGAACAAGGATTGATACGGATGGGTTACAGAGTCCTTTTGGACGCTAATATGAACATACCATATATGAATCACACGGGGACAAAGTTTAGCTTGGTGGGATTTCATATGTGCATGACCATCGGAGCTCTAGGGGCTTTACTTGCAGGAGGTTAGCTTTGGCCATGGATGACAATCAATGATGCTTCTCGAGATCCGCTTCAGGGCACAATCATCAACAAGCTCAAGAGGAAAGACTGAAGTGATAAACTGGGATGTAGGAGATTACTGGTCCCTAGGAGCGGACTTCTCATGACATGGCGGCTGATGTATATACGGGATGTGAGAGGACTTCTCACCAGACCAAATCCATGGCAAGCATAACCTTTTTTCAGAAAGACCATGGCAAGAATAACTGGATTCATACGAAGACATGATGTTGTCAAGAACATATGCACGGCAGACTATGCGGTCGTTTGTTTTCATCAAAAAATATAAAAGGCAATCATTGTGTCAGACTCCATTTCTGGAATCTGTTGTGCATACTGTATCAGTCCCTGGATCAGTAGCTGATACGCACAAGAACACAGATATGGTAATCAAACGCATACTTCGAATAAGTATGATACCTGATATAGGACCCTTAGTGGCGGTACGAAAAAGATTTATAACAATCCAAGTCCATCCGACCCACTAACGGTGAAGCAGACAGCGGAAGATCAAGGCCCAAATCCACAAGCAGACTTGAGAAGCAGAACCGAAAACCAAATCGTCGTCGTCTCCTACGAGGTCTTCTCCCGCTAAACCAACAATTGCAAACGCGTGAGTACATAAGGTACTCAGTAAGCCCTACACTACACAAGGGTATATATACATGCATATTTGGTTCTAGCAAGGAGGAGGCTGTATGGCTCATTTGCTGAAAGCGAACTTTATGCAGGGTTCACTGAAGCAAGTCAAGGAGTCATAGATAAAACAGAGATATTTTTGTCAATATTTTAGTTGGTTGGCCCTGGGGAGTATGAAGCATTCCCGCCAGTTCTTCAGTTTTAGTTGGGCCTTCTGACCTCAATGGCCATTCCGACCCGGCATCCATGCCAACACTTCCAAAAAACGGGTTGACTACAACCCACTCACACGCCAAGGAGATAGATGAGGTGGCTAATCTCAAGGAGCGCAAGACCACAATGTGTCATATGCCGTGACAACGTCCATCCGGATGAATTTTACACTCTGCAGAGGTTGTACAGCTTTTCCCACGGGCTACGCACCCTTTGCAAAGGGGGTACGCAACGCCTATTCCATCTTCTCCGAGTAGTCTCACAATTCCACTATGAAATCACACTCAAGGGCTTGTGACTTAAAGGGTCACATATTGGCACAGTACACCTGTAAATAGTAGCAGGGTACATCGTGCTCCTGTAACTGATAACAGGATCCTGTAACAAATACCAGGACATGCGGCACTCCAGTAACTCATAGCGGGTTCTGCGAGCTGGATCACGGGTACGTTTCCCGAATCCTGTTCCTGAGATTTCGTTGCCTCTACCGGCCTCCAGGTGGTATTGTAAGAGTACCAAGAAGGTAGGGTAGGTCCTGCCCACTAGGTTCCGTGGTTGTACGGAAATCATTATGTTTACGGTCGAGAGAACCGGTCCTTATGTGGCCGGGCATGCACCATATCCCTCACTAGGGGTCTATCACACCACCAACCATTCACTAGTGGCCTTGCTCGCGATCCAACCCATCCCATCATCTTCATCATCACAGTTGTGCTACTCCCAACCCCAAGTATCACACACACCACCAAACTTATTTTAACACTTTTGTAAAACAGTATGTGAGAAGGTGTGGCAATGTAGAAACATTGTAGGGGTCCTAAGCATTCTAGTAGCAAGGTAAAAATGCCACCATAGGAATGATGGAACTGTCCTAGGGTTATCAAGGATGACGGTTAAACAAGGGTAATCAAGGATCCAGATTTAGTGCCTATATAATGGCACCAACATCCGTTAGCAAGTAGGACCATAACTACACAATCAGTAAAATAACAAGCAATGCATAGTACGAGAGTAGGCTCTACAGGTGCATTTGCGAAAACAATAGGTTCAATCATGATCAAGGAGAAGTAGAGCTTGCCTGATAAACGATTTTCTAATCTTCGAGTTCTTGGTCTTTAGACTCTTCTGTCAAAGTTGATGCATTCAAGTCCTTTCTCGAAGCTTGGATCTTCTGTATCTTCCTTGAATTCTTCTGGCTCTTCCTCGAATGTCGCGTAAGCTAGCGCATAGAAACATTACGTATAAACAACTACCGCAAAAGAAATAAAGATCGAAAAGAGCTCAATCAGATCCAATTAAACTCCAATAAGAGACAAAAGACACAAATCATGTATGATGCAACAAGTTTTACATTAAGAAACGTTTATTATCTTAAGAAGGCTATTAGGGTTAATGCTTCGAGCACTAGGGCTTTTGATGTGATGGAAGGATGCTAAACACAATGAGAGACGCATGCTTGCGTGTGTTGGTGGAAACGAGCGTGTGTATGTGTTCTTCGTACATTTGTGGCACTAAGGCTTTATATAGGTTGTAACCTTTATAAAGATACATGCAACAAGTGTACAAAGTGTGAGGTGTGTCACTTTTAAAGGCTTCTATATCTTTTACCTAATGATGATTATTTCTTATTTAATTGTCATGAGTCGAGCTCATGACGATGGTACGTGCACGTGATCATGCATGGTATGGATGCACGGTTGCAAATGAAATACCAAGGTCAAGGACAATTAGCAATTAAAATAACTCCAACAAGATCCAATGAAAAACCATTTATAAAGAGGATAACAAAGCAATGAAGCTTGATAACCAATGAGGGTATCAAAGGGTACTACGCATTTCTACGAACGCGTGAGCGCAAGAATCGCTCAAAACGGAGTTCGGGTGGAAAAGATACAGAGATTTGAAGATTTAAGGGCTTATGTGTGAGAACAAAAAGGTTCTGAGGGCTTATTGGTAATTACAGAAGGGTAGAGGGACCTATCTATAATTAAGGAAAAGTTTAGGTACCTTGTGTAAAATGATAAGGGCAAAAATATATTTATGGAAAAGTATAGGGGTGTTTCTGTAAAAGTCAGGACCTCAACAAAATTACAGAAAAGTTTGAGGGCTTATCTGCAAAATGTACAGGACCCGGGATTTTCCAAGAATTTCTGGAATTATTTGTGTATTGGAAAAGGATAACGGAGGCTGACATGTGGGGCCGGGACGCACAGTATATCTGGCGCACTGTTTCGTGGACTGGGTGTATGAGCCTGTGGACCAGAGAGTGTGTGTGTGGTCCTTGGTGCACCAGGTCCGTGGACCGGACATGTTGACTGGGCGCGGCGACCAGGTCGTGTGGGACCCGCACGGTGACATGGCGTGCCACGTCGGCGGGTCGCGCGACCGAGTCAGACGCGGCGGGGGAAGGCTGCGCGTGGCGGCGGCTCACCGGGAAGCTCGCCGGCGGCGGTTGCAGCACTCGGTTCGCGACGAGGAGCAAACCTACGGGCTCTACGCGGCGAGGCGGAGCTAGAGGTGGATGATGTCGACGACGGGGAGCGGTGGAGCGACGGCGAGAGCTCGCCGGAGTTGATGATGGCGGCGGCGAGCGACGGGGAAAGGCGAGAGAGAGGGATTTGGGCGAGTTTGTGCGCATGGGAAGGTGCAGCGAGATGTGGCGAGGGTGAGGCGAAGCTCGGCTTGGCCGGGCGCGGCCAGGAAAGCTGCCGGCGACGTGGTTGCGCGGCGGCGAGCGGCGGCGCTCGGTGCGGGGTCGAGTGCGCGTGGGGAAGGAGAAGGAAGAACGGCGCGGAAAGGAGAGAGAAGCTAGGCAAAGCTCACCGAGGTCTCGACGGCGGCGGAGGAGATCAGGAACCCGACATTGACAGAGATGGACGGAACCCTAGCTCTTGCCGCCGACGGAGCTTTGGGCTCGGCAAAATCAACGGCACGGGAGGAGCAAGGCTCAGACAAGGTCGGGGAAGTGAGGAGGAAGAGGGAAGGGGGAGCTTCCGCGACGGCGAGGGAAAGGGCCGGAGGTGGTCACCGGAGCGAGGAGAGAGAAGAGAGGGAGAGCTAGAGTGGCATGGAGAGGAAGGAGAGGAGCGCGGTGTCGTTTATAGGCGGCGAAGGCGGTGCGGCACAGTGAGGCGGCGTGGCAAAGTGTGGCGGTTCGAGGCGGCGGCGAGATATTTTTCGCCGGCTTGACGGGACGGGACGGCGAGGGAGAGACGGGCGCCCATGCTGGTGACGTGCGCAATGGGATGGTTACAGGGGAAAAGACGCGACGAGACGGCGAGCTCCACGTGCTTCACGCGGCGGCGGTATGGGTGGCGGGATTTCCGCCGGCGCGGTCGGAGGAGGAAGAAGAGAGAAGGGAGGCGGGCTGGGCTGGCGAGCTGGGCCGGGAAGGAGAAGAGATGGGCCGAAGCGGGGAAGAGAGGAAAAAAGGATGGGCCGGCTGAGGAGAGAAGGGAGGAGCGGGCCGGGAGAAGAGAAAAGGAGAAGTGCGGCCCGAGAAGAAAGAAAAAGGTTTAAATATTTTGGGGATTTCGAATTTGAAGGAATTTCAAATTCGAGCAGAATCAAAAGCCAATCAAACACCCAAAATAAAGCCAATAAAATCAAGAAATGCGTATGATGAGTTTTATGCAAGTTTAAATTCAAAATTTTAAAAGTTGACTCGAGAATTTATCTTCTTTGATTAAATTTGTTGGAAGTTCGAAAGGGTCAAAATTTTTAGTGGATTTTTTAGCTGAGAACAAACACTTGAGCATGTGTTTTATATTTCAAAATTTTCAAATTCAAACTAGGTTTGATTTATTTTAGTGAATTTTATTTTGGAAAAATCATGGTAAGGTAAGAGTTAGAGAAGAATTTAAATTTGGAGTGATTTTTATTCCTTTTGTTTTGCTTCCAAATTTTGGGGTGTTACACATTGATTATTTTTTCACTTGGGCTTACTCAATATAAAATAAACAGGCTTGGTGACAAGAAATAATGTACATGGAGTACATTGCTTGATATTTTTGGAGCACAAAAGCGGGAGTTTAAAATAAAAAACAATATTATATGCCTCATGCTGAGCCATCCAACTTCCCTCGGGTGGTGACTTAGCGCATCAGTAAATGGTCAGCCCAATATCCTACATACTATAAGATATTGATAGAGCGATGTAAATAAGAACATAGAGTAAATAGTTTTTATTGGTTTGAATTTGATGGGTTTATGGAAATAATATAACTTTTTGAAGTTCTTAGAACATAAATAATAAATAACTCCAAAATCAATTAAATATGTCTAGAATAAAAGAAGTCTAGTGAAACTATGTAACCTGATAAATTCTCGACGAATCATGGACTAAAGTAACTGGTCTAGCCGCGCAATTTGCACGGATCATCTTGCTAGTTATATATATTGATGAAGAAAAGGAGCCACCATGTTCGCTCTTATGCCTAAAAATTCCCACGTTAGTCCGAGAAAATAAAAAGAGAAAATTACCCACCACCGCCATTATTAAAGTTTAGTTTAAAATACCCTTAAACCTATTTTTAAATTACCCACCACCATCATGAGTCTTAAAAATAGCTAAATTCAGAATAATAAATAGAAAAAAATACCCTTCATACCTATTTTTAAATTACCCAACATGCCATTATGAGTCAAGAAATAGCTAAATTCGAAACAATAAAAAAGCATCAAAAATAGCCCTCACTCCTATTTCTAAATTACCCACCATGCCATTATGAGTCAAAAAATAATTACATTCGGAATAATAAAAATTAGCCAAAAATACCCCTAATTCTTATTTCTAATTTACCCACCGTACTATTATGAGTCCAACAATAATTAAATTTGGAATAATAAAAATAGCAAAACAATACATCTAATTCCTATTTCTAGATTACTCACTTTTCCAAATTTGGATTAGTAAAGAAATCTATTTTAATATTCCAAACACAAATTAAAAAATAAAATTCAAATGAAGGTAAATATAATTTCTCGTTAAATTGCTGGGAAATACACCTTAGAAAAGCACATGAAAGATATAAATAATAATAATAATTCAAATTCATTTCCTTTGGACCCTAATTGTTGGCAGCGCTAAATAGACCTCTTAACACAAAGTCAAGGATCTACGACAAGCATGTAGAGTAGTTCAGCCTTCAAAGGATGCTAGGTACGCCTAACTGAGAGTGACAAGGGGCTGGCTTGATCAGGACTGAGCCCTTGAGCCATGGCTATCTGCTATACACCCATATGTGCACTGGAGCGCTGTGATCGATGTTTGAACATAGGAACATCATATGACAACGTAATTAACAAAGTACCTTAATGGTGATATATGAGGATACAAATTAGGCGTTGCGGTGGATGGATCCATATTATAAAGTGGATCATGCGTTTATAATTCACTTATGTGCTTCACGCCAACGGAAATAAGAGACAAGACTATCAAATTGAATAGATAAACAATTATACAAAGCCCAAAATATTCAGCCAAGGTCTCCTGTGGCAAACATGAGTTCATATCATATCTATTATTTTATATTATTTTCTTATTCATCTTTTATCCTAGCTCGTACACTATACTTGTTCACTATTTCGACCATGTATTTTTGTCCGCCAGTTTGCACAATGATGATCTTTACATGGTACTTATAAAAATTGGTTATTCAATATGGCATTCATGTAAATGATGACTCATCACACAATACTCAAATTGACAGACTCGATGAGAAATTTCTCCAATTAATTTTATCTATGTTAGGAATGTATATTACTATAATATAATAGTAACAATAAATTATGTTTAAACTCTTATAATTAATAATATAAAAATAATTTAAATAGTTTAACAAGTCTAGCCGTGCAAATGGGGCGGGCAGCCATACTAGTTCTTGATCACCAAAGATTAAGAAGAAGCATAGAACTTTCATGCTTTTGAGGTAACAATGATATACAGTACGTACGGTGGTCGTCCTTTCTTTTCTTTTTTTCTTTTGCTTTACTTATGTGTTTCCTTTAGTTTTGTGCACAAACAAAGTTGGAGGGCGATGATCTCGATGCCCTCATGACCACGTCTTGGATTGATCACGCACACACACTGGTTCTATCTTTAGTTACTTGTTCTAGCATACCCGTTGAGCGTCACTCGATCTCACAGCTAAGCTACTAGCCACATATTCTAGCAAACCTTGCTATCCCAGCCTCGAGCTAGAGAGAGAAAGTAGCAGCAGCTAGCACATGGTATGAAACAACGACTGCTGCAATGGAGTAAGAGTAATCTCATAACCCTAAATGTTCATGCATATAAGATCACTGCTTCCCGAAACAACTTCTTTCGAAAACCTTGTTATTCTCTCTTCTCCACCTTTTCTCAAATTTTATGAGGCGAATTTCGAAACATCTGACATGTACGTACCAATCCAATTTCTCATCTCATGTATGTTTTCATTTGGTCAACTCGAAGCAAAACAACAATTTTAAATTTCGCACAGGTCGAATAATAATGCTCACCGACAAGTACAACGACACACGCAAGGAATGTCGCCAAGCTGTCCCTTTGTTTAGCATGAGTGGTATGAATTAAGTCGCGTTGCATGTACGTCTTCTGAAAAGAAACAAAATGAGACGATGCCAGGAGTTGGCTAGCTAGATTATATTAGAGTTGGGGGGCGTACCTAAGAGCTGCTATATTAATTCTTGGTTACCAAAGATTAAGAAGAAGTATAGAACTTCATGCTCTTGAGGTGGCGCGCCGCATGAAAGGTGATATAACAAGCTAAGGATATACAGTACGTACGGTGCGTGGTCGTCCTTTGTTTTCTTTCTTTGCTTTGGTTAGATTTTGCTTTTGATTTTGTGTATAAACAAAGTCGGCCGGAGAGCGATCTCGATCGATGCCGTCATGATCACGCGCACACACTGGTTCTATCTTTGGTTACTTGTTCTAGCACACCCGTTGAGCGTCACACTCACAGCTAATTAAGCTATACGAGCCTCGATCTTGAGAGAGAGAAAGTAGCAGGTAGCACCACCATGGCCATCCTCTCGTATGCTGTGCATTGGTGGGACGAGTGGCAGCTGCGCATCCTCGTCCTCAGCAGCCTCTTCCTGCAGTTCTTCCTCTTCATCGGCTCCATGGCGCGCAACCTCAGGACGGCATCCGTGCTCAGGTTCTTCGTCTGGCTTGCGTACCTGGGCGCCGACGCGCTGGCGATCTACACCCTGGCCACTCTCTTCAGCCGGCACAAGATGCCGGTCGAAGCCGAGCGGAGGAGCCTGCTGGAGATCATGTGGACGCCCGTCCTCCTCGCCCACCTCGGCGGCCAGCACACGATGACGGCGTTCAGCATCGAGGACAACGAGCTGTGGAAAAGGTACCTCTTCATCCTGGTCTCGCAGGTGACCGTCTCCATCTACGTGTTCTGCAAGTCATGGCCCGGTGACGGCGACGAGCGCTTGCTGTGGGCTGCCATCCTTCTCTTCATCGTCGGGGTTCTCAAGTTCATCCGGAAGCCATGGGTGCTCAAGAGTGCAAGCATGGACAGCGTCATGACCTCCTCGGCTATCTACCAGCATCCTATCAAGAAAACAGGATGGAATATGATTCGTGCTTGCTTCTTCCCTTTGAGATTTGCAGCCCTCAAAGATGCCGCAGAACAGAAAAAGGAGGAAGAACTTGATGATCGAGGAGCTCGTAGAAGAGGTGAAGAAGGTGAATGATAAATATGAATTTCACCTTAATCCCAGCATCGAGAAGCTCTTCGTAGACCTGTCTACTCCATACTCTCGTCGGCTCACCAAGCTAGAGGCTTTTCTCAAGCTCAGTGACGAACAGGCTTTCGATGATCTGCTGGCCAATCTCGGCTTAGCATTTGGCCTGATTTACACCAACCTAAAAGGTGTAGTCAATATTCCTGGTCTGCTTTTGCAGATATTGTTCCCGCTCCTGTCCTTGGCTTCCCTTGTGCTCTTCGCTAAGAGTCATCCCATATATTCACTTTACGGAGAGATCGACACCAAAGTCACATATATCTTGCTATCCTGTACAGCTCTCCTAGAGTTTTTACCCATCTTCCTCAGCCCTTGCGTTGTGGGGTACTGGATCTGGTCTACAACGGTTTCCCAGCACAACCTCCTGTCGTTCTACGCTCGTAAAAAGAACCCCACCAAGCTCATGAAGCTCTCTGTGTGTTTTTTTTTTTAGATAATGAAAACTGTTCAAGTTCTCGGCCTCTGCACAGCACACAGCCCGGTATTTGTTTTGTTTTTGACAATTATTACAAAAATAGTGTCAATAGACAGATTGACAAGAAGAGCTTAAACGAAATCAAAACAAACTATGGAGGACCGAGTCTATTATTAAATCTCCACCCGTGAGAGGCATAAAGCTCCAATGCAGCGACCTCCAATGCTGCGCTCACTCCACGAACGTGGTCACGGACCTCCTCAGGCTGCAGCAGCGCCCAGTACCGCAGCAAAAATACGCTCCCCTGAAAAGTGCCTGCATATACGATGTATATTTAACATTATCAAAACAAATTTCATTCCTACATCGCCATATCGCCCAGCACATGGCAGCCACACCTACTAGGATAATTTTACGCTTGTCTGAGTTAATATGAGCAAGCCAATCTCCCGCAATATGACTTAAAGATCTAGGTGGGCTAAGCCCTGGAGCTGTTTGAACTACCCTCCAGATGGTTTTAGCGTGATGACAGTCAAAGAACAAGTGTTGGATTGTCTCGTTAAGATTACAGAAACAACACTTTTGGCTCCCCAACCAGTTACGCTTGGCTAGATTGTCTTTGTTAAAATGACACCCTTCACCAGATACCAAAGGAAAATTTTTATCTTTAAGGGTAGCTTCAACTTCCAAATTAGCTTATGACGGAACGGAGTGCCTTGGTTCATTAGGTAAGCATACATAGACCGAGTCGTAAATTGACCAGATCTAAGTAGTTTCCATGACACTGTGTCCCGTTCATCAGTTAATCTGGAAGTCGAAATTTTAGCTATAAGGTCATTATACTCGGTGAGTTTAGTCCCAATCAAAGTACGCCTAAAGGATAAATTATACGGCGCACCACCCATAACCCGAGCAACTGTATCATTGTGGTTATAAGATACATGATATAGATTAGGAAATAGCTCACTGAATGGCCTAGTTCCACACCATGTGTCCTCCCAAAATCTAACTTGGGAGCCATCTTTAACATTAAAAATATACATGATAAGAACTCATCTTTGACCTTTAGAAGGCCCCTCCAAAAGTGAGAGTCACCTTGTTTGATCCCGACTTGTGACAAAGTCTTGGAACCTAAATATTTATTCCGTATTAATGATTGTCACATGCCGTCCTCATTAAGCAATTTGAATAACCACTTGCTCAATAGACATTTATTCTGGATCTCAAGATCAATGATACCTAGGCCTCCTTGGTCCTTAGGGCGACATAAGAGATCCCATCTGGCCAGGCGGTATTTGTTAGTATTTTTACCACCTTGCCAGTAGAATCTGGACCTATATAAATTCAGTTTGGTGAGGACCCCTTTCGGGATTTCAAAGAAAGACATCATGAACATTGGAAGACTGCTGAGAACTGAGTTCAACAGAGTTAATCGTCCTCCATATGAGAGGTGTTTGGCCTTCCAGCAGTTTAATTTCCTTTCGAATCTTTCCTCTATCATTTTCCAATCACTATTGGAGAGTTTTCTATGGTGCATCGGGATACCCAGATATCGAAACGGGAATTCCCCCACATTGCAACCACATAACTCCATATAGTCATCTTCAAATGCAGCAGCCTTGTCATAACAAAATAGTTCACTCTTGTGGAAATTTATTTTTAGACCAGATAATTGTTCAAAGGCGATAAGTAACAGTTTCATGTTCTTTGCCTTTTCTAAATCATGGTCCATAAACAAAATGCTATCGTCTGCATATTGTAAAATAGACCCCATCATCCACAAGATGGGGTATAATGCCACTAATTTGTCCATCATCTTTTGCTCTTTTAATGAGCACCGCCAGCATATCGGCGACTATGTTGAACAAAATAGGGGACATTGGGTCTCCTTGACGCAGACCCTTCTTCGTTTGGAAGTAACGGCCAATATCATCATTAACTTTGATACCGACACTACCTCCTTCAATGAATTTCTCTATCCAACGACACCATTTCTGAGAGAACCCTTTCATGCGAAGGGCTTGCTGGAGAAAGGTCCATTTGACTTTGTCATAAGCCTTTTCAAAGTCAATTTTAAACAGGACTCCATTCAACTTTTTAGTATGAAGTTCATGTATAGTCTCGTGCAGGACTACCACTCCCTCCATAATGTTTCTCCCGGGAATAAATGCCGTTTGTGAAGGTTGGACTACCGACTCTGCCACTGTGTTAATTCTGTTTGTGCCAACTTTAGTAAAAATTTTAAAGCTGACATTCAGCACACAGATAGGTCGATATTGTTGAATTTGCTTCGCGTCATTTGTTTTTGGTAAAAGGGTAATTATACCAAAATTTAAACTGTAAAGCGGAAGCTTCTCTTCGTGAAAGTCTTTAAAAAGGGCGAGTAAGTCCCCTTTAATGACTTTCCAAAAAACCTGGTAAAACTCAGCAGGGAATCCATCCGGCCCAGGAGACTTATTATGTTCCATTTGGAACACTGCCTCCTTAACCTCCTTCTCAGTAAAGGGAGCCGTTAGGATCTCATTTTCCAGCGATGTTACCTGGTTAATATCGTGTACATGGTCTTCCCTGAGAGTTATGTTGCTCATATCAGGGGGTCCAAACAAGCATTTATAATAGCTTGTTATATAGGACTTCAATTCCTCATCACCAACAATTACACCATTTTCTTGTTCTAACTGGAAAATGCGTTGCTTGCGGTGCCTGCCATTAGCCACTAGATGGAAAAATTTGGTGTTGTTATCACCTTCCAATAAAGTAGTGACCTTGGCACGTTCGTACCATTTAATCTCCTCTTCCCTCAGTAAAGTGGCTAATCTTTCCCTGAGGTATAGTTTCATATTAATTTCATTGTCATTTAGAGGAGAAGCTTCGGCTTTTTTATCGAGCACGTCGATTAAAGCAAGTAAATTCTTTTTCTCCTTCTTGTAATGACCAGCTGTACATTTTGCCCACCCTCGGAGGTGTTTTCGAACAGCTCTAATTTTGTTCTGCCACCTCTGGAGGTTGGTGCTTCCCTGATTGGTTGACTGCCAGACATTCGTCACCATATCAAAGAAACCTTCCCTAAGGAACCAGCCCCTTTCAAATTTAAATAAGGGCGGGTTAGAGCAATGAGTAGACACACCCGTATTAATTATAAGTGGAGTGTGGTCCGACTGCCCTCTATTTGTCGATTCCACGGTGCATAAAGGGAATTTCTCTTCCCAATCCGTGCTTACGAGTATTCTGTCCAGCTTTTCATGTGTTGGATCATCCCCATGGCCAACCCATGTGTATTGGTGACCCGACATTTCGATCTCTTTCAAATCTAATACCTCAATAACCTGATTAAAAAGGTTGGGCCATTTTGGATCGAAATGATCGTTACTCTTGTCCTGAGGACGTCTCATAATATTGAAATCACCACCTATTAAATATGGTAGTGTCTCATGAGAGCAAGAGTTTGCTATTTCAGCAAGGAAAGCCTCTTTATTTTCATGTTGGGCCGGTCCATAGACCACGTAAAGTACCCATTTGAATCCATCCTCCTTATTCCGAAGAGTGAATTTAATATAAAAATCACCTTCAGATATGGATCCAATATCAAAGATTGAGAGGTCTACTCCAAGTAACATCCCCCCAGACCTTCCATGTGGTGCCATACTATGCCAAATAAAATCACGGCCGGCACAAAAATTTTTTAAGGTCGAATCTGGGAATGAATCCCGACCAGTCTCAATGAGGGCAATGATGTTAATTTGCTCCTCACGGACCATCCCCGCCAAATATCTGTGTTTAGCCAAGTCAGCAAGACCTCTGCTAGGCACAGTTTTGACGGAGTTATTGGTTTTTTCGGAAGCTTTGGCTTCCTTTGTTTTTTCCCTGAGTTGGACTTCTTCTTTCGAGGAGCTACATTTAGATCACTACATATGTGATCAAGCCCCTCTTCATGAGCATTCTCATTTAATGGACCACATGCGTGGTTGAGAATTGCATCGAAGTTGTCCTCCTCCTCATCCCCATACAAGTTAGAGACTACCTTAGGTTTAGAAACACCTTTTCTAGCAACTAAAAGCCTATCGACTTCTATGTTTTTTAGAGAGACAACAGAAGAGTAAACCTCCTTATTATCTCTACCCAGTGAAACCCCTATGTTGCTAGTCTTGGTCTCTATTTGGGAAAGCGAAAAAGAAGTAAAAGATTTGTTACCTGTATTTTCCAGGTTCTTTTTTGCCGCCATGCGCTCGGTTTTGGCGAGCATATGCTCGTCAGTCACCGAAGTCCTCGTACTCCTCCTCAGCTTCTTCTCTTCTTTTTTGGCCGGCAGTGTCATAGCCTCCACCAGAACACTACCGTCCATGCCCGTGCCAAGCGGAAGAGGAGGCGACTCTGGTATGGTTGGGGTAGACCTGGTCGACTCGACGGGCAGCTGGGAGCCCGTACCTCCACATTTACCAGCAAGCGACGGTGTCAGGCCGCCCTTTGGGTTCAGCGAGACTCTCACAGCATCACTGTAAGAGGCACGTGTCCCCGAGTTGCTTGGCAAATAAACCACACCGCCCGCAGCTATGCCGGATTTTGTTGGTGTAGCATGTGCATCACCAGCGAGGCCGGTGTCCACCTCAGCATGTGCATCACCAGCTCTCTGTGTGTTGCAAGGGCTATATCAACAAGCAATGGTACATAGAGCGAGCATCTGGATCTTCATGCACTGATATCACAAGATTGGTTACTGAGCATGTGAGAGAAGGATGGAAGACTTACATAGCTGATGGCGCTAGTTACAGGAGATTCAACAGCTTCAGGGGGCAGTGGGCCGCGAGCAGGCTCGAGTTACGTGATGGCCAGCAACTGTGGGCGAGCTTGCAGTTGCCCTTCGACCAGAGCGTCATTGTCTGGCACCTAGCTACTGATCTTTGCTTTCACCACCCCTCAACATCTCCGGCAGTTCAAAAGTCCAGTACTGTCGCTAGATGCAGCAGGTTAATATCCAACTACATGATCTACCTACTCTTCATTCGTCCAGAAATGCTTATGCCCGGCACCAGGCAAGGTCTTTTTAAGGCCACCTGCGATGATATCGAATCCATGCTCAAATCCAACGATGCAAGCAGCGTCGCGCAGCGGATTCTTCGCACGGTATCACAATCAAATGCCCAAACTCTGATTCCAAGAGCATGCAAACTTGCCGAAGAGCTGATGCAGCTGCATGACGAAAATCAGAGGTGGGAAATGATCCAAGGCATGTGGGTGGAGATGCTATGCTGTTCCGCCAGCAGATGCAGGGGCTACTTGCACGCCAAGAGTATGGGCGAAGGTGTGGAGTTCCTCACCTTTGTGTGGCTCCTCTTATCCTACTTGGGGATGGAGACCTTCGCCGACAAGTTCCAGAGGTCCGAGCCAGCCCAGGATGCACCTAACGAACGTGTGGATGTTTTTCTTGACGATGTCTGAGGAGAAAACAGTCCATGTTTGTATTGTCTGTTTATTTGTTTTCTTTTTTATACTGCTTGTTGTTCCTTTGGTGAAGTGTGTGAGTTTTGCATTGTTTGTTTATTATATACATGGTGTTCCCTTGTTGAAAGTGTGTGCGTTAATTATGGCATGTGCGGGCAGGACTGTTAGCCACGAGATTGTAACTAGATTGAGTTTACCATTTTGTTGATGTATCATTGATCAGTGGTCCCAGTGCTAATATGCTTCGATTTAGTTTATACAACAATAGTTCCGCCCCACCGCATCAATTCCAACCTGTGTCTAACAATCAGAAGAAAGTATCAGTTGTCATCATTCTGTTACTGGAATAGTAAATAGGGGTATTTGTCATACTAGAATGCACAGTACACAACCAGTCATCATATGCATCGCTCACAGCAATTGTAAATTTCTAATGACATCTCCAAACAGCACAGATTAGTAACCCGGCCCGTGAACATTCTTCACTGCGATTCACTCTCCGGTGACATCTTGGGGTCCTCACTTCTCGTGCTAAACTTTGCTTAAGGTGTGGTAAGATAATGCGTTCATGACAATGAGTAGAGTTCTTTTTTTTTTTCGGTGGGACAATGAGTAGAGTTACTAGTTGAAAAACCGTGGCGCGCTGAAACTATAACAACAAAAACCAAACATTTACCAGACAAGTCTGGTAAAATGTGACAAAGTTTAACGTAGTGTAACTATCATAGAGTACTACCTTAGGCTCCCAACACAAGCCTATGCCTACCAACAAGCAACCTGATTCTTATATTACTACAAATCTCTTTTTTCTTCCTCCTCTAGAAATGTAAGCATTACTGGAGTTTAGTCAAAGTCAAATATTATCAACTTTGACTGTTAATAGTAAAAAGTATTGTTAAGATTGACGACATAAAAATGATATTTGTAGATTCATCATGAAACCATCTATCATAATATGCAACTCTTTCTATTAAAAATTGTTTATTTTTACATATATTATTGCTCAAAGTTGAGAAATTTTGACTTTGACTAAACAAGAAAAAATGCTTACATTTATGGATGTAGGAGGTACCCCTAAAATGTGACCTAGTTGGTCACAAAAATTCTGACCTTTTTTACTCATCGCATCTTTGTAGCTTCCTATTTTTCCTCGTATTTTCTATTGTTGATGGAATATACTCGTGTTGAATTGCGAATGGAACTGCGACAGCTAAAAAAGAATGGGCAATAATGAAATAATGCCGGGCTTCGGGGTCAAAAATAAGCTACAAGAATTGCTCATTTTTCTTTTAATTAGTGCAAATGAAGACTTTGGAGTAATTAACAAATTAAGGTCCATCTGATCAGCAGGACTGTCAAGGATATTTATGTGTCCCCTGCTAATTTGTACAGTATCATAATTGTATGAGACTCTCATTTTTGTATGTCAAGGATTTCGACTAAAAGGCATGTCTTCGATGTGAAATAAAGCCAGAACATATGAACTGATGCGTTAATTTAGCACTCAGTGGTTTGGATGGGACATCATCGAAAGAAGGTACTTGTTCTCTGCCCCCATCAAAGAAAGGTATTTTATATTAACTAATAACTGAATGTATATTTACGAGCCGTTCTCCACGTTAATCGAAAAAAATATAGAAATTCTTCAAAATACAAACAATTGGTCATACTGATTCAGATTTCATATCTGGAGTGGGTTGATCACTTGTGTAGAAAATGGAATGTTATGAGTTGCACATGTTATACATCACCGACCACTGCAATGGAGTAAGAGTAATCTCATAGTCCTAAATGTTCACATAAGGACATTGCTTCACAAAATAGTTTCATTTTGTCATCCCATTTTTCTCTCGCCACATTTTCTAAAATTTTATGAGGCAAATTTTGAGACATCTGACATTGTACCAATATATTTGCTCTTTAGATCATCCCAGGTATGTTTTCATTTGGTCAACTCGAGCAAAAAACGACAATTTTTAAATTTTGTAGAGATCGAACAATGCTCGCCACGCAAGGAATGTCACCAAGCTTTGCCCTTTGTTTCAGAATGACAATTTTAAAGTCGCCATGCATGTACGTCTTATGAAAACAACAAAAATGAGACGATGCCAGCAGTTAGATTAGATTCGGGAAAGATTGGAAGAAGCATACAACTTTATTCGGGGTGTTCGGTTGGAGGATGCAGTTACAGTTGCAGTTTGAATAGTGAGAGAGAACACTGTAGCGGAGGATTCGCGCACTGTAGCAATTCAGTTGACTGTAGCAGCAGGAGCAGCAGCAGCCGGAGGAAAATCCTCCTGCCGAACACCGCCATTAATGCTTTTGAGGTGGCGCGCCGCATTAAGGTGATATAACAAGAATATATATATACTAGCAAAAGTGCCCGTGCGTTGCCACGGGCTGGTCGCAAATAAAAAAATCCACAATTAAATTATCTACTAATACGTGATGTTTATTATGGAGATATATTTTTGTGCAAAAAAAATAAAGGATGAGTAGCATTAGCGCATACAGTCTCAGCCATGTAAGAACATAACATGTGTGATGGGCCACGTTATGAAACCACACACCTTGAGTTTTTACATAACACAGATGGTCTTTCATAAATGACTAAAGCTGAGAAAGCAGCGCTAGCTAATATTGTTTCCTGCACTACTGACTCTTGATGGATAAGAAGCACTTGGGAAGAAGAGGAGCCACAAGGTACGCTGCTGTTCTGCCTTCTTTCTCTGCGGCCCATCATCCCCTCCCTAGCGCTAGCTGGTCCTCTCGTCCGTCTTCGTCAGCCTGGCCTCTGGAGCCTTTGCTCGAGTTGACTACCGTTGTTCTCACCGACGTACGTCGATGTATCAGAGGAAACAGAGCACCCAAAGCTCACCAACTCGAGCATCAGAATTACTAATAGCAAGTATAAGGCAAAGTTCTATGTAATCATATTGTGCTGTCACATTTATTTTGCCAAATCTAGCACAGGACCCAATAGGAAGTACAAGATTGTTCAAGTAACTAAAATTTTGAAAGAAGATAGTTAACGCATTATCATCGATCTCCAAGTTTAACTTTAGTGACCCCTAATAGTAAACGGACTGTATACTTGCAATTCAAAGATCAGAGAGGGTTGGAATGCTAAAAGAAATTGACAGGAATCAGCATATTGTAAAATAGTTGTGTTCTGATGGAGAAACATGGGGGTAAAATTGCTGACATGCTTAAGTGATAAATCATAGAGTGACAACTAACAAACACCGAAATAATTAACTTGAGGAAAATTTCCTTGCAGCAGAAAGTAGTAATAATTCATGGAATTGAATGGTTCTATAAAGATAATACTTTTATCGCCTGAGCATTTGGACACTTCATGAATTGATGCTTTCCCTATGGGGAATTCCAATGAATATAAGGAACCCAGCAAATCCTATAGTACAGATAAGCGAATATCAGAATAATCTTCTCGAGTGGAAACATCATTGTTGTCCACTATAGACCAATAAATAACAGTACCTTTATCCTACCATTAGCCCATGAGCTCAGGTTCTTTTCCTCCCAGGTTCCAGCCTGCAAATTGCAAACAACACATTAGTAAACCATTACTTAAAATGTCAGTGCTGTGCCAATGTAGCCATAGAAGATAATTACACATGCATTTTGCATGTACTATTCGGTTTCTCCCACCTTAAAGGCGAACAAGCCAGAAAAACACTCAAGAAAAACAATACAACAAGAAAATTTATAGATGTATATAGTTCTGACTTTAGTCAGGTTGCTACTGAACTGGGCCCAATTGTTTCAATCACCAGACTACCCAAAGACGAAGATGCTACATCGAAAAGTTCGGACAGTGCCCAGGGTGATGACAATTGAACAAACAAACATGACCCATACAAACCTAGTCTTAGCTAAACACTATTCTGGTTACTTACAGTCCATTAGTCCAACAATTATTTTATCCATGAAGAAACAACCTCTTCATTGTTAATTATTAGGGCTGTCAAAAAAGTTCGAAGCTCGCAAATCGCTTGAATTCGACTCGCTTAATGCTCGACTCGAGCTCGGCTCGAGTTCCAAACAAGCCGAGCTCGAGCTCAAAGCCAAGCTCGCGAGCCCCCAGCGAACCGAGCTCGAACTGTTCGTTAAGGCTCGGCAGCCTTCATCGGGCAATGCTTTGCCTCCTAGGAGCATCTTAATTGCAGTAGTGTCCATTACCCGAGTCTGCCTGGGGCCACACATTTCTTTATTCTATGAACTCGTGGCCACATATTTCCTTTCAATCTACTCACGTGAGAACCAAATCCCATTGCTTCTTCCTTCCCTGCTTCCTTCACGCCTGGGAAGATGCAGGCCAGACCGGCCATGGCAGATTGGGAACGGAGGCGGAGGCTTCCTGAAGCCGCTTTGCTGGAGAGCTCAAGACCCTTTCTCTAGCTTATCATCCTGATGGGATGCCCAATCCCTTCCTCTAGCTTCTTCCCTTGTCAATCTGAAGCCACCCGTGATTCTCCGACTCTCTCCTCCCATGCCATTCAACGGGGCCTCATCTGACTCAGCAGGCCGTCCCAAGATCCGTATGTGTTGCATGCTTCTTCGCTCATGTTTCTCCCCTCATCTGCTAAGAGCTCAATTCTGATGTTTCCTCTTTTGAATCAGTAGTGTTGCTATTTGCAACAACAGCACAGCGATTTCTTCGTTTTCCCCACGACGCCGAGCTTTAAACGAGCTTTTTGAGCCGAACTCCAGTTTAGCCGAGCTCGAGCACAACTGCAGGCCCGATTGGCATCTCAGGCTCGCTCGAGCTCGGCTCGAGATGTTAACGAGCTCGAGCTTGAGGTGCCCGGGCTCGCTCGAGCTCGGCTCGTTGACAGCCCTATTAATTATGTAGGTTTTGGTCTCAGATTCTAATGGCAGGGATATTTGGTGGAGATATTTGACAGCCCTATTAATTATGTTGAACCCAAATATGGTTAGCTACATGAAACTATTAATTGCACACTATATGTCAGAACCCTCCTTATTTTCTCTTATAAATTATAGTTCTTGTCCACGTCTCTGACGTGCTTTCCAGGAATTGCAACTTCTATATCACATTATCATCAGAAATTCAAGTGTCTGTAGGTGGCGTACTAAATCCCGAATTGCACAGACATGAATTGCAAAACAAAACAACTCAAAAGATAAACTGACCAATCATATATTCCTTAAAAATCTGCTATTTCCGTGCCAAAATTGATCTTACACCCTTATGAGTTTTGTTACTTCTACTGCCAATAGATTTTATACTAAATCTCGAATCCTACATATGGTGCGAGGTCAAAGGGTCCCAAAATCTACACATCCTACTTACAGGCAAATGTACTTTGCAAAAAAAAAAGGAACTTTACTGAGCAGAGTACCCCACCAGCACTAATCACTACAAAACAAATAGAAGAGAGTGCTTATAGCTTACCTCATGAAGGCCTCCCTCTGGTCGTGGAAGTCGACGGGGTTCTGGGTAGCACGGCGGGATGGGCGAGGCACCGATCGACGCAGTCCCGGCGTCCTCGTCGCGCTCGTCCTGGGAGGAGGCGAGGTTCTCCCCTGCGCTCGTCTAGGAGGCGCGAGCAGGGTCGACGGTCGGGTGGGCTGCGGAGGGCGGCGGTGGTGTGAATGGAGGAGCAGGGTAGAGGGTTCGGGAGCGGGATTTGGCGGCGGACGCAGGCTCCGCGAGGCGCTATCTCGGCGCGCTCGTCCTGGGCGCGGCAGGGCGCTTTGATGAGGACATCTCTCCACTATTACCCGTTGGCATAGACGCAACATAAATGGGCCAAATGGCCCAGTTGTAGTCGGGCGGCGACCGTGTGAGCCTCAGAATAATCCCACCTTGCTTAGCTTGGGAGGAGGAAGCCACCTTAAAAGGGAGAGCCACCCTTCCCCTATCAGACTAGTCTTTTGGGGTGATTGGGCCTTTCCCCAAGGGGGCCCACCAGAGTTGCGGTTCAGCGATTGCATTGGCGCTTCGGGTTCACTCGTCGTAGTCGCATCGTGAGGGTCGTCTAACCTGGTGTGCGATGCTAAACTGCGTAATCGGTGCATCGGGCTTTCCATATCCATTTCTTGCCTGGGCCGGACTCATCATTTGGTATCAGGCTGGGCCCTTGTTGAGAAGGGGAGAATAATGAGGACATCTCTCCACTATTACCTGTTGGCATAGACGCAACATAAATGGGCCAAATGGCCCAGTTGTAGTCGGGCGGCGACCGTGTGAGCCTCAGAATAATCCCACCTTGCTTAGCTTGGGAGGAGGAAGCCACCTTAAAAGGGAGAGCCACCCTTCCCCTATCAGACTAGTCTTTTGGGGTGATTGGGCCTTTCCCCAAGGGGGCCCACCAGAGTTGCGGTTCAGCGATTGCATTGGCGCTTCGGGTTCACTCGTCGTAGTCGGATCGTGAGGGTCGTCTAACCTGGTGTGCGATGCTAAACTGCGTAATCGGTGCATCGGGCTTTCCATATCCATTTCTTGCCTGGGCCGGACTCATCACGCTTTGCCTCGACGGCGGCGCGCGGATCCTGGCTAAGTGGAGGCGGCGTGCGAGGAGGATTGGGGAAGAAGGACGGGCGGACGCGGACGGCGCCGTCGGTGGAGTAAAATCACGTAGCGCGAGAGCAGGCCCACCTGTCGGCGCCGAATTTTTGATTGGAGACGCGCGACGCACGTCGCACGGGAGTGGACTCGTTAGCCAAATAATAAGGAGTAAAGATAGTACGTACGTACGGTGTCTGTCGTTTCTCTTCATTTTTGCTTTAGTTAGGTTATTGCGTGTGAATCGGCTACCGCGTCAACTGTTTGTGCAGTGATGATGGCGTGGCGTACGTGGCACCGCGCCACGCCGACCACGACCTCGTACGACACATGGAACAGTGGCCTCGCCGCCGGCGCGCGGCCTCCAGTGCCTTACCCTCCGGCCTGTCGTCCTGTGCGCGGTCACCACGATCGAAGCTGGACTCAAGCTCTGCATGTCTGCGCTCTCTTCAGGGCCTTAATTCGTCGGCCGGCACGAGACTCTTCCTCCTGCTCTTGCGCCGCGCTCGGCCACCGCGTCTTGTTTATGCATGGTCTTCTGACGATGGCGTGTCGCCCCGCCGATCATGACCGGCCCGTACGACACACACGGAACGGTGGCCTCGCCGCCTCAGTGCCTCATCGATGCTCCGGCCTGTCGTCCCGTACGCGGTCACAGCGAGGATGGCCTAGAACTCTGCATGTCCCTGGACGGCGAGTGTCCGACGCCCCGTGCGGCCACGGCTACGACCAGGGAAACTGCATCGCCACGCGTGCGTCTGCAGTCGACGGAACCCCGCCGGTTGCCGATAACACAGCCTGTGGAGCTGAGAAGCTCGTTTGCAAGAGCTTCGCGCGCCACGGTCGAGAGTCACCGGTCCGCGCCGTGGCTGCTGTCAGACCCCATTTCTGGAATCTACTGTGCTTACAGTACCAATCCCTGGATCTGTAGTTGATACGCACAAAACAAAGATAATATCAAGTCACACTTCGATTATTATTACAGTACCACAAATGTCTTGTAAAGACTTCAAATTACAATACCAGAGTGACCGGCAGGCCTGGCCACAAACTAACAATATAAGCGGAAAGCTGAGAGACCAACAACTATAGGCAACTCGGGCGAAGAACGCGAATCCTACTCATCGCCACCACCGTCTTCATACTGAACATCTTCTTCTGAATGATTAAAGCAAGGTGAGTACATAAGGTACTCAGCAAGTCCTAATACTACTCAAAGGGTTATGGATGCATATAAGGCTGTATGAAAGGTTAGGCTATAGGGCTTATATTTTAGCAGAAAGCTTATTTTAATGCAGGGTTTATTTTAAAAGCATAAACCTTTTATAAGAATTGTTTGTCATGATTAAGTAGGTTGGCCCTGGAGGAGATATGTCAATCCCGCCAGTTCCCAGATTTTAGGCGAGCCTTCGGTGCACGGCCGTACCGACTCTTACTTCCAAAATACGGGCAGACTACCGCCCACTCACACTTCAAGGAGTAAGTAAGACTAATCTTTGTGAACTCAACCATAGCGCGTCTGTGACCGCGACACGGCTATCCGGATAGATTTTAACTCTGCAGAGGTGTACATCTTTACCCACAGACTACATCGCTCTTAGCAAGGGAGCAACATAGCGAAACCCACCTTTCCCGAGTGTCCCCACAATCCCACCCACGAGCCATTACTGACCCAGGGACTTATAATGCGACTATATGTAGTCAATGGCCCAATGGCCAAGTCGGACAACGACCAATTACGATATCGTGTCTGCTCCTGGTTGCTCGTTGCACTACTGCCTCCTAGGTGGATCAAGTGGTAGGCACCAAAAAGTTAGGGTCAAGTCCTGCCCATAACAGGATCTGTTGGTTGTACGGGGTTCACTAGGTAGATTGTTACAAGAACCGGTCCTTAACCAGCCGAGGCGGGCATCTTCCACCTATCACTAATCACCGATCACCATCTCGCCCCTGCCTAAAAAAATATCCCACTTCACCCCAACACACTAGTTGGTTATTACCCTCCTATTTTATTTACTCACACACACCAAGCACACGTTTTCACCCATTTCACCAAAAGTCATGAATATTGTGTAACAACTAGATAGTTGCAGTAAATCCCTAAGCAATCTAATATCAAGGCAATAATCCAACATTATTATAGTATAATGAAGGAGACATCTGTTGGCGGTCGTTAAACCATGTTTTGACCGCCACCCTACCGGTAAATAAATACATAACACCAAGATTTTATGCATAGTAGTTAGGAATAATACTACTCCACAGGTTTTGGTGAATATTTGGATGCAGGAGTGAATAATGGAGAAAAGTGGGCCCAGTCAGGGAAATTCCCCGGCCGGCCCCACCCTAGGCCGGCCGGCCCCACCTGGTGGCCACAGGCCCCAGGCTTTCTCCAGTGGGCTGGAAAATAATATTCAACGCACAATTCAAGCCCAGCTCGGCAGGATTCCACCGACATTCTAGAAGGTGGGCCATTTGGGCCTTTACTTGGCCCTCAATCCAATTCTGCCGACCCCAGCAAGGAACCAACCTTCAGACCGCCTTCAGGGAGTGATCTGAAGCGTCCAGGAGCAAGACGGTGGCCAACCGACCGAAGGGACGGCCGGCCGGCCACCCCCCTAGGCCGGCCGGCCGACTTTGTCGCCGCCGCCTCTCCAAAGTCGGCCAGGGTGCTTCCACCGCCTTCACAAGCTATAAATTGGACCCCTCGGCCTCCGAATCAATTCGCACCATCACACTTCATCCAAGTGTTCATTAGTTTAGTTGAGTAGTAGCTTTGGGAGTTAGAGTAGAGTAGAGTAGAGTGAGAGCTCTCTCGGGCTTCCGGAGTATTCTCGGAGTTCGGTATAGTTCTTTGTATCCTTACTCTTAAGATATTATTTTATTATATAATTAGTTTTATCTTTATTTATTTCTTTTAGTAGTTCTTTTCTATTTAGTTTATTTATTCGTTAAGTAAGTGCTCGTAGAAGTCTTGTTGTGGGATTCGTGATTGTTGGAATAGCGAGTACGAGAGAGTGCCGTCGTCGGAGATGACGTCGTGTGAAATCTGTGCTTGTTCATTCTTAGATAGGACTGCTCCGTTGATCAAGAGTAGATCCTCTACGCGGGTTGTAAGCATGGCGCTTAGAACTTGGCCTATGCACGTTTGGCACCCAGCCCCACGGAGGATGGTAGCCGCGAGTGTATGTGACAGCTGCACCGGTCTCTGTAATCCACCACGTCCGGGTTGGACTCAGCAGGGTCTTAATTATAGCATACGGTTCCCTAGGTTTGAACTAGCTTCATCGGTTAACCTAGCACGTGTGTGCCCCGAAACGACATGACTTGTATGTGTATGAGCTTAGCTAGAGTAAATAATCTTTGTAGACTTGACTGCTAGAAAAGTAAATAATAGATAAACATACAGGTAGCCATAACTCTATCTCGTTGCTCTCCCAAATGTATACTACGATTTATTTTATTACCTTGGATTTGAGGATGTGTGTGCCACCCATATCTATCATGCCTATCTTACCCCCGTCTCAAGTATAGTTGATACATTATTTCTTTCTCCAAATTATCCAATGCATAGCTATTATTCAGCTTTCTTTTACTCTACTTCCCTGCGGAAATATAAATACGATAACCCTGGAATACTCCAAGGTGAAATGCTACAATGGTGATCCGTGCGCTTGCGGAATTAATGAATTTAATTTTATCGCATAAGAACCGCCAACAAGCATTTCTGGCGCCGTTGCCGGGGAAGTAGCAGCTAGGAACTGAATAAATGCATTGAAGTTTGTGAGAAGAATAATTATCACTTACTTTTGCGGGCTTACCCTTGTCCTGGTTTTTCTTCTTGTGGAAATTTGAAACAGGACTGTGCATGACTGGTTTCGACCTACCAGAAAACTTCCACTCAGATCCAGAGCAGTTCTTGAGGAAAGTCCGAGCAAAACTCACCAAACAGATCCGCAAGAACGCTCTGGCTCTCGAATCGTCTCCTCCACCGGTTGTCAGGGCCTCCTCAACGAACAACACCATGGCCGACCCCGTTGTTGAGAAGACGATCAACGACTTCTCCGCGCCAACTACGGAGAACATCCGCGTGGGACCCAACCCGCGCATCACCAACAAGGACTATGAGCTTAAGCCAGCCTTGATCAACATGATCTTGGCCAGTCCTTTCTGTGGGAAGCCGTCGGAGGATGCAAATGCTCACCTCCAAAGGTTCCTGATGACGTGCAACACTTTCGTCATAAAGGATGCACCTCAGGACGCCATCCGACTACAGCTTTTCCCATTCTCTCTGTTGGGGAAGGCTCTCCAGTGGTTCTACGCGAACGAAGAGTCCCTCGACACGTGGACGGCATGCTCCAATGCCTTCCTCGCCAAGTTCTTCCCGCCGGGCAAGACGACTGCCCTGCGGAACAAGATATCGGGCTTCCAGCAGCTCGCAGATGAGTCGACCGCGGAAGCTTGGGACAGGATGCAGGAGTACGTTCTCTCATGCCCACACCATGGCATGGAAGAATAGCTCCTCATACAGAGTTTCTACCACGGTTTGAGGCCGTCCGCTCGAGAGCACCTCGACGCCGCAGCAGGCGGCTCCTTCTTCTCCCTTAGCGTGAAGAACGCTAAGAAGTTGATTGAGAAGGTGGCGGCTAACCAGACTCATGGTGAACGCCAAGCGGCGAGCACCAAGACCCGTGGAGTACACCAAGTGGAGACGATGGACATGCTCGCCATCAAGCTCGATCAGCTACTCCGCAAGGTGGAGTCTCCGCAGGACCTGCAAGTTGCGGATTCCCGCATGACATGTGAGGAATGCGGCAACGTTGGGCATATGGGCATCAATTGCCCGAATACGAGAGAGGAATGCAATTTCCTCAACAATGGCAATGGGTACCGCTCCCAGAACAACTACGGCTGGAATTCCAGGCCCGACCTCTCCTTCAACAAGAATCAGGGAGGTAACAATGGTAATCTTTCCCGTTATGAGCCCTCTATCAAGGATCTAGTTCTCGGCCAGGTCAAGATCAATGATAGCATTAGTAAGAAATTTCTTACTACCGACAAGGCTTTAGAGAGCATAGATGCCAAACTAGAGTCGTTCAGCACTGCTCGCAGAACCAGCTAAGCCATAACAAGATGCTAGAAACGCAAATTGCGCAAATAGCTTCAGCTGTGCAGACTCCTCGTACGAAGGAGAGTGTTAGTGCTATCACCACCAGGGGTGGAAGAGATACTGTGGACCCACCATACCCCAAGGGTGCAGAGAGAAAGACACCAAATGCAACCCCCAAAGAGAAGGCCGGTAAAAAGGTTCCAGAAAAGAAGGTCCCTGAAGAGGAAGACGCCGAGAAGGAGAGCTCCGAGGAGGAACCAACGACAGATCCTCCCGTTGAGCAAGCTCCACCTAAGGCAGCACCTCATGAGTATTTTGACACTACAGGCTTGCCTTATCCCGACCGCAGGAAGAAGCTCACTGTGGATGAGCGCTTTGATAAATTTGTTGAGGCTATCCGACATATATATGTGCATATTCCGCTGCTTGATGCCATGCAAGTACCTACTTACACTAGGTATTTTCGGGACATCCTCAACAACAAGCGCCCCATTCCAGCAATGGAGGTAGTGAAGCTTACAGAAGAGTGCAGCGCAGCCATTCTGAACATTCTTCCGGAAAAGAAGAAGGATCCAGGATGCCCTACTATCCCGTGTTCGATAGGCAGCCAGCACTTCTCTCAAGCGCTTTGTGACTTGGGTGCAAGCGTGATCGTTATGCCCAAGGCCGTATATGACAGGTTAAACTGTCCATTATCGCCTACGGCTATGTGCTTGCAGCTCGCAGATCAGTCCGTTCGTCATCCTGCTGGTATTGCCGAAGACGTCCCCGTACAGATCAGAAACTTCTTCGTCCCCGTCGACTTTGTTGTGCTGGATATGGAAGTAGATGACAAGGCTCCTCTCATCCTTGGGAGACCGTTCTTGAGCACCACCAACGCCAACATCGATGTGGGGGCAGGAGAGATCTACCTGGACTTCAACGGCAGGGAAGAAACGTTCAACTTCAAGCCTAAAGTTGAGCAATGCAAGCAAGTACGGGTCATATATGGAAAGGACCCAAGGAGAGTGGAGAAGATTGAGATTACTCCACCCATGCCACAGCCAGACAAGCTCATTGCATATATGAGAGACTATCTGGAAAGAGAGAATGCAAGAAGGCTAGCAAAATATTGGAGGACTCCAAGGAGGATGCCTCAGCCGCCTAACACATCTCAAGCCCCTCTTACTCCTCCGCAAGAAGGAGTAGGCGAGTCGCAATCGCCCAAGAAGAGGAGAGCGAGGCGCTCAAGAAAGAAGAAGGCAGCTACGGTATCAACCGATGAAAGTACAACAAAGGCGCCTATTAAAGAAAAGGTCGCCGCCACCAACACAAAGAAGACAACCAAGGTGTGGCGGAAGAAAGAAGGAACCTCTACCTCGCCAGATTCTCCAGCGAGCGAGGTCCAAACGAGTTAAAGACATGGAGAACGTCTAGCTCAAAGACGTAAAAATGAGAGCCCTCCGATTGGGGAGGCCATCCCAATCGTTATCCTAGCTAGGCCTAGCACTTGTTTTTCTTTTCATAAATCATAAAAACAAAATAAAAATTTGAAAAATTTATAATCAACAAAAAAAAATAGGATTCCTGGTGATGCCCATTAGGGGCTAGCCACTTGTGTCATCCTCGCTCTTTTTTGCAGGTCAAGAAGGAGGAGGAAGAGCCTGAATCAAGCTTAAGTCTTACAAAGACTCAAACTTGGGGAGGACCCCCAGGTAAGTATTCCTAATTTTCTTAATAAATAAATAAACTCTCTGTTTCGAATAAATGCTAGAATCTTGGTGTTATGCTATAGTTAAGGGAAATGATGATCGAGTTACAAATTAGCTTCCCATGTGTCGCATAGATGCAACCTCTACTCCTGACATATGTGTTATTTTTACTTAAGCATGATCACATCATGAGTCTTGCTTATTTCCGTGGGTTGCATTTGTTACACTAAGTCTGAGCATTGTGGATTGTGATATGGCATGATTAGGACTTGTTGCAATTTCTTAGTATGATTTCATCCAGAGATTGAATTGCTGCAAGTACCTAAAACCCTTCTATTTTGGCACACTTCTCTTAGTGTGAGGATTTACTTACCTACCAGAGCCATATCATAATATTCGAAACAGCCCCACTCATAGCCATTTGTTTATGTATTGAGTTTTGTTAAGGTTTGATGTACTCTTGAAACTAAGCACTCCTCATTTTGGTCATAATTCCTTCGCGTGTGTTTTCGAAAATTTCTCTCCACCAAATAAAAAGGGGAATGTATGGATAAATCAACCAAACATTTTTCTCAGAGTTTGCAAAACTTTTGGTCCATCCAAAATGCTCAAGAATATTTCAAAATGTTTCATTGAACCATTCAAAATTTATGGCCCCTTGCACCATGGAGTAGTCAAAAAAAAAACTCTCCATGGTTGCATGACAAAAGTCGATGGCTATATGGTTCTTATCATAAACATCTTGAGCAAAATAAAGGACCAATGTTTTTCAAAACCCCCTTCCATAAGTGTGGGTTCATTTTCTCCCCGTCCATCACATCATTTCCTATGACCAAAAATAAATGGAGTTGCTATGTTGATTGAGACTCATTCTTTAGCTTTACAATATATGCATGACATTTGTGCATTCCTTACCAAGCTCCACATATAAAGCCTCATTTGGTAGAAGGTAGGATGAGTGAAGCTTGTAGGAATAGAACTCACATCGGAGTGGTAAGAGAAGTGCCACCCAAAACGAAGGAGAATTTTTGCACCTTGCAGCACATAAAAACTCTGGATGCATACCTGCTAGAATTGTGTACTTGTCCGAAAATGCCGCTCTAGTCTTCAATGCTGCATGACAAGGTGTGACATATAAGCCCCACGATTTTTGCAACACTCATGAATATTTTGTGCTCTCGTAAACTTACCACTGTTTAGGGAGTATGTTGTTGCATCTTTATTACCCATGGGGCGCTTCTTTGTAACTCCTGATCCGCCGGTACCCTGAGTTGAGTTTGCTCGGGACGAGCAAAGTTTAAACTTGGGGAGGTTGTTGGCGGTCGTTAAACCATGTTTTGACCGTCACCCTACCGGTAAATAAATACATAACACCAAGATTTTGTGCATAGTAGTTAGGAATAATACTACTCCACAGGTTTTGGTGAATATTTGGATGCAGGAGTGAATAATGGAGAAAAGTGGGCCCAGTCAGGGAAATTCCCTGGCCGGCCGGCCCCACCCTAGGCCGGCCGGCCCCACCTGGTGCCCACAGGGCCCAGGCTTTCTCCAGTGGGCTGGAAAATAATATTCAACGCACAATTCAAGCCCAGCTCGGCAGGATTCCACCGACATTCTAGAAGGTGGGCCATTTGGGCCTTTACTTGGCCCTCAATCCAATTCTGCCGACCCCAGCAAGGAACCGACCTTCAGACCGCCTTCAGGGAGTGATCTGAAGCGTCCAGGAGCAAGACGGTGGCCAACCGACCGAAGGGACGGCCGGCCGGCCACACCCCAGGCCGGCCGGCCGACTTTGTCGCCGCCGCCTCTCCAAAGTCAGCCAGGGTGCTTCCACCGCCTTCACAAGCTATAAATTGGACCCCTCGGCCTCCGAATCAATTCGCACCATCACACTTCATCCAAGTGTTCATTAGTTTAGTTGAGTAGTAGCTTTGGGAGTTAGAGTAGAGTAGAGTAGAGTGAGAGCTCTCTCGGGCTTCCGGAGTATTCTCGAAGTTCGGTATAGTTCTTTGTATCCTTACTCTTGAGATATTATTTTATTATATAATTAGTTTTATCTTTATTTATTTCTTTTAGTAGTTCTTTTCTATTTAGTTTATTTATTCGTTAAGTAAGTGCCCGTAGAAGTCTTGTCGTGGGATTCGTAATTGTTGGAATAGCGAGTACGAGAGAGTGCCGTCGTCGGAGATGACGTCGTGTGAAATCTGTGCTTGTTCATTCTTAGATAGGACTGCTCCGTGATCAAGAGTAGATCCTCTAGGCGGGTTGTAAGCATGGCGCTTAGAACTTGGCCTATGCACGTTTGGCACCCAGCCCCACGGAGGATGGTAGCCGCGAGTGTATGTGACAGCTGCACCGGTCTCTGTAATCCACCACGTCCGGGTTGGACTCAGCAGGGTCTTAATTATAGCATACGGTTCCCTAGGTTTGAACTAGCTTCATCGGTTAACCTAGCACGTGTGTGCCCCGAAACGACATGACTTGTATGTGTATGAGCTTAGCTAGAGTAAATAATCTTTGTAGACTTGACTGCTAGAAAAGTAAATAATAGATAAACATACAGGTAGCCATAACTCTATCTCGTTGCTCTCCCAAATGTATACTACGATTTATTTTATTACCTTGGATTTGAGGATGTGTGTGCCACCCATATCTATCATGCCTATCTTACCCCCGTCTCAAGTATAGTTGATACATTATTTCTTTCTCCAAATTATCCAATGCATAGCTATTATTCAGCTTTCTTTTGCTCTACTTCCCTGCGGAAATATAAATACGATAACCCTGGAATACTCCAAAGTGAAATGCTACAATGGTGATCCGTGCGCTTGCGGAATTAATGAATTTAATTTTATCGCATAAGAACCGCCAACAACATCCTAGGTTTATCATGGTAACAGATATCAATATCAAAGTTGGCTATTCTAATAGGTTCATAACTAACACAACATTTCAAATAATAAAATAAGCATGCATCATATATAAGTATTTAAAACAGGCCATTCATAGGATGTGGTTATAAATCATAGGATCAAAATGATCAAAGATGGTTAGGACTTGCCTTCAAACTCTTCCTCGTGCTCCTCCTCGTAATCCGGGTCCTCAGGATCCTCCTCGAACTCCTCGTTAGCTATAATACGCAATTTACCGATGAATAAATAACTATCGCAAAATAAAATAAATACAACCAAGTAAAATCCAAATAAATAGTCAAATAAGCTCAAATAGAATTGGGATTGATATGAATATATAGGATTGAATTAAATAGGAAGTTCAGGGAAAAGAATCTATTAAAAGAATCTAGAAAGGTGGAATTATGGTATAAAGAAAAAGGATTAGATTTCTTATAGGTTCCTATTTATCCTGGGAATACTATATTTTTCTGAGGTTGGGAAAAGGTGGCAAAATAATCTAGAGAATATAAGATATTTTTGGGAATTTGTCTGGAATTTTTCTACAAAGGGAAAGTCTTGAAATAGAATTCTGTGTGCACTAGCCGGGTGGATCTAGCAAAACAGATTCGGATTCAGAGGCTGACTGGTGGGGTCGAGTTGCATAGCGCACCCAGGACTACTGTGCTGTGGACTAGGTGCATGGGTTCTGTGGACCGGGAGTGAATGTCAGTGTGGTTCACATGGACCGAGTGCATGGAAGAAAGAGAGAGAGGGGGTGCTGACTGGGATTAAGTGGTGGGGTCCACGGGCTGACGTGGACGCCACGTCGGACGGCGGCGACTGGGTCAGAGACGGCGGCGCTGGGCTCGACGCGGCGGCGGCCCGCCGGAGAGCTCGCCGCTGGCGGCTAGGGTTGCCTAGGGTGGACGGGATCTCGTCGCAGGGGCTCGTCGCGAGATGGCGGATCCGGGGGTGGATGAAGTGCACGTCGAGAGGCGCTAGGGCGGCGGCGCGTGCGGGATCTTGCGCGTGCGTGCGCTGGGTCATGTTTGTGCGGTTGCGGGAGGTGTGCGTGATGGTGAAGGGCGTGTGTGCGTGCTCCGCTGGGCCAGAGCGGCCGTGTGGGTCGCCGGCGTCGAGATGGCGCGGCGGTGGAAGGGGGCGCGCGGTGTGCGCTGGGTTGCGGCTCGGTTAAGCTAGGTTTAGGGCTTGGGATAGATTAGTTAGGGCAGCAGGAGGGAGTAGAAGCAGAGAGAGGGAGGAGAGCTCACCGGAACAGGGGAAATGGCACGGCGGCCGGAGTTGGGGACGAAAGGGGAATGTCGTCGATTGGGTGGCTGTGATGGTGGAACTGCGGTGCAGTGGCGATGGGGAGTCGCGTAGGAGAGGTGCGAGCCTATTTATAAGCTGAGGGAGGCAGTTCGAGCAGAAATATCGCCGGCGGCGATATTTTCCCCCGGCGTCGATCCTATCAGCGCATTGATGTCACAACTTGGCGCAGGGGCCAAGGAGTGGTCAAAGTTGCGACGCAGTATGGGCTCGGCGAGGCCGTAAGCTGAGCTGGTCGGAGGTGCAGCCAATCGGGACGAAGGGCGGAGCTCGCCGGTGTTCATCAGCGGGGATATTTCCCGGTGGGGTGCGCGTGGCCGACGCGCATTGGTCCAATTTGCGGCGCGGCGAGGTCGGCGGCTTGGTCACGAAGACAGACGGCACCTCTGGTCGTCGCTGGCGGGTTCGACGTCGCGCTGTGCGAGCGGATTTCCCGGCGGCCTCCATGCCGGCTTTAAATGGAGCGGCGTCGCCCCGTACGCCGATGGGACGGCTCAGCAGCCGGGATGACGTCGAGCAGGAGTGGCTACAAAGGCGCTCGTACGTGCGCTGGAAAGGCAAAGGGAGAGAGCGGAGAGCGGAGAGAGAGCGGTGGCGTCCGCGCTGGCGAGCTCGAGAAGGCGCGCGGCGCGTTGGAGAAGACGACAGCGCGGCTGGGCCGGACCGGGCCGCGCGGGCTGTGCTGGGCCGGGAAGGAAGAGAAGAGGGAAGGCGGCCTGCTCGGGGAAAGAGAAGGAGACAGAGAGAGTTTGGGCTGGGCCGGTGAAGAAGAATAGAGAAAGAAGCAAGCCCGGGAAAGAAAATGTTTAAACATTTCCCAGATTTGGTTTTGGACAAATTTGAATAGAATTCAAATTTGAGAGAGAGAGATAAACACCAAATAAAATCCAGATAAATGGGAAAAGGGAACAAGCACTTGAGCATGAACTTTTATTTTAGAAATTTCTCAAATTCTATTTACTAAACTACTTAAATGAGGTTTTATTTTTTGTAAAAATCATGGAATTACCTATAAATCTAAAAAGTTCAATTTCTAAGTGAATTTTATTGTATTTAAATTTTTGGGCTGCTACAGCTGCGATCGGCAGCACCGTGAGCAGCGGCGGCCCAAGGTGACGCGCCAGTGCAACCACCACTAAACAGTGGCGGATCCACCGGGGCAGCAGGGGGGTCTCGAGCCCCCCCTACTGCTCGCCGGACAGTGGAGCCCCCCCAAGAGCCCCCCCTTCATTTTTCTGGCAGGCAAGAGAAGGTTGAGGGCGCTAGCCCCGGCTGGAGATTGAAAACGGCGTCATAAGATTGGATTTTGGATAGTTTTCGCGCGGGAATGAAATAGGATCTCATCGCGAATCCATTTTTCTCATTCATTGTCATTGGCGCGCTTTAATTTCAGTAGCCGCCGTGAGCTTGTTGGCAGTAATGGCGTCCGGTCCTCTGCTTCGGCTCGATCTGGAGGAGGAAGAACGAAGGGGTAAATGGGCTGATCCTGGGCCAAGCCGACTCCCGGGTGCGCTGCGCCTGCGGCCTGCAAGTGCTCCGGCGCTCACGCATTCAGGCTAATCGAGTTCAGTATGCGATTAGGTGCAAAATACAAAAACCTGAAAACTTTTTCTTTAGTTTAATCTGTAGTCTATTAGATGCAAAATAGAAAACGCCAGGGCCATGAGCGCTTAAACATTGAAAATCTAACATGCCGATTCGCTGCAGATGGATAAGAAAGGAAGAAATCCAGATCAGAATGAAAGGCATGCATTGCTTTTTTAGCAATATAATTTGACAAAAAATATATGTCGAGTATGAAATATTTTGATTTTGCACTAGCAGTTTATGCTATGAACTTCGCCACATTAATATTTTTTGTCCTCCACGACTGACTTCTGGGCCAACGTCTAGCTTCTTGATAACGCCTCGGGTGGCAGCCGGCGTCAAGGCCGGACGCCTGCATGGCAGGCTGGTGGGGCGCCGCTCATGGGGTAATGCGGTCAATTGTTGACCTACGAGTGGCTCCAACACATACTTTACAGTATGCAATGTAGCAATAAGTCATCTCTGTATCTTTGTTCACGCTCGGTTGCCGTATTGTTCACCCCCCCCCCCCCCCCCCCCCCCCCCCCCCCCCAACACACACACACAATTTCCGTCTGGATCCGCCACTGTCACTAAAAATCGTTCGAAAAATACAAGGATGAGCAGGGAACTGTGGAACACGATACCGCAACATTTCAAAGTGAAAGGGATTCGGAAGCGAGAGGAATGAAAAGGACCACCATCCCCTGTTCGTTGCGAATGCAATCACCTCCTCCACGATCCAAATTCCCATTAAAATTTATGGAATAAATTTGGGACAGGAGGGGAAACATAATCTACCACGCGGCGAAAAATTTTAGGCTAAGATGTGTTTGCAGCAAAACCGTCGTGTAAGATCCAGGAGAAGATGGAGACTGAGAAGCATCGCCCAACGTAATCAGGAACCATGATCGCCGGAAGGAGAAACCACGCGCTCGGCGTCCAGGCTGCGGGTGCGGTCCGTGTCTGTGGACTGCAGGGCGAGGACGACGCGCACTCCTGCTTTTGGTGGCGCCGTGCTATTGCCTACGGACGCGATGCATGGCTGCCGTGAGCAGAGCAAGGAAGACGGACGTCGGTGGGCGCGAGCAGAGGCCGTCACGTCGCGCGCCGAGAAGAACAGGGCCACCGCCAGTGTGAGGGCCAGAACGGCTGCGACAGGATGATTCTAACCGGAGCTCGGCGGGCGAGAACATGAACAGAGCATGCATGGTTCTATCTTGCCTAGTATAAGCTGTGCGCCGTGCACGTGCTTGTCGACGATGGCCGGACGGGTCACCGGGTCCATCGTTTATCGTGGCATCCGCATCTCAGGGACGGAGGGCAACCTGCAGGTGGCACAGCACAACGCAACCAGCAGAGGCACGCCAAGATGAAGAGGAAGGAGATGCAAGAAGAAATCAGCGTGCGTTTGAAACTCTCTTCTTCTTTTTTTTTTTCCTAACGTACATCTGAAACTCTCCATCACCACCAAAAATCCTTGAAAAATACCGAGCCAAGAAGGAAGCCTTCATGGGGTGGTCGTTATTTCAGATAGCGACCACCCCTGTTTTGTTTCTCTGCCACCGCAAATCGGCTCCTCCGTGATCCAAACTGCCACGATCAAGGAGTAGGTGCGGGAACTGCAAGTGGACTCAGAACCAGCGGAAAATCAAACTATGTTGTGAGCGACTGTAATGGCTAAGCCCCTGTACTCTCGCTTAAGTTTCTCTCGCTTGGGTATTAATGGAGATTGATCAGTAGAGATAAGACTTTTAGTTTGGCTGCATGCCGTGAAATGCGCTATATATCTGTAAGTTGGTAACCCCAGCAACATTTACATTGGTGCTTTATAAAGCAGGGCAAGCGCCTTTCCTCTAAAAAAAAATCCAAACTGCCACTAAAAATTCTAGAAAAATTGCAGATAGTAGGGGCCCTAGGGGGAACTGGAGATTTTTTTTTTTTTGAGCAATAGGGGGGACTGGAGATGCACCACCATGCGAAATTCCAAGCTAAAATCAGCCCGGAAGAGGAAAACCACAAAAGAGGAATGCGCGTGAGGAGGTGATTATTTCAAACAGCAACCATCCCTGGAAAATATTTTATTTAGAATGCTCTTGTACTGGAAAGTAGTATAGAAATCATCTAACCATTGATCTTTTCAAACATGTTTCTAGAGAAAAAAAAAAGAGTGCTGGTGCTATACAATCTTGATCAATTCATAATGATGAATCTAAACTATCTAAGTGTTAGATATGTTCACATGATAATACCATTATTTTGATGTCGAGCTAGTGGTAGAGCGACTTCTTTTATTTTGTCATCATTGGATGGAAAGTTTCTTGTTTGCAACTATGTTATATTCAATAATAGACCAATGTGCGAAGAACATATCGATCTCTGTACATCATGGATGTTCATATTAGGTTAATAATATTTTTCTTAATGCCATGGACTAGAAAAGACATATATATAAATATCTAGAAAAAAATCAATAAAAAATCAGAATATTTGTACACCCATTTCTAAAATCTTGTGATCACTATTGCCAACAAGTAGATGCTAGAAAGATGTACGGGTCAAAGATAGAGAGGTCATTGCCAGCTTCATATGCTACACATACGTCCTGTCCCATCTTCATGTCCCACATCAGGCTTCAGGTTGGGAGCATGAAGACGTTGGTGCATGATCTGATTGCAAACATTGCATTTCACATCACAACATGCCTCATGACAATCTCGAAGTCGGGTTGGGGTTCAGAGTCAACCATCTTATCATGTACTTCACCAGGCATGTGCTAGAGGTTGGCGTGAAGTAGGTTATAGTGCAGATGCATGTTCGAACGCGGGCATATAGCTAGCATGATAAATATGTCGGGCATTGTGTTCAGTTGAGAAGCTATGAGCTGGGAGAGACTGAGTACTAAAACACAAACAATATTTACGGTACACATTATGATAAAAAAACACATTAAGACTGAGCCATTAATAACACACTATTAAATAGCACTCTATTAGCAACATCTAAGGTGATCAAGCTCCAGAGGTTAAAACCATTATTAGTTTAATACGAGCTTAAAATTTTTAAACAGGAGAAAAACTAATTATCAAAGACGGACATGTGTACACAGGCAAATCAACTACTCCCATGTCTAACATGCTCGCTTTAGTCACCTAGCACCTAGAAAGATGACGAAAGGGTTGAGATATGTCAGACCCCATTTCTGGAATCTGTTGTGCATCATGTATCAGTCTCTGGATCAGTAGCTGATACGCATAAGAACACAGATATGATAATCAAAAGCATACTTTGAATAGATAAATAAGTAAGATACCTGATATAAGACCCTTAGTGGCGGTTCGACAAGGATTCAAAACCATCCAAGTCCATCCGACCGACTAACGGTGAGGCAGATAGCGGAAACCATGGCCCAACGCCACAAACAAACTTAAAAAGCAGAACCGAAAACCCAAACGTCGTCGTCTTCTACGAAGTCTTCTCCTACTAAACTAATATTTGCAAACGCGTGAGTACATAAGGTACTCATACATGCAGATTTAGACTTAGCAAGGAACAGGTTGTATGGTTCATTTGCAGCAAGCAAATTTTATGCAAGGTTCACTGAAGCATGTGAAGGATTCTTAGATAAAACAGAGAATTGATTGTCAAAATTTTAGTTGGTTGGCCCTGGGGGAGTATGAAGCATTCCCGCCAGTTCTCAAGTTTTAGTTAGGCCTTCTGACCTCAATGGTCATACCGACCCGGCACACTTGCCATCACTTCCAAAACACGGGTCGACTACAACCCACTCACACTTCAAGGAACAAGAGAGGTGGCTAATCTATACGTGCGCAACAATAATGTGTCATATGCCATGACAACGTCCATCCGGATGAATTTTACACTCTGCAGAGGTTGTACATCTTTTCCCACGAGCTATGCGCCCTTTGCAAGGGGGTACATATCGCTTACTCCATCTCCTCCGAGTAGTCCCACAAGTCCACCACGAAATCACACTCAGGGGCTAGTGACATAAAAGGTCACATGCTGGCACTGTACACAAGATACGTCGTGCTCCTGTAACTAATGGCAGGATCCTGTAACACATCAGGACATGCGGCACTCCCGTGACTGACACCGAGTTCCGCGAGCCGGATCTTTTCCTGAGTTTCCGTTGCCTCGACTGGCCTCTAGATGGAATTTGCAAGAGTACCAAGAAGGTAGGGTAAGTCCTGCCCATAACAGGTTCCGTGGTAGTACGGGGAAATCATTATGTTCTCTGGCGTAAGAACCGGTCCTTATGTGGCCGGGCAAGCACCATGTCTCCCACACTAGGGGACTATCACACCATCATCAAATCACTAGTGGCTTTACCCGCAATCCAACCCATCCCATCATCACCGTCACCATCCTCAACACCTAACACAGTTGTGCTACTCCGAACCCCAAATATCACGCACACCACCAAACTTATTTCATACATTTGTAAAAGTATGTATGTGAGTAAGGTGTGGCAATGTAGAAACATTGCGAGGGGTCCTAAGAAATCTAGTAGCAAGGTGATTGTTCCATCATAGAAATGATGGGACTATCCTAGGGGTATCAAGGTGACAGTAAACAAGGGTAAACAAGGATTCATGTATTAATGCCTAAATAATGGCATTAATATCAGTAAGCAAATAGGACCATAACTACACAATCAGTAAAATAACAAGTAATGCATAGTATGAGAACAGGCCATATAGGTGCATTGCAAAAACAATAGGTTCAATCATGATCAAGTAGAAGTAGAGCTTGCCTGAAAAACGCTATCCTAATCTTCCAATTCTTGGTCCTGAGATCATCTGTTGAAGTTGATGTCTTCGAGTCCTTCTCTTAAGTTTGTATCTTCTGACTCGTCCTCGGACTTGGATTCTTTAACTCATCCTCAAAGCTTGGATCTTCTAGATCTTCCTTGAATTCTTCTGGCTCTTCCTTGGACCTCAAGCTAGCGCATAAAAACATACCGTATAAACAAACCACCGCAAAAGAAATAAAGATCAAAAAGTGCCAAATAAGACCCAACTGAACTCCAAATAAGAACCGATAGGATACCAACGAAGGATAAGATACAATCATGTATGATGCAATAGGTTTTACTTTAGGAAGATTTTATTATCTTAAGACTATTAGGAGTGATGCATCACGCACTAGGGCTTTTGATGTGATTGAGGGATGCTAAACCATGAGAAGTGCATGCTTGAAAGTGAAGGTGGAAGCGAGCGTGTGTATGTGTTGTTCATGACGCTTGCGGCACTAAGGCTCTATATAAGTCGTGACCTATACAGAGGTTCATGCCGCGAGTGTACAAGTGCAAGGTGCGTCACTTTAATTACTTACCTATAGGTTATGGTATTATCTAATGATGATTAGCTACTATATTATCTATTGAATTAATTACTAGGACTAAGCTACTAGTTATCTGTCATGAGATAAGCGCATGACGGTGGCACGTGCACGTGATCAAGCATGGTATGAATGCACGATTGCAGGTAGAATACAACAATTAGCTGATAAAGGACAAAGTGGCAACTAAGATAACAATGAACAATAACTCCAATAAAACTCAATGAAAGACCACATATACAAAGATTGATAAATCATTAAAGGTTGGTGGTAACATTAGATTAAGATGGACTGAGCAATGGTTCAGCTAGGTTAGGGTTGGAGCTGAGTGACGATAACGGAGGTTGCTACACTTTGATGCGGGATGGTACAATAACATGGGTTAGGTTCAGGCGATAAAAGGTGAACAAGCATTCGTGACATGCGAGATCGACGATATATGATGGGTTTGTTGTGAGAGTATAGGGTTTAAGGTATTGATGGCTCGTAGGTATAATCTAGAGCTTCAAGATTAGTACCAAAGGGTACTACGCGTTTCTACGAACGCGTGAGCGCAAGAATCGCTCAAAGTGGAGCTAGGATCGAGAAGATACGGAGATTAAAAGATTATAGGGGCTTATAAGTAATTAAAAAAGGTTCTAGGGACCTATCCATAATTACAGAGAAGTTCTAGGGACCTAAATGCAATTATGGAAAAGCTTAGGAGCCTTGCTGTAAAAAGATAAGGACTGAAAGGTAATTACAGGAAAGTGTAGGGGTGTTTCTGTAAAAATGTAGGACCTAAACAGAAATTAAATAAACTAGAGGGGCTTATTTGTAAAATGTACAGGAGCTGTGAATTATCGGAATTTTAGAATTATTTTTGTGTTGGAAAAATTGTGGCCCGAGTCCATAGGAGTCGTGGACCAGTCGAGGGCCGTGGTTCACCGGTCCATAGGTATGTAATCTGGGCTGTTGATTTCGCGATGGAGGGCTGGGGTTGATTGGGGCGAGAAGGCGGTGGCCGGCGGCAGCTGGGCTGCGCGGTCGACGGCGGCGACTAGCCGAAATTGGCCAGAACGGCGCTCCGATGGGTTAAACTTGACGCGAAGCGGCTCGAGAGGGAGAGGAGGATACCGCGAGCTCACCTAGAGGGGTTGTCGACGGCGCGCGGAGGCGGAGACGCGTCGGCGACGATGGGGCGCGGAGAGCGACGGCGGCGCTCGACGCGGAAGAAGAGGTGGCAGCTCGTCGAGTTTGTGCTGGCCAGGAGAGGCGCGGTGACGCGGCGAAGGTGGCGCGCGCACGAGACGGGTGGGATGAGGCAGGGAGGACGGCCGGCGTCGAGCTCGCGCGGCGACGGGCGGCGGTGCGCGACGCGGCTAGGGTTAGAGCTCGGAAGCGACGGCGGCTTCGGGGAAAGGAAAAGGGGCGTCGGGGCTCGCCTTTATAGGGAGCGGAGGCGTGCGAGGCAAGGCGATGGGAGAGAAGGCTTCGAGGCGAAGGCTTCGCCGGAGTAATTGCGGTGAGGGTGCTTGGAGGGGAAGGCACGCCGGAGTAAATTCGCTGCGGTCTTCTCGGCATTCGTGGCAGTACGGCGATATGGGTGGCATGTGCGCACGAGTACGAGGAGCATGGGAGCGGGGTACGGCGAGGCTAGGATTGGAGGGCGGCCTTATCCGAAGTCCGGCAGCGGGCGGCGTTCTTATCCCGTGTGGTCAGCGCAAGGTCAAGGAAAGCGGCGGCTCGTGTGAACGCGGAGCTTATCGCGACTTGGAGTTGCGGCGGTCCACGTGCACGGGCGCGACGCTGAGCTGGAGGACGACGGCGGCACGTCGGTGGCGGTGAGAGAGGGAGAGGGAGATGAGCTGGAGGAAGGGGGTGACGATGGCGACATGGGCTGGGCCAGGTCGCGACGGGCTGCGCTGGGCCGGAGAGGAAGAAAGAGAGGAGGAAAAAGAAAAAGATAAATGGGCTGGGCCGGTTAGGGAAAAAGGAAGGAAGATGGCCCAGAGAAGAGAAATGTTTTAAACATTTCTGGAGGTCTTAGATGAAATCAAATACAAATGCAAATTTGAATTTGAAAAGGGTATTTGAAATACCGAGAAAGGCTCCAACTAAAACAAAACAAACACTTCAAATAAAACAAGTAAATCCAAAAATGAATATGGTGATAATTATGCACATTTAAATTCAAGATTTTGAATTCGAGGTGAATTTTCTAAGGTTCAACATAGTCATTTTAATTTGTTGTAAATTTGAAAGTTCAAATTTTTAGTGGTCTTTAAATGAAAGCAAACACTCTAGCACAAGTTTTATATGTCAAAATTTTCATATTCTACTAAGTTCGAATTATTTAGTTAATTTTATTTTGAAAATTCATGTCAAGATAAGATTTAGACAAATTTAAATTTTGAGTGATTTTTATTCCACTGTATTTTTGATTTGAAATTTGGGGTGTTACAAGATAAATTCAGCAAGCAACATATATGAGTATATAAATATCTCACATTTAGTTTGATTATATTGACACAAGTAATAAATGTAAGCGATCCTTTTTTTTAGACAAAAGGCTCAATGATAGAAATCCTTAAAGAACTGAATTGAACATCATAATCTCCTATATGTTGTATTCTCCAAGCATTGACAATGATGCATGCCATGATGCAGCTCCATTTTAGAGCTTTATGTTGGATCATGCCAAACTCTCATGAAACTCCATGTACTAGTACTAGTCACGACGCGACGACGGTGACCGGCTTTTAGCTCCATACGAAATGCATCTGTAGGCGTATCAATAACATGAATGTATAATACCATCTCCACTATCACCCATTGAAATTTATCAACCATTCCGAAAATGCATCGTTTTCTTTGTTGTATAAAGATTGTTATGAGAATGTAAAGATGAAGACCATTCATTTTGAAGAAAACTATGGGATGGAAAGGCTCGATGAATTTTTCAGTTGAAAGACATTTACACGTGAAAAGTAATTCAAAATTTTCAATACATTGTCAAAGAGAGTTAAATAATAGAAAACATAAGAAAGTAGAAACTTTAAGTAATTATTACTTATTAATAGAAATATATTGTCAGAGAGGGTTAAATAATCAAAATCATGTTCCGCTAATACAATTAAATCATGAGCAAGTGAAATGCCTCTCGTGTGTTCGCTTGGTTGGATAGTTCATTGTGGAATAAACACAAGTTCTGGTATTTATATCTAATTATTCTGTCATGACAAGCAATATACTTATCAACAACGAGACGTGCGAGGTGACTTTGTCAATCTCGTAAAGGCGAGACGGAGTGCATCAAAATCTCTTTCTTACCTTTAGGGATCATATGATTGTCTTCTTAAACACTGTGCATGCGTTCTTGTCTTACATTTACTGAATCATGTGGAACACACGAAAGAGCAACCATTTCTTTTCTTTTTTCTCTTTAGATATCCTGTTTTGCAAAAGATAAAGAAAACAGACGTGTCTCACAAAAGAGACGAAAGGAGAACCATATCGAAGCTAATGTCGATCGGATGATGATGATCTACTCTACACAAGCTGTGTGCAAGAGACGACATGCCGAGCAAGCGTGGTCCCTCTAACCTTAACGTAGGTAGAAACAAACCAAACAAGTTTGACAAGTCTCTCGCCGCTCTTCTCTACAGTCTACACTCCGTTCTGCTGCATTGGGCATGCTACGCCGAAAACATGGTCGCAACAAACTCTCTTGTCTGCACGCTGTCTGTTAAGCTCGCCTGACACCTCCTCAAGAGGACCACCACCAGTAGCTAGCTAGCGGCCGCGCTCCTCGCTGCTCCTCGCCGGCGACGGCGACGCCCGGAACACCGGGCAGGTGGGCCGCCGCCGCAGCCACTGGTCGACGCACCCCCGGTGGAACGCGTGCTGGCAGTCGGGGAGCAGCCGGAGCCCACGATATGCCCGTGGTCGCCGAGGCTGAACATGTACTCCGGGCAGCTCAGCTGGTAAGTGGTGTCTCGGATGGTTGGAGAGAGCCACTGCTCCGGGCGGGGACGGTCGCCCCGGCCGGTACCGCGCGCGCGCGAACGCTGCCATCTTTGGCGTTAATTAAGCATGCATATATAGGCGGCGACGCCATCGAGGTCCGTGCCGGCACCGCCAGGTTCGTGCGACGTGAACGGCGGCGGGGACAGGATGATCCTACCTAACGGAGCTCGGCGGGCGAGAAAACATGAACAGAGCAAATCAGCAAATCACCCCTTTTCTCTGCCACCGCAAATCAGCCCCTCCACGATCCAAGCTAGCCCTAGGAATTCTAGAAAGATTGGATACGGTAAGGGAAATGGAGATGCACCACCATGCGTGCTCGGCGTTCTGTGGCTGCTCACGCTCGGCAATGGCGCCACCGGTGGGGTGCATGTGCAGGGTGCAGCAAGACGATAGGAACACGGGCGCTCATATTGAAAAGTGGTCTAGAAAATCATCTAACTATTGATCTTTTCAAAGATGTTTCTAGAATAAATAAAAAGAGTGGTTTTTTATATTACTGCTATACAATAATGAATAATAAAATGACTAAGCTTGCAATGTAAGGGGTAGGTATGTTCATGTGATAAGGCCATTGTTTTGTTGTTGGGCTAGTAGAATCCAGCTCTTTGATTATATTCCCTCCGTTTCACGATATTTGTGATTCTAGCACTCAAATTTTTTGCTGCAGTACTTGTGATTCTCACTTTTTAATGCATCATTCTCACTTCTCAATATATGCAACTCTATCTCTATATCACTTCTCCCTGTTTGTTATGCACTTGGCTGAGAATTAGACTCACAAGTACGGCGAAACAAAGGAAGTATTATACAACAAGAATCTCTATATCATTCTCTAAGATAGTTTTCAAACACTAGAATATTCGTACACCCAATTCTAAACTTTTGTGCTCGTGGAGAGACTAGCAATACATTTGGGAATTTGATGCGGTTGCGCCCTGGTGTGTTGTCGTGCAAGCGTCCTTTCGTCCACGTCGACCTTCATAACCTTGTGGGGTTAGAATACAAAAATAACGTTGGCACATGCATTAATTGCAGACATTGCATGTCGTATCAAGACGTGCCTTTTGAGCTCTATAATCTGTTAGTTCGGTTAAGGTTTAGGCTAGCCACCTTGTCCATGACCATCGATCCATCTGGAATGGACTAGATGCTGGCGTGAAGGCGATTTTTTTTCCACGACAGGACATCGCCTTGGAATTTCATTACTTGCAGTAACGAAATCACAACGAGTTTCACTTCAAAGCGTCTAGCGTGAAGGCGATACTGGAAAAAAAAAGGGAAAAGGTGTGGGTTAGTAAATAAAATGATAATCAAGTCGAGTTTTGTATTCAGGTGATAAGGCTTCAAAGAAAATTGTGTGCTGGAAAGAAGCACAAGAATGGGTAATGCTTTTTTCACTCAAAAAGATTCACAAGCAAAAACTAATTCAAAATTTAAGACATTGTTAAAAAGGATTGTAATATAAAATATGAAGAAGTAGATATTTTAAATTATTAATTGTTCCAAAAAAAAATGTCATGCTTCAATAGTCGAATTTATTATGAACAAATGCATGCAACGCTCCACACATGTGTTTGCTCAATTGTATAGTTTCTTGTGGAAGAATATGCCCGTTCACACATGAATCTTTGGCGAACACAAGTTCTCATATTTACGATAATTGTCATAATTAGCGATGTCTACATCAACAACGGGATGTTTGTGGTGACTTCATCAACCTCGCAACGACGAGATTGAGCGTTTGCATATAATATCTTTATTACCCTTGGGGTGGACACAGGTGCACACGAGCGTCTTCTTACACAAGGTGCATGCGTCCTTGTCTCAAAGCTAGACAAATGTATTGAATCATGCGAACGACACGAAGGAGCAACCATTTCTCTTTTTCTTTTTTTAATCCTCTTTTGTAAAAGATAAAGAACAATCGTGTCTCAGAAAAGAGACGAAAGGAGAGCCATATGGAAGTCAATGGATGTCGATCGATCGGATGATGGTCTACACAAGCTGTGTACAAGAAGAGACGACATGCCGAGATAGCCCTCTATCTAACCTTAACGTAGGTAGAAACAAAGTAAACAAGTTTGACAAAGTTTTGCAGCTCTTCTCTACACTCCGTTCTGCTGCTGCTACATTGGGCATGCTACACCGAAAATAAGGTCGCAACAAACTCTCTTGTCCGCACGCTGCCTTTTACGCTCGCCTGACACCTCAAGAGGACCCACCACCAGTAGCTTAGCTAGCGGCCGCGCTCCTCGCTGCTCCTCGCCGGCGACGGCGACGCCCGGCACACCGGGCAGGTGGGCCGCCGCCGCAGCCACTGGTCGACGCACCCCCGGTGGAACGCGTGCTGGCAGTCGGGAAGCATCCGGAGCTCGTCGCCGTCGGCGTAGTCCGCCTGGCACACCGCGCACCGCGCCGCGTCGCCGGCCGGCGCCGCCGCGGCCATCTTCTTCTTCTTCTCCCCCTCCTCGTCCTCTTCTTCCTCCTCCTTCTCCTTCCCCTCCCCGCCGTGCGGCGGCGACGAGAAGACCAGCGTCGGGTACGCGGCCAGGACGGCCTCGTCGAGCCCGGCCACGCCGCGACCGAGTTCGACGTCGTGGCCCAGCGCGTCGCTCCGCTGCGACGGCGACTGCCGCCGCCGGCACGAGCAGAAGAAGGTGGCGGCGGAGATCAGCAGGAGCGCCGCCATGGAGGCCGCGATCAGCACGATGTCTTTGGACATGGCCGCGTGCCCAGCATCCACGCGAGACGACGGAGCGTGCACGGCTTGATCTCCGTCTCTCTGAATACACGTTGCCGCTGCTCCCGAGCTTGCACTTTTATACGTGTCCGTGCGCCAAGATTCGTACCGGTCAGAGCAACATCACAGCCATCGGCCGCGCCTCGCGATTCGCGCAGCATGACACGATTCGCTAATCGGGTCATTAGCGTCAAAACGCGTTGGTGACCAGTTTACACAGTAATTAATTAACAACTAATCCCTTTACCGCTGTTTTGTCCGTTGCTTGCCGCGTGAGCTATTCTTGTTCACTCCTCAAACCCACTGCCTCGTCACGGAAAATCTCAAAAGAATGTTTAACTTTATGGCTTGTCAAATAATTCGCTTAGAATTCATCGGTGTTCGTGGCATATTCCTGTCGAGTTACGAATGACACTGCGACAGCTAAAAAGTTTGCCTCCTTGCCTAGATATAGTGTAGTATATATATATAATGATGGAAGAATGGAGTGCTTAAGCTGTTAAGCAAGGCATTACGACGGCAAAGAAGGAATTAATTACGCAGGGAATGGGATCTCTGTAGCTTGATCTGACAGGAATGGATATTTTGCTTTTGCGTTGGTTTGGAATCAGCATTCGTTTTGCTTTTCTTTGCAAGGATTCGAACCAGGATTCTGAATAAATTAACTAGTGGATTGGCCAAATCACCAGCCAACTTGTAGCCCGCCCAGTGAGACACATGGGAAGCCTAGTCAAAGGTCCATACATACATACTTCAGGTTTTTTACCCCGATGGCGGGATAACTTGTTTCCTGTAAAATCCATATGTTTTACTGACAGTCTTGTAAAGATCAAAGGGCTACACGCAATGATCTTCAGCGTTGGGATTTATATGGTTGATACATGACTTTCTTTGAGCTACTGCTTTGTGGACTATCTGAACACAGACGATCCATTGCTTGTTCAGATGGTCATATGATGTCTGAACATTGGAGTGTTAACCCGGATTAATCAATCGGATGTCACAGCTTGAATCGGTCCAATACCGTTTAAATACGAGTACAAATTGACGTGTTTGAACGCGAGATGGGCTGAGTACACGAGACTTGAGGTTGAAGCGACGGGACCAAGTTAATGGACTCTAGATCTGATTGATCGATCGATCCTTAAACGCACGAGCAAATCTCAAATTATTTAATGAAACTTTGCTTCATCTTTCTTCTTTCTTGTTAGGAAATAGACCGTTTCTTTGGCTTTCCACGAGGGTGCATTGACCTGCTCCAATTGTTTGATCCTTCGAAAAGGAATTGTTGAGTTGTTTCTGCAAGGTAGTGTAAACAGCACTTACGTTTGTTTGGCGGGTGCAGCTAATTTAGTATCTCTGACGTGCAGTGTTTGGACTTCGAAGCTTGGTCATCTCAGGTGCAGCAATAATCTAACTGGAGAGCTATTGGCTCATTGTTCTTCAGTCTTTTGTTTCAGTCGTTGTCAGAAGCAACTTGCAGTGTAGCAATCAGAGGAGATCCTCTGACTGGAATCACCAGATGGTGAGATACCGTATTTCATTTTTAGTACTAGAAGATTGTCCTACAACCACTCATCATTAGCATTTCTTCACAAAAATAGGGCGGGTGACATCTGCAGAGAGCATATAAAAAGAATTTCTTCATTGTCAGAAAAAAAAGCAAAATAAAAAATTAGGCATCCTACTCATCTTGGACTTCATAACTGCAATTAGCTCTCCGATGACATCTGGGGCAAGCAGCGGCGGAGGACGGAAAAAATTCAAGGTACGGCGAAATCACAGTAGTTAGCCTATTAAACAATAAAAAAGCCTATGAATTGGCCTAGCTCATACAAAAATGGTTCGACTTCATCAATTAAGCATGTCGCAGAAGCTTCTTCCACCTCTGTGCGTTCTAATGGCCGATAATAGACAGTACCCTCGAAGATTTAGAGGTTCATGTGGCTAAATCAAGGTATGGCGGCCGCCACACCTTGCCATACTGGGTCCTCTGCCCCTGTGGGCAAGCAATCCTAACTTATTGTGCTACCTTCATATCTCTCTGTTGCGACATATTTCAGACAAAATTTCTGCAAGCCATTTAGATTAGCCGTTCACCAAGGCTTTCTTTATCACCTCCAGCTCTCTTATTGCATTTCTAATATCCATTCTTGCTCTGGAAGATTCCTGGGAGCACTGCAAACCTACTCGGAAGATTGACGCCATGCACTCTTGCAGCTTTTTAGTGTCAATTTGATCGCGAAATCCGTCTCCATTACTGATAAGTCTATTATCCAGAGGCAATAGAATTGGGTCGACTATTTCCATTATCCTCTCAGGGTAACAAGTTGAAACATAACTTTGAAGAGTTTGGCCTTCCTGGAAGAAGCTGCCAGCCGGCCTCTTTCCAGTGAACATCTCAAACAAGAGAATTCCGTAACTGTACACATCGCCTTGGATGGAAATATTCCCATCCATTCCATATTCTGCAGGTTATAGGCAAATCAATAGATGAAGAAACTTTAGTTTTGTTAGCAAACCGTAAGAAAACATTCATAAAAAGACCGTAAGAAAACCACCAATCAAACAGTAAATTTGCAGCACCTGGAGGGATATATCCAATGGAGCCCTTGATTCCCGCTGAAGTACTACTTTCTTCTGTTGAATTGTTCACCGTCTTACGAACAAACCGTGCCAGACCAAAGTCCCCCACATGTGCGACCATGTCATCATCGAGAAGAACATTGCTTGGTTTCAAATCACAGTGCACAATGGGCACCTGACCATGGTGGTGCAAGTAGTCAAGGGCCTCAGCAACATCGAGCGCAATGTTCACCCTCTGAGACATGGTCAGCCTCCTCCTGGGTGCCTCATCTTGCGTTACGAGATTGTGATGCAGCCACTTGTCAAGGTCCCCATTAGGCATGAACTCATATACCAATGCTTTAAAATCATTTCCCTGGTGGTCAATACTCGAGCAAGCAGTGATGACCTTAACAAGATTCCGATGGCGAATGCTTCTCAGAACAATGCATTCAGCCAAGAAGCTACGTTCAGCTCCATGCTGTAGAAGGTCAATAACCTTGATCGCTACGTGCTGCGAACCTGGTTGGATAGTCCCTTTATACACTGATCCAAAGCTTCCCACGCCTATGAGATTACTTGGGGAAAACTGATTCGTCGCTTTTTGTAGCTCCTCAAATGAGACTTTCCATTGTTGATCCAAGAGAGGGGCATTTGGGGTCCTTCGTCGACTCCTCACACTGAATATGAAAATACCACATGCGAGAAGAATGAGAAGTAAAGATGTCACTCCAGCAACAATGCATATAAGCACTACTCTCCTTGGCCTCTTCTTCGTATGAGACCCTTCGATGGTGCATTGGGGCAGCTGTAAACTTGGAATACCTCCACAGACCTTATTACCAATCACGAAGAATGCACTTGCATTGGTGAAGACACCTTTTGCTGGAATAGGGCCTTCAAAATTGTTATAGGACAAATTCAGGTACTCAAGGTTCGGCCAATCTCCAAAGAACTGAGGAACAGGGCCTGATAAATTGTTTCTCGCAATGTTTAGTGATCGCATTCCTTGCAAGCCAATGAAGGACTGGGGAATGATACCTTGGAGAAGGTTCTCCTGAAGTTCAAGCTGAACTAGCTCGACACATTTGCCTAGAGTTAGGGGGATATCTCCAGAGAGTTTATTTGCTGACAGGTCCAGCGATACAAGATTCGTTAATTTGCCTACCTCTGATGGGATTTGACCAGTGAGAGAGTTGTGTGAAAGGTCTAAAGATTTGGTTAAAGAGGAGAGACTAACAAGTTGATCTGGTATTGCACCACTAAGTTGGTTAAATGAGAGGACTAGACTAGCAATGTTTTGCAACTTCCCCAAGCTTGCAGGTATGGATCCCTGCAAGTTGTTCATGAAGAGGTAAAGTATGGAAATGCTTGTTAGGTTGCCCACTGTAGTAGGAATTTGCCCAGAAATGTTGTTCTTGGACAAGTCTAAAATCCCTAAGTTGCTAAGCGCTCCAATTGTTTGTGGTATGCTACCAGTTAGAAGGTTACCTCTGAGATTAAGAATGGCAAGGTTCGGAAGCTTAAAAATATCAGAAGAGATTGCTCCATGGATTTTGTTATTTGCTAGATGAAGATTCTGCAACGCGGTGGAGAGATTGACAAGAGAAGGCGGGAACACACCTTGGAAATTGTTAGAACTAAGAGAAAGATCAAAAAGACTTGTACAATTTGACAAGAAGATAATCAAATCCCAATCACTTGACCACTTATCCTCCAGATGGTTGTTTTCTACTGTTAACACCTCAAGATTCTTCAGGTAGTTGCCTACATCCAACGGCACTGTTCCTTGAAGCTCATTGTCATCAAGTTGCATATACCTGAGCTGAGATGCATTCACTATAGAGCGGGGAATTCGCCCGCTCAACTGGCAGCCACTGAGGAACAGATTCTGGAGGTTTGGGAGGGTGAGACCAATATCCAACGGGAGAACACCTGAAAGGGCATTATTGCCGGACAATTCAAAAGTTGTGATCGATGATATGTTAAACAAGCTTCTTGGGATGGCACCACTAAGTTGGTTATAAGCTAAATCAAGATACTGGAGCTTTGTCAACCGTCCCAAAGAATCTGGTACGAGGCCACTGAGTGTATTAGTATCCGCAAACAAATTTTCCAGCAATGAAAGGTTACCGAAAGATGGTGGGACGCCTCCAGATAGATTGTTCAAGTAAAATCCCAGGTATGTGAGCTTAGAGAGTGAACCGAGCGACGGCGGGATTGCGCCGGACAGCTGGTTTGAGCCGACGTCCAAGACCTCTAGCTCCTGCAGATAGCTCAGGTTGGCTGGGATCTCACCCACGAGGCTGTTGTACTCCAACTGCAAGATCCGGAGCTTGGAGGCCCGAGCAAGGGACGGTGGGATCATGCCTTGCAACAATGAGTTGTGGCGAAGATCCAGGTAATAGAGACGAGACAGGACGCCAAGCTCCCATGGGATGTTGCCCGAGAAGGAGTTGTGTGAGAGGTTAAGCATGCGGAGGAACGTCAGGTTGGCAAGGAAGGGGGAGATGGTGCCGGTCAGATTGGACAAGGTCAGCTCCAGTGAGGTGACACGGTCAGGATGCCGACGAGAGTGGCATCCCACACCTCTCCAATTGCAAAAACCGGTAGAATTGGTGGTGTTTCCGTTGCCGGAGGTCCATGAGGCGAGCACACCATGTGGATCGCCGGTGATGAGAGTTTTGATGGAGAGCAGAGCCTGCTCGTCCGCGGCGACCGGAGCTGACAGAGAGGGAGAGGATTGGGATTGATTGGGAGCAGCATATGTGGTAAAACCAGTGCCCAGAAGAGCAGCAACAAGGAGTATCGTGCACATGGATTTGCAAGCTTGGGAGGAAAGACATACAGTGGTAATGGCATCCATTCGTGCACTCAATCACAAATGCTGAATTTGCTCCTATGATATATACTAGGCACAGAGCTAGAGCTAGGCTATTGGACTAGGCCGTGCACATAACTGGAGGAGAACTTACGTCGCGCTGCCTCGCTCCAGAGCCCACGCAGAGCAGAGCAAGCTGACGCTTTCAGCTTGTTTTTCTTTCAGCTTCGTCACCTTATTTGTCAGGCGTTGCCATCCAACAGAACAACGTTGTCCCTCCTAATAAATGCGATTGCAACTGTCAGCAACTTCTGAAAGAAAAACGCCACTGAAAATATGCAACTTCATTGTTAAGAAACCGGTGGTTTTCTGTGTCAACTTATCCACAGTTTCACTTTGTTCACACTGTGCTTGTGCAGATCAATGTCAAGGAACCATTAAGACTACTTCGTGGTGGCTGTGCCACTCTTCTGTCCAAACTATGTTTTCATCATTCATCAGACATAGCAGCAAAAACTAGATAACAAAGAGTATGCAGGAAAGGAACAGCACCAAAAGTCACATGATTTGCTTCACTCAATTACTCTTGGCCCCATTTGACCGCGTGCCAAGAGGTGGCAGTGTATTTCCTCTTTATCCTGCAATGCCACCTGTATATAACTCTTGTATTTACCTAGTGCTAAATATGATTGCCACATGGAGCTTCTGAACAAACAACTCCAAAAACAATTATCTCCGGTTAAGAAAAAACCATTCGTCTTATGAGTTCAATTTCAATAATTAAGGTGTCGCAGTGAGAACATTTATGCAGAAGGTCACTCATCACTAAAGCCAAAAAGGGAAAAAAAAATCACACAGAGGTTTTACAGATCAATGTTGTTGATTCCCTTCTAGTGCTATTCTTACTAGTTCATTTTTCATCAAACATGCAGCTAAAATATTGTATATGAACATCAGTTTCAGCATTGGCATGCACATACAGTAATCGGCAAACAAGGGGCTCAAAACCTGAATAGAACAGGGTACATATAGCTACTCGTCATAAACATCCTTCGCAGCATTTAGCTCTCTGATGACATCTCTAGTGACCATCCTTGCTTTCGGTGATTCTTCCGTGCATCGCAGTGCAACTCGGAAAACCAACAGCAGGCACTCCTTCAGACTCCCATCAACCATGAATTCCTTTTCTTGCTGCAACAGTGCTCGATCAGCTACTTCCATGACTCTCTCAGGATAAGCCGTCGCGACATAGCTGCAGATGCTTTGACCTCCCTGGAACAATGGGTCTGTTGGCCTCTTCGCAGTGAACATCTCGAGCAGGAGAACCCCGTAGCTGTAGACATCACCTTCCACAGAAACTTCACCACTCATTCCGTACTCTGAAATGTTCAGGGGAAAAGAGTAATCAAATGCAGTGTTGTACAATGTTGTGCAAAGCCATGTTTAAGTTAAAATGCAGAAGCGGTAGTTCAGTTTTAATTACCTGGTGCAATGTATCCAATGGTGCCTTTGATTCCACCAGTGTTACTATTGTGCTGGAATGAATTATTGTTTCCTCCCTGAATGAACCGTGCTAATCCAAAGTCACCTACATGGGCAACCATATTGTTGTCGAGAAGGACATTACTGGGCTTCAGATCACAGTGAACAATGGGTACTTGTCCGTGGTGGTGGAGATAGTGAAGAGCCACAGCAACATCGAGTGCAATGCTCACTCTTTCAGTCATAGTTAGCATGCGAGAGGAACTCCCGTCTTCGCCACCAGAGTGTAGCCATTTGTCCAGGTCTCTGTTAGGCATGAACTCATACACCAAAGCTTTGAAATCTTGGCCCATGTGATCCATAGTGGAACAGGCCGTGATGATCTTTACAAGATTGCGGTGTCGGACGCTTCTCAGCGCCTCACATTCAGCTAGAAAACTCTGCTCCGCACCATGCTGCAGAAGGTTCAGAACTTTTATTGCGACTTCCTGCTCTTCATGGTTTAGTGTTCCTTTGTATACTGAGCCAAAGCTTCCAACACCAATGAGATTAGCATCAGAGAACCCATCAGTAGCCCTGAGCAGTTCAGCATAGGATACTTTCCAGTGTGGCTCCATCAACTTACGCGCATGAGATGTATCATTACCATGCACATGCTGCTCCCTTACTGATTTCCGAGCACACATCACAAAAGTGCATATGATGATGAGTAGAGCCACGAAAGATCCAATGGTAATAACCACGATCAGCACAGTTCTTGATTTCTGTAACCTCTTACCAGAGCTATCAGTATCAGGACATTCTGGTAGCTGCAACTCTGAAACACCACCACAGACTTTGTTTCCAGCAACAGAGAAGTTTCTTGAATCATTGAACACTCCTCTTGTTGGCACCGGTCCATCAAACTGGTTGTAGGACAGGTTCAGGTACTGCAAGTACTTCAATGTTGCCAAGAAATTTGGAATTGGGCCAGACAAGTTATTCTGTGACATGTCCAAGTATTGAAGCCCTTTCAATGAATTAAGTGATTCAGGAATCCTCCCATCGAGCTGGTTTCCCTGCAGAAACAAGTACTCCATTGCCTGGCACTGGGAGAGTGTTTGCGGTATCTCTCCTGAAAGCCTATTGTTCGACAAGTCTAGCATACCAAGGCTGCTCAATCTGCCTACTTCTGATGGGATTGGACCTGAGAAAATGTTGTGAGACAGATTGAGGAACACGGTCAGAGAGGAGAGATTAAGCACCTGTTTGGGTAACATGCCGCTGAACTGATTGTAAGATAAGTCCAGGATTGCAATATTTCTCATAGTCCCAAAGCTCTCAGGTATGCTTCCTTGTAATTTGTTCCGAGACAGATCCAGGAACGCAAGCTGAGTAAGGTTTGCGACAAGCATAGGTGGGATCTCACCGTATATACTGTTGCTAGAGATATCAATCCCATTCATGCTGTTAAGACCACCAATGGTGTCTGGAATGGTGCCAGTCAAGGCATTGCGAGCAAGCACAAGGAGATTGAGATTGCTTAACTTGCCAATCTCAGGGGAAATTGTACCACTTATCCTGTTTGAATTCATAAAGATCATTTGTATTCCAATGGTGAGATTGGCAAGTGAAGGAGGGAAAACACCTTGAAACCTGTTACTAGAAAGACTCAGTGCACGCAGCTTACTGCAATTTCCTAGTGCAGCCATCAGAGGCCAGTCCTTGTCCCACTTGTCCTCAAGCAGGTTGAACTGCAGGTTCAACACCTCAAGATTTTTCAGCCTGCCAATGTCAGGAGGCACTATCCCCTGCAGAGTGTTGCTCTGAAGCTGGATAATACGAAGTCCTGTTGCGTTGCCTATGGATGATGGGATACGCCCTTTGAGCTGACAGTTGTACAGAGAAAAGAATTGAACTCTCGGCAAAGTGATACCCATGTCAAGAGGCAGCACACCAGAGATATCATTGTTTCCTAAGTCAAGTGTCCTAAGGGATGATATGTTAAACAGCGAGGCTGGAATTGTGCCTCTAAGGCCGGCAAAAGCTAGCCTCAAAAAGTTCAGCTTGGTGAGTCTCCCAAGCGCGTCTGGTATGTTACCTCCAAGGTTATAATTCTCACTGGCATCAAATGCCAAGAGTGAAGAGAGGTTACCCAATGATGGCGGGATGCCACCGGTGAGGTTGCTCCGGTGAAGACCCAAGAACTCAAGCTTTAATAGCGACCCAAATAATGGTGGAATGCCACCAGACAGGCTGTTCACACTGACGTTGAATGCCCGGAGCTCCCGGCAGTTGCTGAAGTTTGCTGGTATTTCACCATGCAATCCATTCAATTGTAACTCCACATGTGTGAGGTGGGCACAATTGGTGAGCGATGCAGGTATCTCACTGGTGAGGGAATTCTCGCCAAGGCTGATAACCTGGAGGCGGCGTAACATGCCAAGCTCCAAGGGGATGCTGCCAGAGAGGCGGTTGCCGGAGAGGTTGAGCGTGTGAAGGAAGGATAGGTTGGCCAGGCTGGGGCTGATCACACCTGCCAAGTTGGATGACATGAGCTCCAGCGCAGTGACACGGCCAGGGTGCTGTGTGGAGAGGCATGACACGCCGCGCCACTGGCAAACATTGTTGGTGGTGTTCATACTGCCATTGGTGGGCGTCCATGCAGCAAGCACCCCACTCGGGTCGCTGGAGATGGAGGCCTTGAATGCAAGTAGTGCTTGCTCATCCGCAGACAGAGCTACACACATAGGAAGGAGAAGAACAGCATGGATTGCAAAATTGGTTATGAGCAGGAATCTGCAGTTGCTAATGCCAGAGAGGCCCTTTCTGTTGCTATCGCGCCACATGCTTGGCTGCTTGCTTGCTGGGCAATTTGTTGTTTGAGTTTCATGTGATAACTAGGCGATTGAAAGTGCTATTCTTCAAAGAGCACAAAAACATCAAGCGAATGGCCATGGCTTCTTATGAATCCTTTTCATTTGCCGGCCTGCATTAGTCCACATGTGCAGTAAATGCATGCCCTTAATAGAAGTAGCTATCAACTATGACATAATTAAGATCCTCAAAATAGACTAAACAACAAGAACATGGGATTTGTGTTCTCATGACCCAAGCAAGTTAGCTGCAAGCCGGCTAAGTTATGTTTCTCCATAAAGAATGGGATAACCAAAAGGACGACTTCTGCTCTTTGTCAGTTTCTGAAAGGAAGATAATTAACGGTTGGCTGAAACGTCTTGGAAACTGGTATGATATTGGGTACGCTGTATGGAAAAGTTTTTTTTTAAATCATGTAATTTCTTTAAGAGGTTATATCAAGCATATAATCATGCAAGATTCATTTTTTCAAAAATTAAGCTACAGATAGTCAAAAAGGCGATTGTAAGTACACATTGACGCCATCCTCAGAATTTTCCATCAATAATACTCCTTGACTTCTGTACATACAAAAATTCAAGGACGACAAATTGGTGCTCGGATGACCTCCCATCTACACCCTAGTCAACAAGATGCTTTGGATACATCGTGCAAACAACAAAAACGCCCTGTGACAAGTATTTTCATGCAATTCATGTCATGTTCCCACCTAAAAAATAAGTAAAAAGATGGGTTAGTTGGAACCACGTAGCCATCTTATTCATTGTTATCTTCTGTGGTCCTTCACTGGGTTTGCACAGCTAAAGTGCTCCCATGCCACCCTAATCAAAGTGAACAAACGAAAAAAAAAATGGTGGTTTGGTTGCAGCCTAAACAAATCCCCCTGTTCTGCTGTCCTCATTTCAGTGGATTACAAGACTAAATCTAATGAAATCAACTTACTAGTTGAAGCGACCATTCGAGGAGGCGAACTGCAAGCTGGTGTCATTCGGCACCCTGATTCAGGTCACGCAGCGGTGTTGATTCGAGTGCACTTGCACGAGCTCTAGCGAACTGTAAGTTCTGGGGTTACTGTGCTAGGGAGACGAGAGGCGCGGGCATGAGGCCGGGGACTCACCGGCAGATGGGTGCGGAGGTCGCCGGGGATAGGTAGATTCCGGCGACGCAGTAGCCGGTTACGTCCCGCGTAGTCGAAGAACCACCCGAGCTGGTCCACTTCCCCGTCGGCCCCGCCGACTTCGCCTCCGGCCATGGCGGTGAGGCCGCGAAAACTACGCTCCAGCAGCAACAACCGAGTCATGGTCGCCGCGCAGCAGCCAGTATCATCGGAGGAGACAGGACGGGGATTCTCTTCCTATCGCGGCGGCGGCGGCGGCGGCGACGGTCGCCGCCGCGAGCCGGGGTGAACCTTTCTTCTTGGAAAGAAAAAAAGATGGACCCCCTATCAACCGTGCGATCAGCCATGGGCGGTCAGATACATAAACCAGTAAAAACGGCCCGGGCGAAAACTTCTAAAAAGACCCTTCATAAGAGTACCTCTTCAAACGGACCCTAATTTGGATCGCGACTATTAATCGCGATCCAAACCCGGGGTTCAACACAACCGTTGGATTGATCCTCCGCGGCCCAGATCGCGGCGGAAAATTACCGGTGGCGCGTAATTGCAAACCAACCCCTCAACCTCAAGAACGCAACAAACTTTCCTCAGAATGACCTGGTCCAGGGGAAACAAGAAAACGTCAAGGACATTTACCGAAAAGGTGCTCTGCATACACTGCCAACTGCAACAGCTTTTGTTTGTTTTGTACCCGAAAAAAATTCCCGCAAAGTACAGCCCGAAAAGGCGGAGCAGCAGTTAGAGCTCAATCCAAAGCGGAGGAGAGCGCGAGGAGGGAGAAGCGGTGGCCGACAAGGCGCCGACCGGTCGGTGGCGATTCTGGCCCCTCTCTGCGGCCGACGCAGCATTCTGCCAAGGTAGAGGTTTTCCCCTTTTGATTCACAAGAAGCGATTTGTTCTGCTGTGAAGTGAGGAATTTGAGGGGAGCAAATCGAGTTTGTGAGCGCGAGCAGGTTCTTGTTGTTCTTGGGCGGTGATTGGTTCCGTTCTGATCCGTGTACTGGCTTCAGTCGACCCGATTGTTGGGCCTCTTCACCTACTTAGCATTTCGCTCTGGATTTTTGCTTCCTTTTCGATTTGGCGTATAATAATTGCCCCGATGGCGATTAGTGATTCTTTCTGTAGACTGTTGCTCGCATTCTGCGACTCTAGTGTTAGATGGGAAGCTCTGATTTTCCTTAGTGTACGCCCAGGCTGCAAGGAGTTTAGGCTTCACACATGCGCTGCAAAGATGTATCATTTTCCTTCGACCAGAAATTCAGAACCTTAGTAAGATTAGAGCATCTGGCGTTTGCAGTCCATGACTCTTGACCGCCCTGAATGCATGATGTTTTTATGCTTCCTTGAAGATTTTAAGGTTGGGATGACATGATTTGATTTGGGTTTGGTAAGACAAGTGGCTGCTCCTGCATAATTTTAGCACCAATGCTGTTTTCTCCTCTCAAAGTTCTCATTTGGGGGATGTGCTTTCTCTACATTGTTGCTCTACTGAGATTCATGTTCTGATATACAGGTATTAGCTGCTGAGGAAAAGGCTATCATGGGCATTTCAGCCAAGTGGGTTAAAACACTTGTTGGGATAAGGAAGCATGAAAAAGCGCGAAATGCTGAATCCAGCGACGCGGTAAGGCAAAGGGTATTCGGTGAGGTGGTGTATGGTGCAGTGCTTTATGTCTTGAATTTTAATCTGTGCTTCCGTTTCACTCTCTGTTTATGCAACCATTTCATCGTCGTCCTTTAACGGCATAGAAGTTTTATATTTATTATAACTGGATATGTCTTGCATTGTCCAAAGATTTGAAATTTTGAAGAATGAGAACGACATGGATGGTCTATTGCACCCCTAGTGAAGTCTGAACTAATGTTGTTGTTGGTGTGTCTTTGTCAGCTGACATGACAACCATTATGGGTGGTTGCTCAACTGTGTATTTCATTATCAACAATGCCACATGTATATCAAGTATATTCCAGCATTCCCTTGAAGCCATGCATCATGTATCTCATGTTGCATATTGTATCATGCAGTCTTTGTTGATGCTGCAAAATTCTCTTTATTGCTGAATGTTGATGATATTTTGCATTGTTCGCTGGTTCATTTAAGTGGATATCCTAAGAATGATTATGTTGTGTTTTATTCCTTATTAGTTAGATTACATGAATTAAAAAACACAGAAAAGATTAAATGTAGCTTTTTTCAGAATGTTCTATGCTAATGCTGGCAGCACCCAGTTATGTAGCTGGTTGAGGTGCTGTGAAGTGTGAGCATTTAACATGAAATGCTTGACTAGCAGAATTGCATTTTGTATTTGACAGCACCATCCATCCTTGATAGTGCATTTGCTTCACATAACGCTGTTAAAAATTCTTGTGGTTTTGATTAACTGACTACATTGCTTCGCTGATCAGTCATACACTCATACTTCCTTGAAATTGCAGAGGAGCTCTGCAACCCAGTTGCTACACCAACAAAAGCATTCTGTAGATACAGAAGGTGACATTGCAGTTGAAGAACTCAGAGGACAAGCTGAACCATTGACGGGTGACATAAACACAGCGACAATATCAAATTTGGCTTCCTCACCGAGCACAGCTGTTCAAATTGCACCAACTGAACTTGATACAAAGGAGCATCAGGCTGCAGTAGTTATTCAATCTGCCTATCGAGCATTCCTGGTATTATATTCTAGCATTAGTTATCTTCTTGTTAAGAAAACCAAGATAACTTTCCAACTCGGGTTCTGGTTGAACCTACAAGATAACTGGGACAGATTTTGTAATGGACAATACATTGGGGGCAATGCTGAAAATTTTGCTAGCGATTCTACCCTATAATTATATTTATATAGCTGTAACATTATATTTATTCTCTATAATAAAACGGTATGTATAAAACTTAGCCAATAATGCGATCTGGAGGTTTTCAAAGTCATTTTTCGTAGTCATTTCGTCATTAATATATATGGTTTCAAAAACAGTCTGATAGTTTGGCATGACCATGATTTCCAGGCTAGGAGGGCTTTACGGGCGTTAAAAGGACTAGTTAGACTCCAGGCCCTTGTTAGGGGTCATGCTGTAAGAAAGCAGGCAGCAGAAACACTTCAGCACATGCAAGCACTGGTAAGAGCTCAAGCTCGTGTCAGAGCAAGACGAGTCCGTGTTTCCTTGGAAAGCCAAGTGGTTGAGAAGAAAACTCCTGAACAAAATGGTCACAGTGATCGTGTTCTTCAAATTGAGGTGAGAAACAGCATTCCTCAAGAAGCGTGGTGTAACGTATTTCTATGCTCATTCAATTTTCACTAAAAAAATCTACTTCATTTATGTCATTTCTTATTAGCAGATATATCATTCAGATGTAGGTCAAATATATCTTTTTATGTATCCACATTAAACACTTGATTCGTAAGGACTTGAGTGGTAGTTTATTCAGGAAAAGTGAAACAGATTGCCTGCTTTGGTCCATTTTCACTGTAAGATTGTCAACCAACTGTGAAGCCGCCAAAAAAAAGCAGGAAAAAGGAAAAATTGGACGTGCAACCTGAAGCAAACCCAAGTTGGACAGTTTTGTGTAGAAAGTAATTGAGACTAGACTAAGGGGCTTCGACCCTATACTGCTGATTTAGAACTTAGAATTGACACCGCTAACAACGTGGCACATTTGGTCATGGTTTACATCCATAATAATGCTTATTAAACCACTGGTTTGACCAATGAAATGAGCATAGCAAGGCCAGTGACCTGTCATGGTCCAGAAAACACATGTAAAACACTGAAACTAGGAGTGCAGTGACTTCTTTTTCTTAGTGCACTTATGTGTCATGTTTGGTGATGTCCATACTAATGTAGGACTGGAGAATATTCCTAATACAGGTTATTGTTGTGTCAGTTTACCACGTGTTCGGCTGCCCTGGCTGCAGTAACCAACGTGCACGTTGGTGCAGCTACAGCAGGCAGTTGCAGCCCGAACAAAGTGTTAGCAATTGTATATTGTTGGCATTATTCATACATTTGCATGTGTATCGTTGACATTTTACCTATTTAAGAAAAATTCTGCATTCAGCTGTAGTTTACATAAAGCATGCAAATAAATTATGCTGTCGACTCTGAGAGTAGTACAAAAGAATGCCAAGCATAACAGTGGCAAATTCAAGCTTTTGTGTGTAACTTGTGATGTTAGATATGTTTATACTTATAAGTGTTGGTAACTAATTACTTTCAATGACATGCAGGAAGACTGGTGTGGTAGTGTAGGCTCAGCAGAAGAAATGCAAGCTAAAGCATTAAAAAGGCAAGAGGCTGCGGCTAAGCGGGAAAGAGCAAGGGCATATGCTTTAACCCATCAGGTGGCTTATATAACATTTAGATAAGAATGAAAAGCTTTATTTCCTTGCTTGTTGTCTGTCGCTAGGATAAATTTCTCTAAGAGACTGTGATAGTCATACTTTGCCCAGTTTTATTTTCTGTATTCACTCTCCTAAGATTATTGTTCAAACATGTAATCGAGACTTCTCTCCTTATGTGTGTTGGTGTGAATCACTTACTGTGGCTTACATTTATCTGAAAGGCATTCTGTTTATACATACAACATTGTTGATTTGACTTGCAGAGAGGGTAATGAGCTGGCTAGGAATAGGAATTCTTTGGATTTTGGGTAGCAGAATGCTAGGATGTTTTTTTCTTGTGATCCTGATAGTATGATAAGTTCCAGGTTAAAGGGATTCTTATTGTTGGCAGTACACCTTTCACCTAGTGCACAACTGCTTTTTCATTTGGGGTTTGCCTAAAATTATCCTTTTTGTAAACTGACATGTTTTTGTGTCCAAGCTCAATGTTCTTATCACTGTGGCCAAAAGCCAAAGATATTGGTACTTCTAAGTGCGTATATGTGCTGATTCGTTTCTTCCTTGGACAGTGGCAAGCAGGCTCCAGGAAACAGAAAGCTGCGAGTCTCCAAGATCAAGGGCTTGCGGCAGACGAGAATCAGTGGGGGAAGAACTTTGTGGAGAGGTGGATGGCTGTACGCCCATGGGAGAACCGGTTACTCGAGAGTAATGTCAAAGAGACTGTCCCGATTAGTGATGGAAGACAGGACGAGGAAGACAAGACCAAGGCTGTAAATAAACCAAAAAGAAGAGTACCGATTTCCACGATACAATCAAATGGATCACACAGCACAAGCCACAAGAAGTCACATTCTGATGCAAGTGGCTCTTCGTCTGGGCAGTCTGCAAGTGTGCAACCTTCTACTTCTTTAGAGTCGTCCAAGATGAAAACAAAACGATCAGACGAAGTGTCTGATGAAGTCAGCTCTCAACCTTCCAATTTGCCTTCCCGGTCCACAAGCAATCCAAAGGAAAGGCCAGAGCAAATCAAAGCACCAACAAAGAAGCGACTATCCCTTCCCAACAATGGTAAACAATCTGTCTGTTTTTTTTTCCTTTTTTGGTCATCACATCTCTTGAACTTGTTATTATGAAATATGCCATCTATTTGTTGTTAGCTAAATAGTATTGAAAGTCGGCATGCATTTGAGCATAATATCAGCAGTTCAAACTCCCAAAAGCAATTGATCCTTGTCACTTGTGTGCAGCAACAACCAGTGTTGGAGTAGGAAAGGGCCGTAACAACAGTAGTCAGACAAACCAGACCATGAGATCCAAGAATGCAGTGAAAGGAGCCTCCAAGCCTGAATCGAGAGATCAGCCGAAGCCTGGTAGCACAACTGTGAAGCCAGTCGAGGCACAAGCCTGAGAGATGAACCTCTTTCGGTTTACTCAGACACTTGTTTCTCATGTATGATGTTGCATTAGTGTAGTGTAAATAAACTACATCGATTGTTGCACCTGAATTGATGCCCTGCTGTATTCTCCAATTGTTTGAGGTTGTTAGCGTCCTGGTGTCATGTATATTGTTCACATTGATGTAGTCTATGCCTATCATTGTGTGAGTTCTGTCCAGCTCCGGCTACCCAAATAATTTAAGCATCATCTGCGCGCACCCCTGCAAACTGTGTTTGATTTGAAAACCGTGTGTCCGCATGGCATGAATTCGTTCAGGCATCACTAAATGGTTGGTGTTATGCGGTATGTGAGTATTAATATTTATGTTATTTTCTTCAAGCTTCCTTCATCAATCAAAGGTTGTCCAGATTCTTCTCGGTGAGGTTAACAATTTTTTATATTTGTAAAAAGGCTAATGTGTTCCATCTGGTTCCATTCTTCTGCATTTTTGTATGACATGAAGTGGTGTCACTCGTTAGTGCTTTTGCGCCCCGCGGCAATGTATGTATGGGCTGGCCCATACAATGTACCAGGGCTGAACCGCCGGTCATGTAAACTGACTGAGGGAGTGCGCGAGAAGGCATTTGCGCACGTTTGGAGACGGTTCCCGCCCCGCCTTCCTCTCCACAGTACAACCCGAGCCGAGCAGTTAGAACTCGATCCAGGTGAGAGCGAGAGGAGGGAGAAGAGGAGGGACAAGGCGGCGATCGCTCGGTGGTTCCGGCCCTTCACTGCGCCCGACGCAGGCATTCTGCCTCGGTAGAGTTCCTCCTTCCGATTCACAGGAAATCGATTTCTTTTGCTGCGAAGTGACGGATTTCGGGGAGCAAATCGAGTTCGTGTCGCACCTAGTTTTAAGGACAAAACTGAATGCATAGCTATATGTGTGTCAGGAACAAGTTCCACACATATAGAGACAATAGTGAAATAAACAGTATAACCAGTGTCATTATTACATCGTCTCAGCGTATCATTATTACAATATCCGAATAAAATGTCTCATAAGACTAAATAAAACGACAGCGGAAGACACCCAAACACACAGGCAGTCGACTGGGAGACAGCACGCATCGAAGTACTCCATGGCGCCTTCATCTTCTGAGCAGCATTTCAATATAGAGTGGGGAATAGCAAGTGTGAGTACATATCGTACTCCGCAAGTGTAGGAAAAGATGACATGCATAGCTTAAACAAAAGAAAGGCTAATACATGGTTCATAACAGAAAGCAACTATAAATTAAGTCATTTAATTAAAGCACCTATTTACTAGATGATGTGGAACCCACCCAAAAGTTATCAACATAAGGTCAACTACACAGGTTACCCCACCTGTGAAGCCAAAGGGTTACTCCACCCCAAACCAAACTACAGGTTACTCCACCTGCAGCTTCCATGGGTTATCCCACCCATATCTGGTTACCCCACCAGATCCACCCAACCATTCCCTCTCTAATCATGTGAGGATCCAGGCCGCTCCTGACTGTGAGCACGGCTGTCATGACAGTTTTACTTCTCTGCAGAGGTCGTACCACTTTACCCACGAGTCGTGATTTCATCCCCTGTTGCCAGGTGGACTAAAACCTCCCTTATGCACGTGCTACGCTGCACTTACACACTTCCGAGGTGTGCGGCAAAGAGATCACTACAAGGTCTTTCAAAGAGTCTTCCAGTCAGCAAACATCCCATACTAAGGTTCCATTACTGTCAGTACTCCTGCAACAGTAGCCCCCTCTGGCACCGTGGCTCGGATTACACCATCCATCACCTAGGACTGAGGTTACTCCACCCCAATCCTCTTCCTCGAATGCCGCCAACTGGAAGAACATCTTGGTACTCAACCAGGCTGCTCCATATCAGCCTCGTGATGGCACTGTTTGTCCTGGGTTGTCGCTCCACGAATCGGTCCTTAGCTAACTTGAGCAAGACCAACACAAACCAAAGTCTCGTGCTAACCGCACCATCATCAAACATACCACTTGCTCAAGTTACAGCACACCTAAGTGCCAGGTTGCTAAAAAGATTAACCGGTCCATGATCATTATGTTCAAGTGAACCATTAGTCAAGATTATTAGTCAAATTATCATCCAACCCAGTTCAGCAAGCTAAGCAAGACCTACCCATCCTCATACTATCATCTACCATAACCAGGCGACAAGGAAATAGTATGGAACAGGATAAATGACATATAGGATTCACATTAAACGCTATGCATGCAAATTAAACTAGAAGGAGGAAGAAATAGGTCCAAAATGGTCAAGGACACTTGCCTGTATCCCCTGCTGCTGCTTGCTCAAAGTTGATGTCTTGGAAGTTCTCAAACGGCTCCTCTTCTAATAACGGTAACATGCAAAGCACACATACACAAACAATAAGGAACAGTACACCAAACAGTACCAACTGCTACAAAAACAGTACCAAAAGATAGAGCTCGATCCTACGATCGCGTGAGCGCAAGAATCGCTTAGAACGGAGTTAGGAGTAAAAAGTTATAAGCTTTTGAAGTTAGAGGGGCTAAACTGCAAATTCTAGCATTTTCAGAATTATTCTTATACAGAAAAATAACTTATTGCGTAAGCGTTGCGTCAGGCTGATGCAATAATTCGATAAAGGTTTAATTAAATCTGAAAAATCCATGGACTGGGTCCATGGCGCCCGTGGACCGGGATCGGACCGTGGTCCATGGGTCCACGGTGGACCTGCCGGGGACGCCGGGGCGCGGCGGGCGCCGGGGGCGTCGCGGAGCTCGCGCGGGTTCACGGGTCACGGAGCTCTAAGCCACGGGTTCACGGGACGGGAGACGACACCTCGGCGGTCGCGCGACGACGAGGAAGGCCGGAAGGTGGTCGGCGACGACGAGGAAAAGCGGCGAAGGTTCGGCGGCGTCGAACGTCGGCTTCGGGGCGTCTTTCTCGCAAGGTGAAAACGTCTTGGGAGGCGGCGCGTCACAGCGGGTCTCGGCAAGGCGATCTCGTCGACCGGAGCGGCGACTTTGGGCGGCTTCACGAGCTCGAGGCGGCGGCGTCAATGGCGGCGGCGGCTAGGGTTAGGGGGCGGCGGTGAATCGGGTGAAAGGCGGCGCGGTGAGGGAAAAGAGAGAGCGCGACGCGTGGGCTCCACCTATATAGGGCGCGGTGCCCTAGGGTTGGCCAGCGCTCACGCCGAGGGCGGCGACAGCGTACGGGCGGCGGCGGGTTGCGGCTGGGCCTGCGGGGGCTGAGGCGGGCCGAGGCGCGGGCTGGCGGGTTGAGCGGGTCGCGGCCGGGCTGGCTGCCGGGGAAACTGGGCCGAGCGGGGGAAAAGAAAAGAAAGAGGAGCCGGCCCAGGAAGGAAGGGAAAAGAGAAAGGAAAAGGAGAAAAAGGAAATGGGCCAAGGGAATTCGGCCCAGCGACCGGATTCAAATTTTCTTTTCTCTTTTCTATTTCTATTTCCTCTTCTATTTTCTGTGCTAAACGAAATCGATTTTCTACACGAATTTTTAAATACATTTTTCACACAATAAAATCCCTATTGCAAACTACTCCAGCATGAATGCAACAACCAATTATAATATAGCCTAAATTAATTTATTTAATTTAGAAAATAGCTCTTTTGCCTAAAAAAAATGATAACACCATAATTAAATCTGAGAAGTTTTCATCTATTTCAGAAAGGTTTTAAAATTTAGTGAAATTTAAGTCACATTACAAAATTTGAAATTTTGGGGTGTGACAAGACTACCCCCCTTAACAGGAATCTCGCCCCGAGATTCGGATGGATCAGAGAAGAGATTTCGGAATTCTCACTTCAGATCACCTTCTCTCTCTCAAGTGGCTTCCCCCTCTGGGTGATAACTCCACTGCACCTTGCACATACGGTTCCTCTTGTTTCTGATTACCTTCTGCTTCAAGCTGATTCAACTCAATTCGGTTGGTTGCTCCTTTGCTAGTGATGAGTAGCTCAGCAACATACTCCAATTCCTCTCCATTACTCGTTGTCAGCTTCACTGCTTTCTTAGCACAATCTATGATTCCTTTATGCTTGCTTAACCAGTCCATAACAAGGATGATATCGATTCCCTTAGATTCAAGAACGATGAGGTTTGCAGAGAAGTCTACCCCCCTTATATTAAGGCTTAACTTAGGACAAACATGCCTTGCATTCATCTCTCCCCCAGGAGAACTTACTAACAATCTATTCTTAAGCAGTGATATGGGTAGGTTGTGTTTATCAACATAAGCGGCAGATATAAAAGAATGAGATGCTCCAGAATCGAATAACACAATTGCAAGATGATCATTGGCAAGGAACATACCGAGAACAACATCGGGCGCCTCTTGAGCATCCTCCAAAGCCACATGGTTCACACGAGCACGAGCCTGACTCTGTCCAGCGGGGGTTGCATTGTTGACATTGCGGTTCTGTGTTGGAGCTGCACTCTGGTTTGGAGTTGGAGTCTGATCCTGACGCCTCTGGGGGCACCTGTTGGCAAAATGTCCAATTCCACCACATTGAAAACACGGTCCTCCATTAGCGGGACTCCGTCCAGCATTGGGCCTCTGAGAATTCTGGGGTGCGCTGCGAGGCGTCTGAGAGCTGGGATTCTGACCCTGGCGCTGAGGAGTTTGGAATCCCTGTCCAGTAGGCTGAGTCCCCTGCTGGCTGTTCTGCTGGGGAGGGCGGTAGGTAGGTCCAGCTGATGAAGATCCTAAGCGAAGCCTTGAGCTGCTCCCCTGCTGACTCTGACGCTCCAGCTTGCGCTTCTTTTCCATGTTGCTCCTCCTGTTCTCAAGGACAAGAGCAGCATCAACCATTCCCTGAAAATTCTCGAACCCACGGGCCTCCAATGTATAGGCAAGTCCATCATTAAGACCTTCCAGGAAACAGTCCCTCTTCTTCTCATCAGTGTCAACTTCTCCTGGTGCATACCTGGACAGCTGGGTGAAGCTTGTGAGATACTCATTCACAGACATTGAACCCTGCCTCAGATTCTGGAACTCCTTCCTCTTCAACTTCATCAAGCCATGGGGCACAAAGTGAGACCTGAAGCTGTTCTTGAATTCCTGCCAGTTGATACTGTCGGGCTCCTCATGAGCATTCACATAGGTGTCCCACCAATCAGCAGCAGGACCCACAAGCTGGTGAGAAGCATACAGAACCTTCTCTCTGTTGTTGCACTGGACTACCTGCAGCTTCTTCTCAACGGTCTTCAGCCAGTCATCAGCGTCCATTGGCTCCACAGAGTGAGAAAAGGTAGGTGGCTTGGTCCTCTGGAATTCTCCAAGCTTGTCTCTTGGAGGAGCTTGCGGCTGTTGTGGCTGGGGCTGCTGCTGCTGCATGTTGACCATAGTCTGCTGCATGGTCTGGAGAAGCTGGGTCTGCGCTGTCAGAACTGCTCCAAGGTAGGGGGTGCTGGGACCTCATTGTTGTTGTTGTTGTTAGCTGCCCCTCTAACCATCTGATAAGAGAAAGAGATATGATAAGAAAGGTGTGGTAGGTAAGACAACATCAAGCAGGTAGACAGATTATCAAGGTATAAAGGAATCATGGAATGAATGGAAACAAGATATAGCAAAGCTGAGAAGAATATGTAAGGTGGATGTGGTGTAGGATAATTAGCAATGACCAAGGTAAAAGAATAACTGGAAAAGTAGAAAATTTCGGCAGCAACATGGTGTAAAATGTCATGTATCCAAGTGACAGATAGATATAACAAAATAAAAGAATCATATATCAATAATGCATCAAGAACAATAATCAACTATTGCAGAACCAAAGGACATTCCACAATGATCCATGATAGCAAGACAGATATGACATAGCCATGGTACAAGATAGTCCAACAATAAATCAAGGTTGATCATAAGATAGATAATATAAAGACCTCAAGATGGTGCATAAAGATAAAGATTCAAGAAACCCAAGAGATTAAAACCCAAGTATTAAGTCTCTAACTTTAACTATAATAAGATGTGTCTGTAGGACAAGTCTTACATCACATCACACTCAACCAAAGATCCAAATCAAACATAGCACACCCACAATAAAGTAGCACAAACCCAAACAAGTAGCAAAGGACGCATTAAGTATTACTATTACAAAAATTGACGCATACGCTAAACGAGACTAATCGACCTCACAACTCTAAGTGGAAACTCTAATACTCTAGAACTCCTCAAGACGACGAAGCTCCTGGCGGTTGGGAGAATGTGGAGGCACTTGAACAGGTGGTGGCGCCTCCAATGGCTCATCCTCCAGTACCTCTCCTGCTTGAACGGCCTTCAGCTGCCTGATCTCCTCCTCTAGCTCCTCAATCCTCTCCGCACTATCAGCAAGATCTTCCAAAGCATTGTTGGCAAAGGCGTTCAGTGCCCTGACATAACCAACCGTATGCCTGAAGCGTGAATCGCCCTCTCCACTGGAGCTATCCACTGTCTCCTCCAAGCTTCCACTAGGACGATGGGGGAAGTACTTGTACTGGGAGCGCCTCACTGCTTCTTCCTCATGGCTGAGCACCGAAAGAGCCTGACGTGCTGCATCCTGCATCCCATCCCCAAAGGTAGGCCTTGGCGCCGTGGCTTCATGAGTGCGGCGAACCCTCCGGATCCCATCTGGAGCAGCCCTCTCATACATGATCACACGAACCTTCAAGCTGTAGCTGCCATCCCTTCCAGGTGTCCTGATCCCAACGTACTCAGCACGCTCATGGTAGCCCAAGCTCCACTGAACCTCCCATAGCTTGTCGGGGAAGTAGTAACCAACACCATTGCTGTGGCACTCCTGTGGTGGCTGATCCATCCACTCCAGCAAAGGAACAGTTGGTGGTGCAACCAACACACGCTTGCGAGCAGTGAGCCTCGAACGCCCAATCACTAAAATTTTGAAACAAGAAGAGTATCAGTAAAGCAAAAATTTTATTAAAAGACTGAACAGTAGTAAAACAAGAGAGTAGAAAAGAAAACAAGGAGCAATAGAACAAGTAAAACAAGGTACGGTACAAGTAAAACAACAAGTATGTTTTCAATGTTAATAGATTTTGAAGCATAAACAAAGAACAACAATAAGAAATTAATAGTTTCTATGAAAATAGGTTTCATATAAGCAAATAATCCTTAGAAACGACCATTCTAACTAGGCTTGCGTCCTACAGTCAACCTGGCTCTGATTACCACTTTGTCACATCCAGTTTTAAGGACAAAACTGAATGCATAGCTATATGTGTGCCAGGATCAAGTTCCACACATATAGAGACAATAGTGAAATAAACAGTATAACCAGTGTCATTATTACATCGTCTCAGCGTATCATTATTACAATATCCGAATAAAATGTCTCATAAGACTAAATAAAACGACAGCGGAAGACACCCAAACACACAGGCAGTCGACTGGGAGACAGCACGCCTAGTATTCCTCATCGAAGTACTCCATGGCGCCTTCATCTTCTGAGCAGCATTTCAATGTAGAGTGGGGAATAGCAAGTGTGAGTACATATCGTACTCCGCAAGTGTAGGAAAAGATGACATGCATAGCTTAAACAAAAGAAAGGCTAACACATGGTTCATAGCAGAAAGCAACTATAAATTAAGTCATTTAATTAAAGCACCTATTTACTAGATGATGTGGAACCCACCCAAAAGTTATCAACATAAGGTCAACTACACAGGTTACCCCACCTGTGAAGCCAAAGGGTTACTCCACCCCAAACCAAACAACAGGTTACTCCACCTGCAGCTCCCATGGGTTACCCCACCCATATCTGGTTACCCCACCAGATCCACCCAACCATTCCCTCTCTAATCATGTGAGGATCCAGGCCGCTCCTGACCGTGAGCACGGCTGTCATGACAGTTTTACTTCTCTGCAGAGGTCGTACCACTTTACCCACGAGTCGTGATTTCATCCCCTGTTGCCAGGTGGACTAAAACCTCCCTTATGCCCGTGCTGCGCTGCACTTACACACTTCCGAGGTGTGCGGTAAGGAGATCACTACAAGGTCTTTCAAAGAGTCTTCCAGCCAGCAAACATCCCATACTAAGGTTCCACTACTGCCAGTACCCCTGCAACAGTAGCCCCCTCTGGCACCGTGGCTCGGATTACACCATCCATCACCTAGGACTGAGGTTACTCCACCCCAATCCTCTTCCTCGAATGCCGCCAACTGGAAGAACATCTTGGTACTCAACTAGGCTGCTCCATATCAGCCTCGTGATGGCACTGTTTGTCCTGGGTTGTCGCTCCACGAACCGGTCCTTAGCTAACCTAAGCAAGACCAACACAAACCAAAGTCTCGTGCTAACCGCACCATCATCAAACATACCACTTGCTCAAGTTACAGCACACCTAAGTCCCAGGTTGCTAAAAAGATTAACCGGTCCATGATCATTATGTTCAAGTGAACCATTAGTCAAGATTATTAGTCAAATTATCATCCAACCCAGTTCAGCAAGCTAAGCAAGACCTACCCATCCTCATACTATCATCTACCATAACCAGGCGACAAGGAAATAGTATGGAACAGGATAAATGACATATAGGATTCACATTAAACGCTATGCATGCAAATTAAACTAGAGGGAGGAAGAAATAGGTCCAAAATGGTCAAGGACACTTGCCTGTATCCCCTGCTGCTGCTTGCTCAAAGTTGATGTCTTGGAAGTTCTCAAACGGCTTCTCTTCTAATAACGGTAACATGCAAAGCACACATACACAAACAATAAGGAACAGTACACCAAACAGTACCAAACTGCTACAAAAACAGTACCAAAAGATAGAGCTCGATCCTACGATCGCATGAGCGCAAGAATCGCTTAGAACGGAGTTAGGAGTAAAAAGTTATAAGCTTTTGAAGTTAGAGGGGCTAAACTGCAAATTCTAGCATTTTCAGAATTATTCTTATACAGAAAAATAACTTTATTGCGTAAGCGTTGCGTCAGGCTGATGCAATAATTCGATAAAGGTTTAATTAAATCTGGAAAATCCATGGACTGGGTCCATGGCGCCGTGGACCGGGATCGGACCGTGGTCCATGGGTCCACGGTGGACCTGCCGGCCGGGGACGCCGGGGCGCGGCGGCGCTTCGCCGGGATGGCGTCGCGGAGCTCCAATTCTCGCCGCGGGTTCGGAAAGCACGGGACGGTGACGTAGGACCCACCTCGGCGGTCGCGCGACGACGAGGAAGGCCGGAAGGTGGTCGGCGACGACGGGGAAAAGCGGCGAAGGTTCGGCGGCGTCGAACGTCGGCTTCGGGGCGTCTTTCTCGCAAGGTGAAAACGTCTTGGGAGGCGGCGCGTCACAGCGGGTCTCGGCAAGGCGATCTCGTCGACCGGAGCGGCGACTTTGGGCTGCTTCACGAGCTCGAGGCGGCGGCGTCAATGGCGGCGGCGGCTAGGGTTAGGGGGCGGCGGTGAATCGGGTGAAAGGCGGCGCGGTGAGGGAAAAGAGAGAGCGCGACGCGTGGGCTCCACCTATATAGGGCGCGGCGCCCTAGGGTTGGCCAGCGCTCACGCCGAGGGCGGCGACGGCGTACGGGCGGGCGGCGGGTTGCGGCTGGGCCTGCGGGGGCTGAGGCGGGCCGAGGCGCGGGCTGGCGGGTTGAGCGGGTCGCGGCCGGGCTGGCTGCCGGGGAAACTGGGCCGAGCGGGGGAAAAGAAAAGAAAGAGGAGCCGGCCCAGGAAGGAAGGGAAAAGAGAAAGGAAAAGGAGAAAAAGGAAATGGGCCAAGGGAATTCGGCCCAGCGACTGGATTCAAATTTTCTTTTCTCTTTTCTATTTCTATTTCCTCTTCTATTTTCTGTGCTAAACGAAATCGATTTTCTACACGAATTTTTAAATACATTTTTCACACAATAAAATCCCTATTGCAAACTACTCCAGCATGAATGCAACAACCAATTATAATATAGCCTAAATTAATTTATTTAATTTAGAAAATAGCTCTTTTGCCTAAAAAAAATGATAACACCATAATTAAATCTGAGAAGTTTTCATCTATTTCAGAAAGGTTTTAAAATTTAGTGAAATTTAAGTCACATTACAAAATTTGAAATTTTGGGGTGTGACAGTTTGTGAGCATGAACAGGTTCTTACGTTTCGTGGGCGGACTGGTGGGGGCGGTGATTGGTTCCACTCGATCCGTGTTTCGCTAAGCTTCGCCTCGGTCCATCCTGTTGTTGGGCTTCTTCGGGTGCCTGTCTCGCATTTCACTCGGGATCTTGCTTCCGCTTCGATTAGGCATATTTAGACGGTTGCTCACATTCTGCGATTTTAGCGTTAGTTCGAACGAATTTCCTCGGCTTTGACGCTCTTCACCGGAGCTTTAGGGGAGGTGGGTTTGGGGATTTGGATTTTCCGGCGAACCTTCCATGGACGGAGGGCTTAGAGGAAGTTTGGGAGAGGCAGGCAGGGGGCGGGAGGGCAGCGAGCTTATGCGTGCGACAAAAGAACAGAGGCCGAAGACGAAATTTTGACCGTTCGATCGCAGATGGACGGCTTCTGTGCGTCGACTCAAATGGACGCCGAATTCAGTCGGCTCAAAAAGGATAGCAGTCCCCGAGCTCTGGTTTTCCTTTGTGTGCGCGGGGGCTGCAAGTAGTTAAGACGACGCAAATTCGTTGCAAAGATGTCTTCTTTTGTTCAATCAGAGAAACTCAGAACCTTTGCAAGGTTTGCGTTCGCTCTTTGCCGCCCTTCACTCTTGCCCCCTTGAATTCATAATGTTTTGCTGCTTCCGTCAAGGTTTTCTTGTTGGGGGATCGATACTGTGCCGTGATTTGGTTTGGGCTTGGTAAGATGGCCTTAGTTAGAGACAACAAGTGGCATGCTCCTGCAAACTTTTAAAACCAATGCTATGCACTCCACTCAAATTTCTCATGCAGCGGATATGCACTTTCTCCACATTGTTGCTCGATTGAGAATTTGAGATTCATATTCTGATATACAGGTGTAAGCTGCAGAGGAAAAGGCTATCATGGACCTTTCAGTCAAGTGGATAAAAACACTTCTTGGGATAAGAACGCATGAAGAAGGGCGAAATGCTGAATCCAGCGACGCGGTAAGGCAAAGGGTTCACTGAGGTGGTGCACCGTTAAGTTTGTCTGTGTTTATGCCATGTCATCGTCGTCCTTTAATGGCATAGAAATTTCATATATATCATAAATGGATTTGCATGCCGTGTGGGGCAACGCAGAGGCCGGAAACTATTTCTATTTTCAAAAAAATAAATAAATGGATTGCATTGTCCGAAGATTTGAAATATTTAAGAATGAGGACAACATGGATGGTTTATGGAAAAGAACCCCTAGTAAAGTCTGAACTAATGCTGTTGTTGGCGTATCTTTGTCATCTGACATGACATCCATTTTGGGTTGCTGATCAACTGTGTATTTCATTAATTATCAGCAATTGCACGTGTAGAGAAAATATATTCCAGCATTATTACTTTGAAGTTGTGCATCTTATCTCACGTTGCATACTGTATCATCCAGTCACTGCCAGCATTTACGGTGCAATCTCTTCATTGCTGAATGTTGATGATATTTTGCATTGTTAGCTGGTTCATTTAGGTGGATATCATAAGAATGATTCTGTCGCTTTTTATTCCTTTGGTTAGTTCCATTCCATGAATTGAAAAACACAAGAAAGATAAAATGTAGCCCTTTTCAAACTATGTTGTGCTGATGTTGGTACCGGCCAGTTATGCAATTGCCTGAAGTGCTGTGAACATCTAACATGAATTGCATTTTGTATTTGACAGAACCATCCATCCTTAATGACGCAATCGATTCACATATGCTGTTCAACATTCTTGTAATTTTGGTTAATTGGCTACGTTGTTTCATTAATCACAGTCATACTTCCGTGAAATTTCAGAGGAGCTCCGCAACCCAACAAGAGCAGTCTGTAGATACAGCTGCAGTTGAAGAACTAGTTCAAGTTTCGCCAACCCAGCAGTCTGTAGATACAGCTGCAGTTGAAGAACTAGTTCAAGTTTCGCCAACCCAACAGGAGCATATTCAGTCTGACTTTCAAGCATCTCTGGTATCATATTCTTGTATTAGTTATTTTCTTGTTAAGAAAATCGAGATAACTTTCCAACTCAGATTCTAGTATCTTAGCCAAAAGGCCGAGAACGGTAAAAAAGAAAAACTCAAATTCTAGTGATTCTGCTTCTTTAATTAGATAAATGTAATATTATTTTTATTCTCTATAACAAACTGGTGAAAATATGAACTCATTCCTTTTTGTTAGATAATTAAGTCTGATTAATCCTTCGCTTGTGAAGGTCGTCTAAACTGCTGATATAGCCTATGGACAATCATCCAATATGGACGATGCATCCGTCGCACATTTTCAAAAGTCATTTTTTCTAGTCATTTCTTCGTTAGTACATACAGTTTCAAAAGTAGTATGATAATTTTGGCATGACCATATTTTCCAGGCAAGAGGAGTCCATGTTCCTTTGGAAAGCCAAGTGGTTGAGACAAGAACTGATCGTGTTGCACAAATTAAGGTGACAAACAGCATTCATTTATATCATTTCTTATTTAGGAGATATATCATTCAGATGTGAATCAAACATGTCTTATTAGGTAACAATATTTAACTCTTGATTCATATTTCCCTCCAAAAAAATATTTAACTCTTGATTCATAAGGACTTGAGTAGTTCATTCAGGACTAAGTTCAGGACAAGATAAACCAATAGCCTGCATTGGTCCAGTTTCACTATAAGATTGTCAACCAACTGTGAAATTGCGAAGGTGCTCTAGTTGGGAGGGTGCCCGCCTGGGTTCGATCCCAGGTGTCGCACCTATTTCCTCAGGTGTCTACCTTGGGGTATTTCTCTCACAAAATCAACTGTGAAACTAAGAGACAGAGTGCAATGACTTCTTTTTCTTCGGGCACTTATGTCTCATATTTGGCGATGTCCGTCCTATGCACTACTAACAGTAGCGGACCCAGCCCGGCCCATTAGGGTGGGCCAACAAGAGCAAAAAGGCCAGCGATTTTTTTTGGTTATTGTAGATGTGCTACAGTGTGAAAAATGTGTTTGGGCCAGGATTTTGAGGTATGCCAAGGCCTATGTGGGGCCCACCCCGTGGGTCCGCCACTGACTACTGATACTATGTAGTATAGTGCATTGATTAAACGTACACCCAGACTGGGAAATATACCTAATACGGGTTATTATTGTGTCAGTTTAGCCACTGTATATTCTTTGCATTATTCATACATTTGCATGTGTATTCTTGACACTACATTCTGCTTTCAGTCGTAGTTTAGATAAAGCATGCAAACAAATCATGCTGTCGACTCTGTAACAGTAGGGGAAATGAATACCAAGCACAACGGTGGCAACATTCAAGCTTTTGTGTGTGTAATCAATAATGGGTACCGATCAAATTACTAACTTTTTTCTGCTGTCTTCTGAAGAATAAGCTACCTCAGATATGTTTATATTTAAGTACATGTTGATAACTTATGATTTAGATGTTTATCTTTAAAGTGTTGGTAACTTGTCGATGACATGCAGGAAGACTGGTGTGACAGTATAGGCTCAGTAGAAGAAATGCAAGCTAAAGCACTAAAAAAGCAAGAGGCTGTGGCTAAGAGGGAAAGAGCAAGGGCATATTCTTTAACCCATCAGGTAACTTACATGTTTATAAGAAAACTTCGGTCAATGCACAACAGTTCAACAAATTTTATAAAACAAATCAACGTACGGCATTGTCATTTGGAGTTTACCTAAAATAAAATAAACTCCCTTGCAAAATAAATAAATAAGTAAATAAGTAAACTGATATATTTTTTGGTCCGAGTTCAATGTTCCTATCACTGTGGCCAAAAGCCAAAGATGGTTCATCTAAGTGCATCTGTGTGCTGATTCCTTTTTCCTTGGACAGTGGCAACCTGGTTCCAGTAGACAAGATGAAGGGCTTGCGGTGAGGGGCGAAGCCAGTCGTCGGGGCGGCCCTAGGGCTGGAGGGTCGCTAAAGAGTTCACCAGTCACCAGAACATGAGATCTGTAACAAGAATGGGAGCCTCCAAGCCTGAATCGAGAGATTAGCCGAAGCCTGGTAACACAACTGTCAAGCCAGTCGAGGCACAAGCCTGAGAATGAATATCTTCCGATTGTTAGGGTCTTAGTTCGCGTGCTGTATGTTGTTCGCATTGATGTGCTAGTATTTCATTGTGTTTCCTGACAGGCTTAGCACCCCAATAATTGAAGCACCATTGGCACTGGCACGTATGCACACACTGTCACCGTGTTTGTATTATCTCCTTTCCCATCTGTGCTCATCATGTTAAGATTTGAAAACCATGTCTCTACATGGCATGCTTTCGTTCAGGCATCTGTGATCGCGTTATGTAAAGCATACATATTCCTGTTCCTTTCTTCAAGCTTCCTTCAATCAAGGGTCATCCAGATTCTTCTTGGTGGGGCTGACAAGAATACAAGATTTTTTGTTTGCAAAGGGCCAATGTGTTCCATCTGGCTCCATTCTTCTGCATTTTTGTATGACAAAGTGGTGCCATGCGTTAGTGCTTTCGCAAAGCAGGTTGATACGATGTGCAGTCGAGTGCAATCATGCAGATCAAAGCAACCCTCTTTGCAGGTTTCTTTTTAGGACTGGACAGAAAGTTGAGGCCTGTATGTATGCCACCTGCAAGGAACTTGCTTATCCTCCTTGACCATCCATATGTTTGCATGCATTTGTGTGTGCTGTGTGAAAGCATATATTCTGCTAGTATGATAATAAAGACTTGATAACCATAATTTTTTTGTCAGATATATTTGTATTTTATCAACAATTTGCATTTTCTTAGTTGGTAGTTTGAATGTCAATGTACAGACGATGTGCCATTGCCAATACGGAGAAGATTAGCCGATTTAAATGGTATCGTGGAGCTAAAAATATTTTGGTCGGACACGTAATATTCCCAGCGTCAAGTTTTATTTCTTGTGTGTGGGTGGTGATGGTTCAGCGGACAAGTGGGGCCGGAGCACAAAGAAGTCACATCAAACCTACCAAATTCGTCTTTTTCACTTGCTCTTTTCCTTTAGAATTTTGAAACTGTACTAGTCCCATATGAGAGGGAAAGGTCTCTAATCTCCATCTAATGTTCTGACGCAGAAAGCAAACCACATACTACAATGACGTGAAGCATGAATTGACCGGTGCTATAAGACTGTCTCCAACGGTAGACGCAAAATGGGAATTATGGGGAATCTGGGTCTCCAAACCTCCAAAACACATCTCCAACAGAAGACGCATATAGAAGACGCATTGTTGGAGCCGGTGACTTCGAGACGCACAAATGCGTTAGCTTCTACCACGACCCACGCCTCGAATCGTTTTTCCCTTTTCCTCTTATTCTTTCTCTCTTCTCTCTCGCTTGTTCTTCGCCATGGGAGAGCTCCAGAGGTCTCAAATCGACAAGGGATTCGGGCAGGAGGGCGGCTAGGAGTTGGGGGAATCGAAGGAGTAGGCCACGGCGGTTCCATTTGAGGCATCAATTTGAGGAGGGACAGTGGGAAGTGGCTGCTGCGACGGGGAGTGGAGGTGGCGGCCATGGCTGTTCGAGTAGAGCTCGATTGGGCGAGGGGGACGCTATGGGGATGGGCTGGGGAGGTGGAGCTCATGCGCTGCTGCTGTGTGTGGAGCTGGTGTGTGCGCTGAGACTTGGAGGATTGAGCCATGCGCTGCTGCTGTGATGCCTGATTTGCTCTCGTGTGAGAAAAGAAGCAGTAGGAAGAAAAGAACTGTAAAAGGAGAAGAGGAGCACTTGTGCTGCTGCTGCTGTGCGCGTTGTGCTGCTGCTGCTGTGTGTGGCGAGGTGCTGGAGTAGTCGATTGAAGAGAAGGAGCTGGGATTTGGGGGGCGATTTGGTGGAGAGGAGTGTGCGCTGCGCGTGGAAGAGAAGGGTGAAGGACCGGACTCACCGCGGAGGAGACCATCGCGCAGGCTCGGCGGAGCGCGGGCTCGGCGGGGCGACGGCGCTTTGGCGCGGGCGCGGCGGCAGGGGCGGCGGGAACCGAGGAGGAAGAAGATCCGGCTTTTTGCGTCCTCTCGTTGGAGATGAGAGTTTTTAGGTGAGCTCTTTCGAGAGAAATCAACTTCTACTTTGGGTATAGGTCACCTCCACCGTTGGAGACAGCCTAACAATACTAAATACTATATCGATCATTTTCATACGGGATTTCTTCTGCTTGGTTTTGTCATGTCAGAACTAGCTTTACTAGTATATAAAAAATACTATCATATAACGAAACCAACTGACGTGTCAACCAACAACCAGAGAATTAAGCATCAAGCATTCTTTGGTTGTTCAGCCGAAACATACAGCCGACTGTCCGACTGTCCCTGGTCTTCCAGACAACACGGGCATAGCAAACAACAAAATCTGTTGTATTTGGCATGCGTGTTGACTGTTGACCACAAATGACGGGAGAATCAATGGAGCATTCGCCGAGTTTTCCTCCGAAACTGCTGGATTCTGGCCTGATCTTTACAGTCAGGAGATTGGATCTGTGGCCTTCTTTTCGGCACTGTCCTGTGCGTGCTCACGGCATCTGCCGGTTCATGCCTTTGACATGTGACACGAATGCCGGCATCGTGCACTGCTGGTACTGAATGCAGACACTGATCCCTGACGAAACTGAGTAAAGGGACGATGTCACCATGTCCATGCACAGATGATGTGCCAAAAAAGTGCAGATCATGCACCCAGCTGTGCTCCACTCCATCACAGGCTGATGCTTCTGGACAGTGGATAACTCGAGCGGATTGATATTGATCATGGTGCCGAAGAAAAGATGGAAAAGGGCAGGATGCAGCTGACAAGGACGTTTGGTCCTAGTAAAACACTTTTTCCATCGCCTGTCTACACAGAGTCATCTAAACAAAGTGCCAAAAATCGATACATCGACGTCGATCACTGAATAGAATCGGGTTTTTTTACCGCGTCTGCAAATCCAGAAAGGAGCTTGCCTGTAAAAAAAATGTAACTCATCATATCAAAATTGAATATTAAAAAGTCGATAGTATGTCATGCCTCTCTCTTTGTTCTAAAACATGATTTGTCAATCGACAGCAAGAGAATCTGCTAGGGGCGGGCATTAGTATTTTATTGGTAGCCGAGAGATACAGATAATCGTCCCTGGTCTTTGCACAAAGACAACACGGGCACCAAACAGAAACCTAACGTGTTTAGCATGCGTCTTGACCACATTGATCAGCGAGGAATCAATCGAGAAATTTGATGCTTTTCCCCACATTCCGATCGAGTCAGAGCAAGTCCAACAATGGGCTGAACGACCGATTCGGGAGTAAAAAATTAATATAGAGGAGAGAGAACAGAGGAGAGAGAGGGCGCTTGTCTCGACTGCCGGCGATCGTCTCGGCACGAGCTCACATGCAGCAGTGGGCTCCTGTGCTGGCCACGGTGAGAGTGGAAAGAGAGAAGGCTGTGATGTGGTGGGACCAAAAGCAGCCTTTTAATCGACTTACTGTTGGACGGATGGGTCGCATGCATGTGCGCAGGTGACGACGCGACCGGCGCTCATTGGCCTTGCTCTCAGAGGATCGGTTGTGGGTTGGGATCTTTCATTTTGGGGTCCTGTGCTTGTCATGCCGTCAATGCTCTTGACCTGACACCGACAGGACATCAATGGCTCAATCCTTTCATGAACATGTGACGTGAATGCCATTTGGTACTGTACTGAATGCAGACACCGACGAGCCAGATTATTAAGCTCAAATTTTTTGACAGCAATAGTAGTATTGCCCAAATTTCAACTCAAAAAAAAAGTATTGCCCAAATTTTTTGACGTAAAAGTATTGCCCAAATTAAGCTCTTATACTCCAGTTACAGCAAGCTGAGCTGTCACTCACTAACTGATGTTTCCGGACACTCGAGGGGAGGGGGGAAAAAGGGATACAGATGTACTGTACTGGATACTGATGCTCCTGGATTGTGCAGTGGATGTGGATCATGGTACTACCCAAAAAAAGGAACCAGTTCTCTCTTTTTTTTTTGTCAAATTCGGATGATTTTATACTTAGGACACGAGGCAAGCAAGCAAGCAAGGCGTGCAGGATTACTGGCAAAGTCACAGGTGTGTAGCCTAAAGGAGCCCCACGTACGCTGCCCTATCCGCTTCGTCATACGCGACAACGACGGTATTTTATACAACAAAAAATACTGGTCTCATACACTTGTACAAAGCTCCACGCATTTCTGGAGAAAATTCTGATCAGAAATCCGCAGCCACATGTCCCGGTCCTGCCGACAGGTGCGGGCCTACCAGTTAGTCAGTCAGCCGAGTTCCGACAGGGACGCGACTGACGGTGCTCTCACCCTCCCGTCTCTCTCTCTCACCGGCTCTCAGCTGATGACACACAACCCCCACTAGTAACGAAGAAGAAGCCCTCACCGCTCAATTAATTAATTAAGAGGAGGTCGTCTAACCCAAGTCTGAACTGATCGCGAACAAACAGAAGCTTGCGTTTTGCTGATCAGCTAACCTCAACAACGACACGGCATCGGCGTGTATGTTGATAGAAAAAGGCTGTGTTCGTTTCTTTAGGCCTAAAAGTCCCATTAAAACTAATTTTGTTAGACGTTTTAAATAAGTTTAATTAAAAAACTAACTACAGAACCTTGTACTATTTTACAAGACGAATCTAATGAGGATAATTAAGCCGTGATTAGACGATGGTTACAGTAGCATCACTGTAGCGAAATATAGATTAATTAGGCTCATTAGATTCGTCTCGCAAATTAGCTCACATTTGCAAAAAGGTTTGTAATTAAACTTATTTAAGACACCTAAATAGTAAGATTAGTTTTGATGTGACCTCTAGGCCTAAATTGCCGAACAGGCCCAAAGTAGTGCGGGTGTCGGTGCCGATCGAATTAATTTTCATTTGAAATAGTACAATTGTGGTAACAAAATTGTTAGGTGTGAAATGTGTGTTCAGAGATTGAAGAAGCTTCAACTTGCATTTGCCGTTGAAAGGAGCTTCCACGGCGGTTTTTTTTATACCACAAATATGCAAAACCCAGAGAAGTGAAAAAAATTTAAAAAGTGTGTAGTGTCAAGTGTTTGTAAAATGCACTTTTTTATGCGCATTTTCAGGTGATGTGCTTTCGACGGAGAATTAGATTGGGGGGGGGGGGGGGGTATTTTCGCCGTTATTGAGTCCTCTAGGCTTAGTACGACCGGGGAAGGAGGCAGGAGGACTAGAGTTTTTTTTTTTCGAATGGAGGACCAGTAGAGGTTGAGGTAGTGCTTCGACAACTTAGCAGGCCGAGAGACTGCGGTGGCGGATATGGCGGTGGGAACGTTGCCGGGTACGGTGTAAGGCAGGAGAGCTCGACGGTGAAGTTGATAGGCGGAGGTGGAAGATGAATAGTACCGACCTGATCTGATCTAAACCGTTGAATTTAAATCGAAAGTCTACTATTCATTCTTTTGAAAAAATCTCTGTGCACACAAATCCCTTTGTGAAATGGAAAAATGGTCAAAATTATCAAGCATTCGCAAGCGGAGGCTGGTAATAGAATTTCAGAGGCTTAACTTGAATGGATTTTGCATGAAGAATGAAGAGTTAATTAATGGCCGTCGGTTTATGAAATGAATCCGGCGAATTAGCAGGAGAGGGACAAGCAAACTGCCCCCCATAAAAAGCAGAGGAGCACCTCTGTTTAGAAAGGAAGACGACGACGACACTCCCTCCCTCCCCCCTTCTCCTTCCAGCCACTGCTGCACTCCCTTTACCCCCTGCTTTCTCCCTCAGACAGACACCTCCACTCACACCCCGAGTTCGCCGCGCGGCTGGATCCGGCGGTTCGTGTCGCCGCCGTGCCGCGGGTTCATGCGGCTGCTGCGGTTATCGTTGCGCTTGCGCATGCCGCAGTTCCTCTTCCGCCTCTTCTCCTCCCATTTCTGATCCTTTTTCTCGCGGCCGGACCCGGTCCGGTCCTCGAGTGAGTGAGTTCATCTCCGCGCGGTTAATGTCCGCGGGTTTCGTGGCGCCGCAACGAATCAATCGCGGGGTTCGGAGTGAGCGGCGCGTCGATCGAACTCTTGTTGGGTGATCGACCTTTCCTCTGGCCGGAGGGCAAAGATCGCAGCTTTTCTCGGGGGATTGAGGCCGGAGATGGCGTCACCGTACGCCGCCTCGCCGTACGTGCTGTCCCTGCTGCTGCTGCTCTCCATCCCGGCCGTCTTCCTCCTCGCGCCGCGCCTCATCCCGCCGCGGACGCTCCCGGCCATCCCGGACGCGCACGAGACGGAGGACCTGGCCCTCTTCCGCCGCGCCGTCCTCCTCTCCGCCGCGCCCTCCGGCTCCTCCTCCTCCGGCGGCTTCGGCGCCCACCGGCGGCAGTCCAAGGTGGCGTTCCTCTTCCTCACCAACTCCGACCTCGTCTTCGCCCCGCTCTGGGAGAAGTTCTTCGCGGGCCACAGCGCCCTCTTCAACCTCTACGTCCACGCCGACCCCGCCGCGGAGCTCACCCTCCCCGCCACGCCCTCCTTCCGCGGCCGCCTCATCCCAGGGAAGGCCACCCAGCGCGCCTCCGCCACGCTCATCTCCGCCGCGCGCCGCCTCCTCGCCACCGCGCTCCTCGACGACCCCGACAACCACTTCTTCGCGCTGCTCTCGCAGTCCTGCGTCCCGCTCCACTCCTTCCCGGCCTTCTACCGCGCGCTCAACGCCGGCGGCCCGCGCAGCCGCCACCGCAGCTTCATCGAGATCCTCGACGACGAGCCCACGCTGCACGACCGCTACTACGCGCGCGGCGACGACATCATGCTCCCGGAGGTGCCGTACGACAGCTTCCGCGTCGGCTCGCAGTTCTTCGTGCTTGCCAGGAAGCACGCCATCATGGTGGTCAGGGACAGGAGGCTCTGGAACAAGTTCAAGCTGCCGTGCCTGGTCAAGAGGAAGGACTCCTGCTACCCGGAGGAGCACTACTTCCCGACGCTGCTGGACATGCAGGATCCCGCTGGATGCACCAAGTTCACACTGACGAGGGTCAACTGGACTGACTCCGTCGGCGGCCACCCACACACCTACCAGCCGGAGGAGGTGTCCGGGGAGCTCATCAGGGAGCTCAGGAAGTCCAATGGGACATACTCGCACATGTTTGCGCGCAAATTTGCGCCTGAGTGCCTTGCCCCGTTGATGAAGATCGCCGACTCCGTCATCCTGCAGGACTAGGGTGGTCGTGCCGGGCACTGGAGTGCCCTGTTTGCAGAGCTGAAAGCACAGAGGTAATGAAAATTCCTGCTTCCAACATAGTTTATTTTCTAGTGTGCCAACTGCCAAGTCTCTTCTTCAGGTTGAAACAGAAATAGAAAGCAATACTGCAATAGTAAGAAATTAACATATTTGGTGGGCGTTTCATATTCGATTGTGCTCAGTTCAGATTTCAGAAGGAATGGGTTTCTATTCCTGTTAATGGTAGAACATTGTTTATTACCTTTCACAAATTTGCAATTGTTTGCCACTTTAATCTATGTAATTCTGCTGTCATGAGGAAAATCGCAAGATCATACACACTGTTGTGAACACATCCCCAATTTCTTGTCCTGGTGGTATTCATGGATTCGGTTCGTGAAAGGATCTAATAACAATTGTTCATTTCCCTTGCAGGGCTGTGATGTGATGAACAAGCACAAGCTGATCCATCCATTCCTGTGCCGGTTGTTCAGAGAGAAGCTTTGTTCCTGCAATTGCTGTTGCCAAAAGGTGGTGCCACTCCTCAAGAGTGTACGATGGTGGTGTTGGTGGCGAAGGGCCCCAGCTGCCTCTTGTGAGTATTTTTTTTTCCTGTTTTATTGTTCCTTTCTTCCCAATTCAAGCTGAGTGGTGGCAGAAGATGAGGGAGAAGCTGTTGGCACGTAATAGGTAGTTGTTAGCATGATCATCCTATGTATTAGCATGCAGACAATCTGTCGATACATGCAGTGATGGTTTGTAGTATCTGTTATATATGTACATATGTCAATATCACGCCTTCCTGAAATGTATCATCTGTCATTGCATCACTGACTTGCCTTCGAAGCCATTCTTGTCATGGAACTTACAGGCTTACACCTCTCTTTGCATGACTTGGTATACAGTCTGACGTGCCTAAGCCTGGAGTGTACAAATGCAATGCCACTAGTAACATAACAACTGACTCAAACAAGCATTAGCAACCCACTGCGTTCAAGAATTATGTTTTTTTATGCTGAGTGGATTCGTTAGTTCTGAATTCTGGTGTGCAATTTTATATCCTTGGTTAGTAATATATACTTGCAAGACGTCAGTGGAGAGGTCCCAAACCTGTACTATAGATTTAGACCAAGAAAGAGGATTCTTGCACTTTTTCATGCTTTCCTCCTCCTGTTTTCTCCTTTTCCTTTTGTTTCCCTTGTCCTTTTGGTTGCTTCTTGGTAAGGTGGTGGGTGCATGGAAAGAGACGCTGGGCCAGATTTTCATACCATCATAAGCTGATGTGCTCTATCAACAACCATAAAGTCAGCAACTTTGTCCTTGGGAGGAGATTTTGTGCACTAATTCCTTGAAAGCAGCATGATGGGAATGAGATCATGATGAAGTAGGTTCTCTTCTCTGTGTTGCATTAACACTGTAGGATGCTTTGATGCCGTGATGCAATGTAGTAAATGTTTCATGGTTTGAGTTGCAACCTGTATATGATCTGCGTTTTATATTTTGAGTTTGTAGTGGTGAGGCCTTCTGATGTACTCCTATTTTTCAACTGTTGCTTATCTTGCACATGCAGATATGACTGAACTTCATGTTGAGTAGGATACAGGCACAAGTCTTGTGAGTGTAACAGAATCAGATATTTATTTATCTTATCTGAAATCAAAGGCTAGTTATCTGGAAGCAAAGACCTGCTGTGAAAATTATCACGGGTATTGTGGAAGAAGCCGTGTGTTACCTGGTGTGGAAATAAAGGCCTCATGCTGTGAAAATTGTTAGTGGAATTCTGTTAAAAATATTGAGCACGACAGATCGATAAATGGTTTGCCAGAATGTTGAAGCGTCAAATAGATGTGGGTTGTTTCAGACATGCAAATTAGTGGGGTTGTTGCAGTGGGTAAATCATGGTTGTTGAAGGTTCAGTCTACTACTGCATCCGAAAAGAAAAGGATGACGAAATTTTCTTTGCTTCTTCTGATTTCACACCTTGCTAACCTGCCCAGGAGTTAAGACAAATAACACTGATAGGTCATCAATTCTTAAAAACTAGTACAAGGATATTAGTTAGTACAAACATTTAATTAGGCTAGTGTAAGCGGAGAATGAATTGAACAAAAGTCTGGCAAACAATTTCAATGCCTTTCGCGCGTCTTGGTGCTCCGTCTGCATCATACCTTTCAAAGAATCTGAAGTTTAGTAAGATTTCTAATAATATACAGTGATAATAAATAAATTTTCTGATGAGCTAATCGGAACATTGTATATGCCATAAAATCCATACAAAATTGTATAAGATCATGATCCACAACAATCCAGTCTGATATAAATGAACGGCCCAGCGCTAAAGAGACTGTCCAGCTTACCTTACCAAAATTCGGCCCATGTCAAGCCTATTCTGCACTAAACAGCTCCCTTGAGTTGTAATTCAAAAAATTCCACGTTTGAAATGAGATCCAAGTGTTCAGCTCTGCTCTCAAAGTAAGAAATGTACCAAATGCCATGCAACTATTCTACTTAACCGCCCATAAATGGTCGCATCCTAAGACCAATATTGATTTCCCTGTATCTTTCTGACTGCTGCATATGTTCAGAAGTTAATCCGTTTGCCAAAGTATTGGATACATAATAAGAGTATAATTAGGAAAATTAAGTAGTATATCCAGCTAGAAAACTGAAATTAGCTCTTAAGCTTGTTTCAGAGAAGAGTCAGCCTATGACCATCGCCATGCCTCCCACGATTGCTGTCAAACAAGAAAGTTCTTTTGTCAATGGGGGGATTACATGTTTAAATTCTTCTTTTTCTTCCATCTTTCTGAGTCTCACCGGCCACGTCCAAAAGAAAACGTAGGTGATCGTAAGTTCGTAATACCTGGACATCCATCGTCGATCTTCTCGGCTGCAGACTGCAGTTGCTCATTCTTTATCTGAAAAATTCCATCTTTCTGCATCTCACCGATCGAATGGTGATTCTTGGATCGGTGAAAGAATGGTTGCTTCTTGATGGTGAACAATGGTCTTGGAATCATGGCTGTATTTGCAGCTGCGCTTGCACGGCGCCAAGGTTACATGGCTGCCGCATCCGCCCCTCTTGCCTGTGTTATTCTTCCCGTTCAAGTGCGAGGGGTTGTGGGATGGCGGAAGGAGTGTTCTTGGCGGCTGGAGGGCAGAGTGAGAAACTCGGCGGGTTCATAGGGGTCGGATGGCCAGAGCCGGCGAGCTGCCATGGCGGCCGCGGTGAGGTCGCGGCCGCGCGGCGGGTTCAGCTTCTTTGCAGGGACCCTCCGAAACGGCGATCCACATTTTACATAAAACCCCTATGGATCGCGACTATTAATCACGATTTAAATATTTACATTTAACCCCTTAATTTCGATCGCGATTAATAATCACGATCCATTTATTTGGATAAACCCCCTATTTTAGATCGTGATTATTAACCGCGATCTAAAAATTTACACATAACCCTCTAATAATACTGATTATTACTCTCGTGCGCCCCTTCTTCCCCAATGCTCCGGGCTCCGGCGACGGCGGCCTCGTAGCGGCCAATCCATGGACTTCCGGCGCTCCTATCCCCAATTTTCCGCCGGAGAACCCACCTTTGCCGCGAACCTTTTAGTCCGTCAAGCCGAGGGTGGTCGCCCGCCATGGATCGGCCGGCCGGGAGCTGGGAGGAGGTTCTCCGTCAGGGGTGAGAACTCGCGCCGCCGCCGGTTTCTTGCACGTGGTAACTACTCGCGTTCCTTGTTGATCGATCTTCTGAACTGAGGCCGTACTGTTACTACTGTGACCAGTAACTACTCGAGCGGTGCATTTCCGTTCTACTTAACCATCTCTGGATGGTCACTCTTTTCCCAGGCCAATTTCATTGATCTGAACCTTTCTGACTAGTGAGTAGCACATTTGTTCAGTAGCCATAAGCCATCTACATTTTCACTGATCGAATACTGAGAACGTTTCGGCAATTTTAAGTCGTATGTCAAACACTCAAACTACAGGAGTGAAGATTCAGTTTTTGGCCAATGGACATTGCCCTGCCTCCCATGATTGTTGTCAAATAAATAATTGTTTCTTTTGTTGTCTCCGTTTCGGCAACAGCAATGGAGAGTTGACTTGCGTGAACAAAAATGAATATTGTGAGCGATGTCTTACCATCAGAATAAATTGCAGACATTGACTTTTATCGGTATTAACAAGAATATATGAGCGGTGCCTGTTGCTTCACTTGTACGCATCTTAACAGTATGCCAACCTGTCAGTCTGTTGTTGATCATCCTTTGCTAAGATGTTTACAGTTTCGAAAGAGTAAAGTGTATGGCCGGTCCTTAAACTTGTTCAGCCGTGCCACTTAGGTCCCTGTACTCTCAAATTGCATTTTTGGCTCCCTAAACTTAGCCTCGGATGCCATTTAGGTCCCTGTACTCTCAAATTGCAGATTTTCCTCCCTAAACTTAGCCTTGGATGACAGTTAGGTCACTATAATTTCAAAATACAACATCATTCTAGTTAAATTCATTTATTTTTATAGATATAACTTCCTTATAGTTAAATAAATGTGATTATTTGACTCAAATGTGTGTATAGAATATTAATAAATGCCTTGATGTTCTACTAGATCATTCAAGTGAGCAGCAACCAAAAAAAAAATGAAACAACGGATTTCATTAAGCATTGTTGCGTCAAATGTTCAAAAAATCACAAACTCTAGTCATAAACAATACATATCCACTCCTCAATTTTTTCAAAGAATAGCATGCATTAGGTGGTCAGATCCACATTCACTTGTTAGATTTAATCAATTTAATTGAGACAACACTTTATCTTGAGAGCGTTGGACCTAGATGACACCCGAAGCCAAGTTACGGGACCTAGATTTGCATTTTGAGACGACACGGACCTAAATGACACCCGAAGCTAAGTTTGAGGAGGCAAAACTACATTTTGAGAGTATAGGGACCTAGGTGACACGGCTGGACAAGTTTAAGGACCGGCCATGCACTTCACTCGTTTCGAAACGAAACCTCAAAAATTTGGCTCTGCTCTCAAAGCATAAATTTAGCAAAGGCCAGCTAGTGCAGCATTCGACTTAACAAAATCTACATGGTCACTTTTCTCAAAACCATTATGATTTGTATGAAACTTTCTGATTGTCATTTGCTCAGCTTTATATTCCTTGTACCTTTGGAATGAGAAAATACTATGAATGAACAGGTAAATCGTATATGTGGCTACCAAGTACCAGCAGGGTTGAAGAGTCTATGAGACTATGACCATCGGCATGCTTCTATTATTGTTGACAGATAGAATTTCTTTTCTTGCTCCCTCCATTCCGTCAACAACCATCAAGGTTTCACTGTCACAAGGAATCTCTACTTCGTATATATTGTAAAAAATGTCATCTAGTTGGTTCATGTTTGTTACTCATCTTTCTTTAGTTACTCGACCAAGACTAGATTATCATTCTATTACAGATTCTTAGAAGTTATAAATTGTAGCGATAAGGTACAGCAGGTTGAACCTGAACCTGAAGTTGCGAAGATAGGCCCTTAAGATAGATACACCTGAACTTGAGCCTGAAGGCTGAAGCTGAAATTCTATATGTGAGTAAAATAATGCCTATATGAAATCAATCCAACTTTCAAGTGCCTTGTAAAAGGTAGTATAATAAGAAAAAGCCTCAGAGAGCAGCACTCAAGAGTGTTAAAAAACAGGGAGGAGATAAGATTTTTTTCTAAAAAGGCAGCAGAGAAAATAAGAACAAGTTGGAGTGCAGAAAAAGAAGCTGACTGGTAAGAGTGGCAGCCAGTAGAAAATACACGCCAGAGCATAATGGGAAAAGATTCATTTTGAGCTTTGCATCTTTGAGCCAAAAATATCCCATACCGAATTCTTGTAATACCAACAATGGTTTATTTAGCAATAAACAATAGCTCATGAACGATGAAATCCATAAAAGCCTATGCAATGGCCAACGAGGAATCATATGTTTAACAGACTCTCGGTGCACCATTCCATACTAGTCCAGTCGATATTATTCAAAACAATTTTTATTTCTATTCTCTTGTTACAACTTGAGCTTTGGTCACTTATTTATATGCTCTTGCTATCTCTTAATGTGTTCTAAATAGTGTACTGGCCAACAGGCCAAGTGGTCCATCCAACAACTTTTCAGTGCACAACTATCAAGCAAAACTCTTCAGAGAACTCATTGATAGCAGGAGGCCAGAAATCATGTGGGGGAAAAGACCAGCCTACTTGTCCATAAACCATTGGATCATACTCAGTGTTTGCCTAAAGATCACCATATGAAATTTGTTTGTTATACAGTACATGTACTCTTCCCCGAAAGGCTACCAGGAACTGGATTCTGTTGCAAAGGTGGTAGATGCAGTACCAGCCTAGCTACTTAGTTGCCTGTCCACTGATGGTCTGGCTTTTTAGATCACTACAATCTTTTATTTTTTGTCCTGAAAGAAAGTTAGGTTTGTGGATAGAGCTCTTTGAGACTTCGCCTATTTGGGGGCATTCGGTGACTTGATCTTTTGAGGCCCCGCAGTAGGCACGTAATGACGTAACCTGAAATCATTGAAATCTTAGAGTTAACTGACTGAAGATGAACTACTTGAGTGCTTTGTACACTGTATATATCTTTTTACAAAATTTATAAAAACGGGTAGGGGGCTCCCCTGCTGTTTTATCAAAAAGGAAAAAGGAAAAAATTGCTTATGTCAGTCGATAATGGAATTACATTCATCATATGTTGTAAAACTTGTATGAACATAGATGTGAATATGTGATTTTTTTTTTCTTCAGCCAGATGATGTTCCACAGAAATGGCGCATATTGGAAGAGGGAAACTTCCTACATTTTTCATAAGTGAAGTGCACATCTTCTCCTTAATGAATGACACGCAGCTCTCCTGCGCGTTCGAGAAAAAAAAAATAAGTGAAGTGCACATGTATCCAGCTCAAAGTGATGTGGACTCCAATACAACAAAACTATAGAACCTTAAGTAAGCCTCTCTTCTAAAATGACCCCTCGCCAGTACCTTTCTTATTCTTTTTATCCTTTTCCAAGCTTTACCTATCTTTCATTCTTGTTTTACATATTTCAGAATATTAGTAAGTGGAGGATAGTGTAAAATCCTCTACCTTGGGCACTAACTCAATGCGCAATCCTACTCCATAAGCACTAACCATCGCATAAATAAGTAAATTGCTTGGCCTTTTCTGACGATAATTGAGTAATGACTCACCTATTTGTTTGTTACTATAACGTTGCTTGTTTGTCACTTGAATGAATAAGCACTCTTCAAGAGACACAAAAATGGTAAGTACACATTGTAGGGCGAAGTGCTGCTCGGTGAAGAAGCTAGACTGCTTGACTTACACATGCGCCACCAATTTTTTTCCCCCTTTTCTAGATGGCGCTGTGCACGTTTTGCATTGAGAAGAGAAGCGCCGGATTGGAATTGATAAGGATTTATACGGTGTTTAAAGTGTTATACTCGAGGAATAATTTTTTGTTCAAATGCGATGTTAAGAAGAAATTAGTGTTTGTTCACATAATTATCTGTGTACAAGTGTACAAAATCATGCATATAGACCGCACTTACATTCCTGATTGGAGGGAAATGGAACCAATTTGTCTCGATTAGTTCCACACGTTCTGAGTTTGATCACTACGATTTAATATCAGTAAAAATAAATTATTTTAAATTCACAATAATCTAATAAGTCTATTTAAATTTATTACCATTAATTAGGAAACTACTGACATTTAGAACAACAAAGAACTTATACCTTGAAATTTTGGAGAAGGAACGAAGGCTTACCCCAACGTTAAACTCCAGTTTTTGAATAACGAACGTTACTCCAGTGGTCACAAACGCAAGCAATGGAGTCTAATGGAATGAACAGATGCTACAGTTGTACCCACAGTTTGAGAGGTTAAAAAAAAATGGAGTCTAATGGAGTCTTGGAATAATCAGCGAAGTATTACTGCGCTGACCAAGTGCTGAGCGCCTGCGACCTCCATGATCGATTCGAGCTACTCCTACCTCTCCTCTACTGCTCGTCGATGCTCGATAGACGCAGGCTTTATGCCATGCAGCGCCACGTGGACGGCGAGCCCTGACCAACAAGACAACACGCATTGCGCTGTTCATCATCACACCAAGGAGAACACGGGCACGCATTTCTCTCCGAGTTGTCAAAATACGACTCTTCGTTTCAAACACGCTCATCAATTTACCTTTATCAAGAATCAGCAGGGAAGATCACACTTTATACGTATCTCTCTCGTATAATGTTCGAGCAATCGAATTGTTTTTGGCGCATTTTACCCAAACATCGGTCAGAAGTGACCCGCGTTGTTTTCCACTACACGGATTTTTTTTGCCTTTTGACGATCACTACAGTAGTACTACTCCAGCACACGAGTTGGTGCTACTGTTCGCACGGCGGGTACGAAATCCACAGAATCTTTGGCGTTGATGAAACAGGAGCCCCATGTCCTGCTCCTGCATTCGCCTTTCTATCAACGGCGATTCCGATGCGTTGGGCAGATAGATTTACGGAAACCAACGGGTTTGCCTACTCCTGGTTTCATCGCATCGCATCGTGTCGCGGCAGCTCCTGTTCCTGTCCTGACCAATCCAGCGAGCACGCACTGTTATTTTTTGTTTTAAACATGATGAAACTAGCTAATCCAAGGAACACTGTCACTTGCCACTCCTGCAGACCTTACCAAGGTTAGCAGGTGCTCAGTGCCGCAGCTAGTACAATTTTTCTCCTTTTGACACCATGATTAGTGTACTTTAATCGCCACTGCTGGAGCACCTCGTCTAATTATAATCCGTCTCTCGGCAATGGCAACGATGATGGTTGGGAAAGGGAAGCCCCCATTTGCGGATAAGAAAACGAGCTTTGGCGCAAGTTGGAGGCTGCTGGCTTTCCTTCCTCCTCGGGTTCAGCACCGCCCATTTATACGCACCTCCCTCGTCCCGTCCCGTCCTCTCTCTCTCCCCCCTCTCTTCTGCTGCTGCTGCTGCGGTTCTTGTTGTCCTCTTCCGCCCCATCGGATGGCTCCCTGCTGCTGAAATGTGAGTGGGCTTTGTTTTGTCCTTGCTACGATTGGATCCTTTCGGCTTGGTTCGTTCTTGTGGCCAGGGAGATTCTTGCATCTTGCTGCTGAGTAGTTCTGCTGTGTTTATCAATGGGCTCGCGTCGCGTGCTCGATGAGTTCTTGGCTCATAAGCTCCGGCTTGGAAGCTGAAATCTTGCTGGCTTCCGTGCGGGATTCGGGGGTACAATCTTGCATTTTCCCCGAGAACATTCATGCGGTTTTGACTTTTCTGCTGCTGTTTCCCTCTCCTCTTTGCTGACAAGATGATCTTCTTTTGTGGCTTTGATGTTTGTCTTTGGGTCGCCATGTGAAATCTTTTGATTCAGTTCTTGGGATAGTTTGGTTTCCTCTGTTCTTGGTTTCCTCCATTTCTCCGCCCTCCAGTTCCCCTCCTTAATCCTGTTCATTTCCTTGTGTTTTGTTGCTGAAGATTTCTTCCTCACTTCTTTACTGTAACAGACCTGTCATTTTTTACAGTTTTACTTACCCCTTACCTCTTGCATCTTACCAGTGCTTGATTTGTGGCCTAATCAGCCCACTTATTTTTTGGTGCTCTTGATTGCAGTTGGTGGTTAGGTGCTTAACTACATCAGCCCCAGAGAACATCGGACACCTCCACAAATCCAAGCCAAGCTCGCCCTCCAGCCTCTGACTTTCTCGAGATGATGAGCTTCAGGAGCCACGACGGGTTTGGGCAGCTCGCCGCCGCCAACTGCAACGGAGCTTCGCCGCCATGGTGGGCGGGGGCGCCTCACCAGCTGCTGTACGGTGAGCCATTGGGCCAGGGGAGGCCGCCGGCCATGTCGCCGGAGGAACCGTGCCGGGAGGGCAGGTTCCAGGTTGTGCCGGGGTGCCAGGCTCTGCTGGAGCCTCCGGTGCTGCCGCCCAAGGCCGGGCAGCAGGAGAGGGAGTTCCCTGATGCGATGAAGTTCTCCATGGCTGCTCAAGGTGAGCGTTTTTATTGTTGGTGAAAGTTGATGCAGGAACATGGCATGGCTTGTTTTTTGTGTACTTGTTAAAGGATAGGATTTAGGCTCTCCGCACTCATATTCCTCTATATTCTTCCTCTAAAAGGAATATTTCGGTCCTAGTCATCAAGATTCCTTCCTCTATACCAATTCCCTCCGCACCCATCATTCCTCTATATCCATCCTCTATATCAACTATCTAATATTTTATTCAACCCATCTCCAACTACCATCAGTGGGGCCCACTTGTAATTTTATCTAAATATATCCATGTGAGATCTTGTTTTGAAGGATTTATTGAAACGAATTTAATGGTGTAATCGGAATTTGATTTGGGTTTTTGGTTTGTGAGTTATAACATTTTTTAGTTCGTTGAAACGCTGGGGCCCGCCACTGCTCCACCTTTCCCCCTCTCTCTCCTGCTCCCGGCGTGGGCGGGCGCGTGCGAGCTGCCACGGTGGCGGCGTAGCGGCCTCCTGTTGCTTCCGCTCGCAGTACCGGATCCATGCGCTTCCGCTTGTTTACCGGAGACCTCCCAGTACCCCGCTGCGGCCAATTTTACGGTAAATGCTTCCTTCAGGAACCGGTAGAGGACAACGGTGCGGAGAGCCTTAGGAGGGATGCTGCACATGTGAGGGACACTGTGGGATTCAGATCGCTATAATCTGGATTCCAGTATGAATCTAGCTGACTAGTCTGTACTTATTTCACTATTATAGCCAGGCAGTCTGGTGGGACAAATATGTTTTTGCATTATAGTTGACTCAAAACAAATCCGCATCCACAGTGGTGGGATCTGTCTGTGCTGCGTGAAGGGTGACGTGTCTTACCTGAATGGACATGATTAGTCTTCTGTGTTCAGGCCCCATGGATGCTGTTAGTAGAATTGGATACCTCTAGTTTGTCTTTTCAGAGGCCATGCACCTTGTTTACCGATGGAGATCTTTTAAGAGGCTACCCGGTACTCAAATCAGTGAACTTTAATAGGAAAAGTGCTTTGTAATTGTTGATTAAAGATCATCTTTCGTTGATTAGAAAGCAGGGTTTGTATGAGACTAGGAGTTTGGCAATATTTCTTAAAATATACACCCTAAGTTACTACCTATGTCACGAGGGGATTGGTAGCATTTTTTTAAGCATGGAATTTCTATGGTTTCATTTATTTATGATCTGGTATACGGTTACTTCTTGTTTGTTCTAACTTTAGCTGTCGCTATATTAATGGTTATTATTTACCTGAATTCAAAAGCACGATATAATCTTCTTCAAGAATAGCGCATTTAAATCCTCGTATAGTGCGTACCGTTTAATAAGACTTGAACTCTAGAAGTACCATAAGCACTTTGTTGGTACCTTCTTCATATGGACCTGGAATCGTTTTATAATCAATTACACTGGGTCGCATGACATATCTCATGTGACGGACACTTTCCATATATTTGATATGCACCATAGAAATGTTGAGCTTTTCTAGCAATAACATTTCTTTTCCATTCAAAGCTGGTGTGATACCAAAAACGACCACAATATAAACTTGGTCCTTTCTAGGCTTGCACATCTAATGTTTCAGACCAAACACTGTAAACTAACATGACCTACATAGATTCACAAGTGGCTACACATGACATGGTATGTATTGTCATTAATTGTGTCAATGAAGATATGTTTGTTTCTACAAGTTTCGGAATTGCCAACGATGTCTGATTGGATTTTTAGCAACTTTGAATACCAAGCCATTACTAAGTGCTCCATATGTTTTGTGGCATTTTGCTTCAGGTAAAGGGGAGAAAGGTTCTGATCACTGTGCCACCGTTGCTTTGCAATCGCCGTTCGCATTGTACAGTGGTCGTTTTGAGCTTGGTCTTGGCCAGTCAATGGTATGATTGTTCGTCCACTTTGTTTATGCATATGAATGACCATAACTTCTTTGTGGTTAAACTTGCTGTACATTTGGAATTACCAACTTTTATGATGCAAAATGCATCTTCATTCTCTGGTACTGATTGACGATTGATTTCTGGGTGTCAGGTTTCATCTAAAAATCCTTATGCTGACCAGCACTATGGCCTGCTTGCTCCTTACGGAGTGGGAGCACCGGTATGTTCTATTTAGTAGTTTCAAATCAGTCACCTGCAGAGTTTCTTTTTACTGATTCTGTAGGCGTGGAAAATAGCACTAAACCAACACATGTATGAACCCCCATAGTTTTAGTATTAAATAAATTCGACCAATTCAGCTATTTAGTATAATAATTCTTTTCCATTTTCTGTGTCTCAAACTGTTTTTCATGTTAATTGTGTTGTATCTGTTTTTTTATAGACATGCAGTTCACTTTAAATTTTGTTCTCTTAACGACAATTTAGATTGTCACTATATTTTGGCATGAGAAAAATAATTAAATATAAAGTAGCATGAATAAGTTATACTTGTGATAGATCTCAGTCATTAACGTTAGGCCGAATCTTTTTTTTTTTGATAAAATATTCATTCCTTAATCTTGATGTGCTCATGAGGATACAAAGAAATATCCGTACTGGATGCTGTCTTTTGTATGTACATTATTTATGATTAGCTCATATCTTCCACCATTTATGTTTCTGGGATGCAGCCTGGCGGGCGCATGCTTATACCACTGAACATGCCAGCTGATGCTCCGATTTATGTGAATGCCAAACAATATGAGGGCATCCTTCGCCGCCGCCGTGCCCGTGCCAAGGCAGAGAGGGAAAATAGGCTGGTCAAAGCCAGAAAGGTATCCATCTCAAAACCTTTGCATGAGTGATTTTATATTGTCATGTCATGCAACATTTATTCTGCCGTCTTCTACGATTCATGCCATTTCTTTTAATGATGCAGCCATATCTCCATGAATCACGTCATCTTCATGCACTCCGTCGTGCCAGAGGCTCTGGTGGACGCTTCCTTAACACAAAGAAAGAGGCCAATGGGAAGGATGCTGGTGCAGGAGGCAAGACAACGGTCAGCAACCCGCTAGTGCGCCAGACTACATCTCCAAGTTCGGAGATCCAGCAGTCAGAACTGGGAAACCGAAGCAGCGTTTCCAGCCTGTCCGGCTCGGAGGTGACAAGCATGTATGATCATGAAGACGTGGATCACTACCACAGCTTCGAGCACCTCAGGACACCTTTCTTCACCCCGCTCCCGAGCCTCATGGACAGTGAGCACGGGGTTGGTAACCCCTTCAAGTGGGCAGTAGCCTCTGAAGGCTGCTGCGATCTCCTGAAAGCGTGACTAGAAGGGATGTCGGTAGGCAAATCATTCTTGGCTAGCATTGTGGTTCTTTCGCTCGCTGCCTAATTGTCTCTGAAACCACCATGTTTCTGGGATCCTGTAGTCAGTGGAACAACCCATGCGCGAAAAAATTGATCTAAGTTAGTCCAATAGCTACCGTTGTTAAACCATAGGCGGTAGCAGGTTTCAGCATTAGTTTCCTGAATAAATCCTGAAACTTTGAACCAGTCTGAAGTTTCAGTGGTGCTGGCATTGGAGTTTGTTTGGAACCTGATGGGTATCATTCAGGAATCAGGACTTTGGCTTTTGTTGGTGATGAACTGTAGTATGCTTGAAACTTGGTGTGGACTTGGTTTGTACTTTGTGTTGTGGTGTTGAAAACATGAACTGGGTAAGGAGTAATGAACATGGGCTTGGTTTGTATTTTGTTACTGTGTTGGCATGTCTGACTGGTCTGCCATAGTGCCAGGGGCCATACTTTTGAAGTATTTTGTATTTATGTCTATGCTTTTGAAATATTTTATCTTACCAAAAGTACTATTTTTATCCAACCTCTCGTAACAATTTGGCCGGGAAATCAGCTAAAGACGCAAATATTTTAGGCTTGTTATGGAAATTACAGCTTCAATGTAGATCCATTTCAAAATTGTTTTTTGCACAAGCAAAATGCTAATGTTCAAGATGGAAAAATCAGAGCCAACTGACCTTCATTTGACATGTACAAGAAAAAATTTATCTGCTTCTGGCTCATAGAAAAGGATGGAAAGTTAGGTACCGGAAGTCCGAAACATCACCATTACTAATACAGATCAAACTAAAATCAGCATTCGAAAAAAAAAACATGGATGCACGATGACGCGATGATGGACATCTTTCTTCTATAGCGGTAGTATCTATCTGACAAGGCGGGCCACCTTCCAGCCTCATCTGTGTCCATTCTCCCTCGCAGCCGCGGCACTGCAATGGCGATCCCCATTCCGTTCGGCTGGGTTCGCAGCGGAGGGAGCATGTTCGTGCCGGACGGCGACTGGTGAAGGGAGAGGGAGCGGACTACCCTCGTCGCCGGCCTCGTCAATCACTGCCTCCCGCCCTCCCGGTCGAAGTGTATGCATCACCGCTTCCGTTGGCGTTGAATCGATGGCGTTTAGGAAGATCGGATTGGTCGGGCACAGGGCAGGGGAGGAAGGAGGCGAGGCAGCTGGCGGCTTCTGGTGGAGCCGGATCCGGCATCCATGGTATTGAGGAATTTACTTGTGACCGTCTGTTTCGCATTGTGTTCTGTAACTGTTAGAGTTCTAGGATGGATTGAGTCTTTGGGGTTCTTGTCTGCAGGCTGCTGGCTATGGAATACATGGGTGATCCTGGAGGAGATTAGCACCGACAAAGCGGAGAACTTTCGTGGAGCAATGGAGGATCTTTGCGAGGTTAGTGGGTAATGACATGATTCTGCATTGGATGACATTGGTTTCTTTTCAAGTTGAAAAATGTGCACTGTATTAAGTTTTCGCATGGTATGGTCGCTGCTCGGGCTCGGTTGTTCTGGAGTCATAACGTGACAGAGTTAGAGTAAATTTCACAGTTGAGAACAATGATAGGTGAAATGTTGAGTCTTTATTTTCATATACAACTAGACAACACTCTATCATCAGAGCCAACATGATCTGTGTCAAGAAAACCTCACAAGAAAGAAACAACAAGACTGAAAGATTTTGGAATATAGAAAATAACAAGAACACACATATCATCAAGTGCATCATAAGAATACTGGCAATTAAGGAACCATGCGGTAGATCGATGACTACACGGGACTTTGTAGGTTCAATCAAAACCATAGAGCCAGGACTTTAGGCAGTTTATTATGATTGGTAAGACCTGAGTGGGTCGGGGATTGACTGGGTTAAGGTAGTTGATTGAGGTTTATGAGGAAGATGGTGATAGTACTGTCGGTGGTTACTGAGCGACATGGTCACTCAAAATGCAAGTATAGAACGAAGAGGAGGTAGGGCCTCAACTAAGGATGATGTAAATGTGTAAAGCTGCCGTGTCATCCTTTAGACATGATTAAGATGACCAGAGGAGGAAGAATGTAATACTTTGGTTGGAGAGAGGTTAGTTTTGAATTTGTTACCGTTGCTCTCTTGGGCGATGGTTAGTAGGCACCATACAGTAGCTAAAAAGTTGTTTGTAGGTAATTGCGAGCAGCAATGTTTCCCTTGCCAAAGGATTGGAGTAAATCGGTGACAAATTACCTACTTTGGGGTGCATCCCGTAGTGTCCTTTTGCTGGGCAAGTAAAGAAGGTTACCTTGTCAGCATTAACTGCAAAATTTTGGTGTATAAAAGTGTGGTGAAAGGTTGACTGCTTGGGAGACGGGAGGGAGGAATTTCATTGACCCTTGAATCCCGCTTGTCACATTGAATGTGAGCTCCTTTTTTGGGCAAGTAAAGAAGTAAAATAGCAGGCATTCATGCCGTTTGAATTGCATATATTGACTTTCGGTTACACGATCAAGCGAAAATAAGTCTATGAGATACTTCTTACAGTTAAGTCAGGATTTTTTTCGTTTCGCTAAACCTCAAAGTCACAGATGCTCAAATAACTGGCTTGACATTTCCTAGGCGGATTGTGTCATGTGGCATTGTCATCCAAGGTTAGGAGAATTTGCTTAACCTTGGTTAGTTATTAATGCTTGCAAGATACAGCTCAAAATGGGATGTTGTGACAGCTTGTTAACATAGCAAACATGTATGAATCATTGCTCAATTAATTAGGTACGGTGCACTAAATTTTAATTTACAAATTTACATGGAACAGCATGACAATGTTGAGTACCGCTGTAATGTACCTACCACGTGCTAATGTAGCACCAGGGAACCTACAGCTAAAATTAAGTAGGACATGGTGTTAAGCCAATAAATTTGATGATAGAGAACACACTATTAACCAGAGCACATGCATTGCAATAAAAAAAAAAACTATGGAATGGCTTCACATCCGACTGCCATCCGACCGGGACTGATCAATGACCATGAATCACTGAGTAGACTGCCTCCATCTCGCTGAACCGTGTGATTTTAGTTGTTGTACGTGAGCCGGGCAGAGAGGTCAGACTTGTAGCATCGTTAAAAAAATTAATTAAAGGATGGTATACAAGTCAACTGGAATGAGTATACAGTCAGGATGCGATGTGCTAAAGTTAATGATTAATGATAAGATAATTCAGTATATTCCAATTTTTGGGCTCCGTAAAATTGGTATATCCCTTATTTCAGTTTTTGGAAATGAAAACCAAATTCTATAGCAAATATTTGTGGATACAATAAATGTTGAGATATCCGTTTGGTGAGATTTAGCAGTGTGAATGCCGTTACCACTCTTGTTTCATTATCGCCATTTGTTGTATGTGTATTTTCTAGCTACCAATTAATCAGCATGCAACATTTCTTATGTCAAAGCGTCATTCTATCTCTTGTATTTAAAGAATTTCTATAAGGACGATATAGAGTGTTTTTTTTTTCTTGCCGTTAGGGTGTGAATCTGTATTAAAATATGTATATCTTTCGAGGATGTGAACGCTCCAACTTCTTGGTCCCCTGACGGCTATTTATATGCCTCGCGCTAGTGGTTCTCTCCATCTGCGCTGCATAATCTTCTTGTTCCTCTTTAGCCGAACTGGTATATTTTCTCTTAGCCTCTTTGCACATCTTGGATGTTTTTCTGCTATAGTTTCCTACGTTGTTTCTTGCAGTTTTGTTCATATAATGATGCATAGTATGATTCATGGATTATTTTACATCCTTATCTCGTTAAAGCACGTTTTATTGATTTCATCTTGATCCATGCCTTTCTGCTTCCACTCTTGATTCGTCCTTGCAGACTTTGGCCTTTTTAGTTTGGAACCTGCCTTTGATTCCTTCGACTATCTGTATTTCATGAGTTATTTTCATGAGTCCCATACATTAACTTTCTACACGCACCTTAGAGTTTGTCTGCATATATTTCTCTTTCATATATGTTCTCAGTACATACACATTTTAAGTGTTTCTACTTTATGATGTTTTTTTTGGGTATGCTCATTGATTATGCAGATCCATCGTTGATTTATTTGGGAGAGGTGATGATAAGCTTCATAGGCCACTATGGATATGAACCAGTTACTTCATTCATGTCTCTTGGTGAGGATGCTTTATCTTTCGCGCATGTTTGTACTTTATACATGTCTCACCGTCCAAGGGTCAGTATAATTCAGTAGGCAGGGTGAAAATTAACAGGTGGAATGCTTTCTAAACCTTGATGCATAATTCACCTCCTTTTCTGTAAGGAATTGTGATGAACTTTATCGATATTGAAATATAATAATAGTTTCTTCATGGCATTTAGATCCATGGAGCACAGCAGGGGTGTTGGAGGGCTCCGCCCCTGTCACTTCACACATGTTTGCAGAGTATAGTGGTTCTACCGAGCTGGCTGATGGTCAGCTGAAGGTAAGTTATGATCAACCTTATTTACTCGACAAGGACAAAGTCAACCACATTTGGATTACAGGCATAATACATTTGAGAATGACCCATATTTCTTCAATCAACTAAGATATCTTTCTGAATGTCCATTTCTTACTGATTTAATGCCTCATGTTTTTAACGATTGTCCTAAGCCAGATAAAAACTATGTCTATTTTTTCCTTGAGTTAATGATTCTTAAATTTCTTGGATGATATTTTGGTTCATGGCTACCTTTATAAACTCTGCAGCACTGTTGTTAAGGATAGATGCATGTGTTAGCTTACTCTAGTGCTCACTTGAATTTTAAAGTTGCAGAAATCCCATTCTAATTCGTTTGAGTTATTAGGAATTTGTAAACTTCTTTCAGTGTTATCAGACGTAGCATGTGACATTAACTTCTGAAATCAAGCAAATAGGAGTAATGTTGTTTTACTCTATATGTGTGTATCCCCTTTCTGTTAGCAGCGGCATGACTTGCCAATAGCACAGAAGATAAGGGATGACCTCCAGTAATATCCTGCCATGGTTACTTTCGAAAATTAGTATCATGAACTTGAAGTATAGGGTAGAAATATTAATCGGAGGTTTATCTGTCCAAGTGGCTAATACTTCTTTGTTGTTGTTGATTTATTTTTTTAATGTAGATAGATGGAAAGAAGCTACTTCCATCAGTTATACCAGGCTGTGCACCGTTTTTTGTGTGTGAAAAGCAGTATGAGCCTATCCTTCGTCGGCGCGCGCAACGTGCTCAGAAGGTTGTCAAAGCTAAGGTGTGCCCCACTTAACTCTAAACAGGGTCCTACTTTGCCCATAGGGGACTCTTAGTTTTTCTTTGCCGCCATGCAATACAAATATATCTTTTGCTTTCCTATTATCGTTTATGTAACCACGGTGATGATGCAGAACCTCCGCCCGAGAGGTCCTAGAGGGCGCTTCATCTCGACCAAGGGTAAGCAGAGAAAGACCAAAGGAGGTGTCTCCAAGGCACGAAGCAGCATCCCCGCAACAGACTTCTATGGACCCTTCGTCGCGACCAATGAGGACGAGGAACACGTTGGTGAGGACGCCTACGGCAGCATTCTGAACCTCAAGGCACCTGATTGCACCGAGGTCTTCAAGATCATGATGGGCGACAGGTACTACACTGAAGTTTCGGAGGAGTTTAGGAATGCGGCGAGCCTAGAGTCTCCTGAATTCTCCACCCTCCTGACTACCATGAACAACGCTGCATACGACGAGGCCATGGACGATGGCTACTATTGCGTCGACAAAGTAATGATGAAGTTATCTGGGTGGTTATAAGTTGCAGGTCGTGCTTAGGGCCTGTCCTCAGCCATCTTTCTGAAGGCTAGCTGGCTCTGCTTAGTTCTCTGGTTATTGGCTATCTGTACTCTTTCGTTTGTTTTCAGACTTCAGTCTCAGTTTGTGTGGTTGGCAACTCAGAAATGTTTCTGAACCTGTATGGTTAACAAGGTTCTGTTCTGTTCAGGTGTATCCTTAAATCTGGGTTATTTATGGTATTAAAATTTTCGATTTTATTAATTTGCTAGGCATGCCGGCCGTTGCATTTGGGACAAATTACTCCTGTGCGCCTGATGATTTGCAGCATTTTAGTGTGTTTGTCTGGAGAATGTTATATGGATTATGTAGAATGTAGTGGATACCTCCGCATATTCATTTTGCGAACAAAAACCTGCATATTCTTTGGCCTGTGGAGATGGATGTATCATCTCAAAAGCCAAAACTTATGGAGGAATGCATCAGCAGCATATTTTCCTGTTAACATCCATTTGCTAGACATTTTCAGTCAAGAAAAACGAGCGACAGAGCGAGGTCAGAATGGTCAAACGGCCTAGTAGCTTTGGTGCCGCGTCACCGCATACGCATCCGACAGACCGGGCCCACGCCTCAGTGACACACCGGCAGGAGAAAACGAACGCGAACACCTTACCATTCCCCAACCCCTCGTCTCCTTCCTCCGTTCCTCCTCTCGTCCCGGCGCCGCAAAAACCCTAGCCGACGCTCAAAGCCTCGTCGCCGCCAGTCTCTCCGAGGCCAGAACCAGGGCTAGCTGCGGCTGCGATGGCCGGCGGTGGGAAGAAGGAGAAGGGAGAGGGGCTGGGCCGCGCGCTGATCCGGCAGCGGAACAAGGCGGCGGCGGCCGCCAAGGAGCGCGGCGAGGCGCTCGCCTTCGCCCGCCGCCGCGCGGCGCCGCTCGAGTCCGTCATCGACGTCAGCGACATCGACGCCGTGCTGCAGCGGGCCGCCGAGGCCGACCAGCTCGCCGAGACCGCCTCCGTCTCCTCGTCCTCAGACCTCGTCATCGACCTGTGAGCCACCTCCTCCCCCTCTTCCTCCTGCTGGTGGCAGTATTAAGAAATTCGTGTCTTTTGTTTGCTGGTAATTCTGATGAATCGATGGGGTGGTCTGGTTTGCCTGGCGCAGGGACGCGACGGGGGAGACGGCCGAGGAGAGGCGGCGGCTGCGGAAGGAGCAGGAGGCCCTGTACGCCGGCAGCCTACAGGTCCCCAGACGGTGAGAGCAGTTTTGATGTTTGACGGCGGTATTGTTACATCCTGTGGTTTCATGATTGTTCCTTTTCTGATTGTGCGTTCTCTTTGTGTAATTGCAGTCCACCATGGAGCACGGAGATGACTGTAGAGGAGCTTGATGCGAACGAGAGGCGGGCGTTCCTGGTGTGGCGGAGGAATCTCGCGAGGTTGGTTCTGAGTTGCTCTTTGCTCTGTCTATGCTCATCATGGTTTGATGGAATTAGATTTTATTGTCAAGTAGATGTCTGAAAACTGTTATAATTTCTGATTACTCTTATGTTGGCAATTGTGTAAGATAAGTGAGCCTATGAGATTTATGATGCACCGTGACGTAAGAATGTAGCATACTTTTTTTATTTGAGAGCAGAAGAGTATATGCTGATTTTCAAATTTGATATGGGAGTGTTCGTTGCATCATAGCACCATTTCCCCTAGTAAATGCAATGAGTATGTTGGTCTGAGAGCAATCTTCTTTGCAGACTAGAAGAGAATGACAAGCTAGTCCTGACACCCTTTGAGAAGAACATTGACATCTGGAGGCAGCTCTGGAGAGTGCTTGAACGCAGTGATTTGGTGAGTTATTCTTCCTTCATTGTTAATATCAGCGGTTTGTGTTTTTTTATTGCTTTGACATGTATCTGTCGCACTCATGCTGACCACTAAACTACTCTAGGAATATAAGTTATGCAAATTTTTTAGGGCACTTGCAAAGTTCAGTTTATATGTTGGTGCTGAAATTTGCGTTCTGTTGTACTGTCAAATGCATTTCTGTGTGTAAATATTCTACTCTATTGTTGTTCTGCTCTATCATGTTAACATTTTGATTGAAGATTAACATATAGTTATATTGTTGTTAAGTACTGATTCTTGTTTTTTTTTTTTTCATGCAGCTGGTTATGGTAGTTGATGCCCGAGATCCCTTGTTCTATCGCTGCCCTGATCTTGAGGTACTGCTTACAATTATTTTTGCTGTAATGTTTTCTAACTCCAATGTAATAGCCAGTAAACCAGACAAAATGATGGCTTGTTATTTCTGCTTAAAGTGATAGACATTGTGCACAATTCAGTATAAGTAAATACTCAGTTTTTTTATTGAGTTCTTAACTCTTGATTTATGTCTCAATATTTTTGTAGTAGCGTTTCAATTAGAAAGATATGCTTTACCTTTTCTTTGGCAGAACCAAACCAGAATGATATTTTTAAACATTAGTCTTCTGCCTGTTTTCAGATTGATGGCATGTTTCCCATGAAATTACATTTCTGTGATAACTATTATTTATGTTGTTTCTGCTTTGTCTGTTCAACATTAGGATAAACTTGTCTTATTTGCTAGAAATATAAGTTTTTGATATTCTAGAACCACTATTGAGCGCTCTTGGAAGTGTCTCTGTTCTTTCAAATTTTTAACAGGTTGCATTTTATATGTTCTGTTCATGCTTTTTTTTTTTGGGGTTGTTAACATGGCTATTCTCTGAACCAGGTATACGCAAAAGAAATTGATGAACACAAGAGAACAATGCTCCTTGTTAACAAGGCTGATCTGTTACCGCTAAATATCAGGTCGGCACCTTGTCCATGTGACTGGCTTTATATGCTACCTTTATTCTCTTAATAGTGATGTTATTGTAAAATTCTTTAATGCAGGAAGAAGTGGGCTGAATATTTTAAGGCACATGATATCCTTCATGTTTTCTGGTCCGCTAAGGCTGCCACTGCCACATTGGAAGGCAAAACGCTGAGTGGATATTCTGAAGAAGAATCTGCTTCACTTGATTTGGATACCAAGATATATGGCAGGGATGAACTATTGATGAGGCTGCAAGCTGAAGCAGAATCTATTGTGGCACAAAGGAGGACCTCAACTTCAGAAGAAGACCGTGATCTCAGTTCTTCTGATTCTGTTTCTTCGATGGCGAAGCATGTGGTTGTTGGGTTTGTTGGTTATCCAAATGTTGGAAAGAGTTCCACAATAAATGCTTTAGTTGGTGAGAAGAGGACCGGTGTGACCCACACACCTGGCAAGACGAAACATTTCCAGACACTGATAATCTCCGAAGAGCTCATGCTGTGTGATTGCCCTGGTTTGGTCTTTCCTTCCTTCTCAAGCTCAAGGCACGAGATGGTGGCATGTGGTGTCCTACCCATTGACAGGATGACAAAGCACCGGGAAGCTATTCAAGTGGTGGCAGATCGCGTCCCAAGAAGTGTCCTCGAGCAGATCTACAAAATCACCTTGCCAAAGCCGAAGCCATATGAATCGCAATCTCGGCCACCAACTGCTGCAGAGCTGTTGCGGGCCTACTGTGCGTCTAGGGGGCATGTGAGCCATGCCGGCTTGCCTGATGAGACCAGGGCTTCTCGACAGATACTGAAGGATTATATTGATGGCAAGATCCCGCACTTTGAACTCCCTCCTGGTGTAACAGATGCTGAAACAGAACATGAAGAAGTTGCTGGATCAGAAGGCCCTACTACCTCAGCAGCTAACGAGTCAGATGCTGATGATTCCAATGAGGAGGAGGATACAGTTGATCCAGCAGAACAAGACATGAGGCACGCTCTGAGTGACCTGGAATCATTTGACTTGGCCAATGAAGGGTCCAAAGCTGCTGGAAAGAAGAAGAAAGAGGCGTCCCACAAGCAGCACAAGAAACCCCAGCGGAAGAAGGATCGGTCCTGGAGGGTCGGCAACGATGGGGGTGACGGGACATCTATTGTGAGGGTGTTCCAGAAACCAGCTGTTAATTTGTCCGTGGTCAGTGCAAGTGGAAGGGTCTGATATGTATCATACCCACTGCCTGCACAAACACACGACACATGAGCATGGGGCTCCTACTCGGAAGATGATATCTGCATGCAGATAAGAAATACTTCTCTTACCTTTATGTTACGCTCTGGATTATGCCGATGACTGAAGCTGCTTGGGTGCGTGATACCTTATAGAATTGACTCTGTGTCTGTAATTCTATTGCCCTTGGTGCCCTGCATATTCAGTGAGATAAAAATGTGTTGCTGTGGTGGCATGTACTGTTTGTTTCTCCATGATACGCATAGAAGCAGATATATCTACAATTTTGAAGCTTGCTGGAGTTGGATTTAGACCATCTTAAATCAATTGTTTCGTATTCTCGATGTGAAGGTTGTATCTTATATCTTGCTTAGCAGTTCCAGAACAGTTTTGACAAAATAGGGGCTGTTGGGTGGTGCGGCTTCTCCCACCCGGCATTTTTGCGCTGTTGCTGCAGTAATTTTACAATAGCTGCAGTGCATCAGCCGCAGGTGAAGCCGGCCAAACGGACCCTGAAGTGTGAAGTGTCGCAAGGACGACAGGGGGGTACTGATCCTATTTTTCAGATCCCAGAAATTCAGAGGGGAAAAAGAAGGGAACGATAAAAGCTAAGAATCCGTGGGAAACTATGAAACGAAAACCCACAACACTCTAATCTAGAACATTAATGATATTTGAACGTAGAGTGGGAGTATCCTTCAGATATTCGCTTGATAAAAGATTGATGAATATAAATAAGTTCCAAAAAATGAAAAATTTGGCACATCCGGTGGCCGAGATATGAGGATCGGGGAGCATTTCGCCTCGTCTGAGCGGTGGAACTCTGCAATGCAGGCCGACAAGGGCTCAGGCCGTCCGTCGTCCTCCCTACGAGGACAGACGGCCATCGTGCTCTCAGACGAGCATCCTGGAGGCGGCGGTGGCGCGGGCACGGTCTCGAAGGCATGGGTGCAGACGCCGGCACGCCCTCACACTCCGCGGAGCGACGGCGACGGCGACCACCCCGCCGCATCGGCTTGAAGCCTTGAACGTACGCCGGCTGCATGTGCGACAACGACGGACGGCCACGGGCACACATACATCGTCGGCTGCGGCGTGTGAAGAGGCGCGCGGACCCGGACGTCATGGTGCTCGCTCGAGCGGCCGTGCCCCCAAGTTAGCCGAGCGAGCACCATGACGGCGTCTGCTCGCCGCGTCGTCGCTCCCACCGGCCGACATCCGTCTGCCTCGCCCTGCTCATAGCGGCCGGCCATCGCGTACGTCCGCAACAGCCCGGCGCCACCGAAGCAAAGCGTGCTTTTCCTCGCCCTGCACCGGCGCCGCCGCCGGCGTCCAGCAGGCGGAACGCCGAGCGCATCACTTCTCCCTCTCCCGACGATAGTGGTTTCTAACTCCACTGCGGCGGCGTAATGCTTCTCAGCCTCCCTCGCTTCCAAATGTATTCGCGGAAATTGTGGTGCTGGCTTGGATCTCGCCCAGACGATTAGCCGCGCTCGGTGTTCAGTTCTCAGAGAAGAGACTGAGAACAGGGGGTGGTGGGTTGGTCGCTATTTGAAATAGCGACCACCCCCTTGACATTTTCTCTTTTTTCTTTCTTCCTGCACGGAACTGATTTGAGCACGCAATTTCGTAGGGTGGTGAATCTTCATTACCCCTACCGTCTGAAATCTCTTCCATAATTTTTAGTGCCGATTTGGATCGCAGAGGATGGGGATTTGCAACGAACGGAGGATGGGGGGAGGTCGCTGTTTGAAATAACGACCACCCCATGAGCATTGGTCTTTTTCATTTCTCTTGCTTCCGAATCTGTTTCACTTTGACATTTTGTAGGATCACGTTCCACAGCTATCCTAATTATCCTTCTATTTTTGGATCTATTTTAGGTGGTGATTTAGAGCTCAAACGCACACCGGCGTACTGCACCATCACTGCCAGTTGGGCTCTTTCGCGCTCGCGTTGTCACACCACACGCAGCGACGCACGGTCTCGAGTTGCCCGAGCCTTCGTCCCTGCGCGAGGCGCCAGAATCCCGCCATGCCGCTGCCGTGACATGCAGATGTACCTGGGGTCGAGCCTCGTAGAGTTGCAGTGGCCGCGGCGCGCAGGAGGAGGATGACGCGGGCACATGCAACGGCGGAAATGATCGCTCGGTGGTGGGCGCTCCAGGTACGTACGGCGAGACTCTGCTGGACATCCGCTCCTCTTCTGGTACGTACACCAATGCCTGCATTGGACGAGGCTCTGGTGGCGCACGTCATAGCGGAGGTTGAACCTCGCGCGCGGCGACCATCGTTGGTGGCCAATCGCAGCATGCAGGAGCAAGAGGCATAGCCACACCGTCATAACGGTGCTGTCAAGCTCGATGTGTCGGTCGACGAAGCCTTTCGATATCACAGCGGCAGGAAAGACCAGTGGTAGTAGTGCAACCGCCGTGCTGGTAGGACGTTGCTAGGCGTAGGTCTTGTTCACGCCTAGATGGCAACACATACAGTGTCTAATAATCCTGGCATGTTTTTACCATCAACCTCAACGCATGAGTTGTTCACAGAGGAGGTGGCTTGCATTGACAAATTGGAAATTCACGATTTATGTAAGTAAGTTCAGGAGGGTTTAGTTTCAACTAAGGCGAGCATCTTTTCTTTCTCCTCTTCTAGCCTCGTTGGTTTTCCATTTTATTCTTTGAATGCAGTTTATTTCCTTTTTTAAGAAAATATAGTTTTCTCTCTCTTGTGATGTCTTGAGAAAATATTTTCTTTTGTAACTACAGGGAAAATTAAAAAAAATTGAAATCAAGAAAAACGTCAATATTTGCAGATGATATTAGAGTTTGGCTTAACTAAAACACTGGTTCCATATCTTTAGGTTATTTGTATCCTATGTTTTCTAACTCTTCTCTCTTGCTTTTGCGCAATTTTTTTTCCTTACAATTTACTATTTTTTATCATGTAAACAAGATATATTTCCTCTTCATAAATACACGTGGCTTATTTTTTTCTTAGCCGTTAGCTCAATCTATATTTTGGGTTAAGTAAACAATATTAATGTCTCATATACAGTATTAGTTGGCCCTTACATAAAGATTGGAATACAAGTGACTAGTTTTAGTTCACTCAATTGAAGAACTATTGAAATACTTCCAAATTTATTGTTTTGATATTCAATTAACATCTGGTTTCCACAAATAAGTATAGTTCAGCTGTTTAATATATGGTTGTGTCGCACATTTTGATTTCATTTACAAATGTTAACTTGGCATATTAGTTTGAAGATTGTTCTCACCAGTTGATGGTAGTTTAGTTAGTCTTAAGCCCTATACATGTGAATCCATTAGGTGGAGTGATAAATGTTTGAAATTTTAAATGCTTTATATCCCATTGGACAAGAAAAGAACCGGTATCGATCAATATGCTTGTCACTTCCCTCTCATGCTTCCCTACATAGGCTAATTAAGTTCTACTAATTTCTGAATAATCTTAAAGGCAGCACCCCTTCACCGGAAATGTGTTATAGAACAGCTATCATTTGATAATTTCCATACAAATATCTTCTCGAAAGACATACATTAAAGCTCTTAGATTTTTATGAATTGTTGTTATGATTTTTTTATTTTAAAAAAAACACCTTGTACTTTTAAGCCCAAATTCCTCCACACATTTTTTTCTCAAGTATTTTTTAGTAAACACCATATTTTTATGCATACTTTAAATCTTTTAGATTTTTACTAGCAGTGGTTACCCACCGCAAGTTGTGTGGCTCAGTATGATCGAGATGTACTAGCAGTGGTTACACGCCGACGACCTCCCGTGCCCGATATGATCGAGATGTACTAGCTAGGCCTCCTCCAGTCTCGTGCCACTGCCCTTCCCCAGATCGCAACCGCCGGCTGGGAGTCCGAAAACAAAAATTCAGCGGCACGGCAAAAGAGGGCCGCAAGTCAGGAAACCACATACATTTTCAGAGAAATGGCATGGCTAGTCACATCTAATGTGAAGAGCCACATAGAAAAGAGGGAGATGCATAATCACATGCTTATATTGAAATTTTCATGGCCCAATGAAAGATCATGCCGCAAATGTTTTCGAAGGAAAGTCGTACCTGCCGGAGCGTAGCAACCAACCGCAGGCCTTTCGCTTTTGGGGTGTCCACTGCTAGTAAAAATCTGTGCTAGCTAGGTAGGGACACTTATGGTGCTACCGTGTGCTACCAAGGCATTGTAGCCCAAGAAAAATATATCACTGAAACATTGTACAACAATAGAAATACTTGGACCATACCATCCTCTATCATAATGCAAAATTTGAAATGCTTAGCGTCAGAGTTGTTCATCGTGATCGTGAGCGAACACCTTACGAAGAGTGCTGAAAATTAAGATATGCTAAAGCACGAAGAGTGCTCAACAAGCGTGTAATAAAGGACGTCACTGGCACACAATTATCGACCTCAAAGAACAATCGAGCAGTTTTACTATCTGAAATAATGACTAATATTTTTTCAAAACTACTCCCTGCGTCCTAAAATAGTTGTCGTTGCTTTTGGTTTTTAGATATCATGTTTAACCGTTCGTCTTTTTTTTTGACAAATATTAAAACAAATATGCTATGATTAACATATCTTCAATGATAAACCACCTTATAATAAATAAATATTTTTTGGGCAAATTTTTGGAATTAGACGAACAATCAAACGTGATGTCTAAAAGTCAAAACCAACAAGTATTTTGGGAGAGAAAGAGTACTAGCAAGTAGTTTGATCCGACACCGTACACATCTGATATTGGAAATCTATTACTATTGGCCAATATTTATCAGATTGAGGGTGCTATTGAAAGAAATTTACTATTGAAGAGTGGTAAATTAGTAATTGGTATTTCTTTCTTCAATTCAATTTATTAATCTAATGAACAATATAATCGTTATTTGTTCGTATGTTGGAGTTGCTGTGTCTTCTCATTTATTCGTGGCATAAAAGCATAAAATGTAAAGTACTTAATTAATAGTGTAATTATAAAGCTATCTTCAAACTAATGGCCAGTAATATTTAAAAAAATTACCATTATTTTGAACGGTACTGCTCAAAACATCAAGACAGGTAACTATTGGGAGTGATAACTTTTCCATGCCATAGCCTGCAGGTGATTATGTGGTACCATTTCCAGGCACTCTGGGCCAATTAAAAAAGAGACACGACTACTCACGAGATCTACTGCCTGTCACGCACCGGCTTCTTCCTTCCAAGAAATTTAAAAAGGTGGCGAAAGGAAAGCATATGCATCCACAAGTCACAACAGTCTCGGCCTCCCTCCATTGTTCCGTTTCCACCCACAAATCTATTCTCCCTCTCTAGCTTTTGCATCCCGCTGCCGTGAGAGGAGGGAGCTGGTCCTGCTGCCGTCTGGCCAGGACCTTTAATTCGTAGTTCTTCCACCACTGTGGAGCGTGGAGGAGATGGCTGGAGTGATGGTTAGCGTCGCCACTGGGGTGATGGACTCCGTCGTCGGCAAGCTGACGGCCTTGCTCAACGACCAGTACAAGCTGGCCCGTGATGTTGAGCGCGGGATCCGCTTCATGAGAGACGAGCTGAGCAGCATGAACGCCTCACTGCTCCGGCTGGCGGACATGGATGACGACCAGATTGACGTGCAGACCCAGGAGTGGAGGGGCAAGGTGCGCGAGCTATCCTATGATATCGAAGACTGCATCGATCGGTTCATTCATCTTCGCAGCACCAGGGAGGCCAAAGTTAACTTTGTGCAGAGTATGGTGCGTAAGATCAAGGAGCTGTGGGAGGACCGCCAAATTGCAAGAGAGATTCAAGAACTCAAGGCCCTTGTGCTTGAGGAGAAGGAGCGGCGCGATCGGTATAGCCTTGATCAGTACCTTGACATGACCCGACCAGTGCTCCTTGACCCTCGGGCACCTATAATGTTCGAGGAAGCAAGAGATCTGGTGGGCATAGACGGTCCACGTGAGGAGATCATCGGGTGGCTCAAGGATGAAGAGAGGAAACTGAAGGTGGTGTCCATCTTTGGCATTGGAGGTCAGGGGAAGACGACTCTTGCCATGGAGGTGTACCACAAGATTGATGAACGGTTTGATTGCCGTGCTTCGGTAACTGTATCTCGAGCTCTTGATATCAAGAAGCTTCTTAAGGATTTACTATTCCAAGTCAACAAGAGTGAGCACGGCAAGTCACAAATGTGGGAGATTGAGCAACTGATACCCACGCTAAGGGAACAGTTAATCAACAAGAGGTAACCACAATTTCTTATTTGCATGAACAGTTTGTACGGACTAGTTTATTGGAATCAATGCTCTGGTAACTTCACCTGAAAATAGTTGTGGAGCAGTTTAGATTAATTTGTAGTTTTTAGTTTTAAATGAACTGCTGAGCAGAGCTCTTGAAGTCCTTGCATCAAAATTGATTCATGTTATGGGAAAAGCTATTCGCCCCTCTTTGTTTGGAGGTCCTGTACCCTCGTTCACAATGGCCCCAGATGAAGTTTTTCTTCTTCTTCACAATTATATATGTAGTACTGACTAAATCTTAATAATTATGTAGTATTTAACCACTCCTAAACTTATTTCCTAATTATGTTGGAATTAAGAAATTTTTCTTTTTATGTTGACTATCATGACTTCCTTACTAAGGCAATTTTGCAACAAATGCATTTAGGTATCTCATCGTTATTGATGATATTTGGACCACATCAGCGTGGGAGCATGTGAAATCCGCTTTACCTGCCAATGATAAACAAAGTAGGATAATTACTACCACACGCATTAGAGATGTGGCTAAATCATGTTGTACGGGCATTGATGGGCATATGTATGAAGCAAAGCCTCTAAGTACAGATGACTCTCGCGCACTGTTATTTAGAAGAATCTTTGGTTCAAATGAAGATTGTCCTAATGCATTGAAAGAAGTAGCCAATGATATTGTGAAAAAATGCAGTGGTTTGCCATTGGCCATTATCAGTATAGCTGGCCTATTAGCCAACAGACAACGAAATGTTGCAGCATGGATAAAAATACTGAGCTCCATTTCTTGTGCAATGGAAAAGGATTCACCTATTGACAAAATGAAGAGAATTTTGTTCCTTAGTTATTTTGACCTTCCTCACTATCTGAAGACTTGTTTATTATATCTGAGTATCTTTCCGGAAGATTCTTTAATTGAAGCCAGAGATTTGATATGGAGATGGGTGGCTGAAGGATTAATTCCTGGACATAACAGAGAGAGCATGGAGCTGCTGGGAGAAAGCTACTTGAATGAGCTAATCAACAGAAGCATGGTCCAGCCAACAGAGATGCAGGCGGATGAGAAAACAGTTGAATTTTTTAGAGTTCATGATGTTGTACTTGAGTTTATTGTATCTCAGGCTCGTAAAGACAATTTTGTTAGTGTGCGGAATGGTAGAGATTCTTCTGGAAATTATTCAACCAAGTTTCGCCGGTTATCCATCCAAACAAACATTTTTGGAGCTGAAGAGATGTCAAAGGCAGTGAACAATGTATCTCATCTTCGGTCAGTTAATATCTTCAGATCAGATTTAGAGCTGGGTAATCACGTCCCTGACTTTCTGAACAGCCAAGTCTTACGAGTGATGCTTGTACCGGGCTGTTGTATTATTCAAAACTGCCATCTCAGACATACAGGAAGTTTCAGTCAATTGAAGTACTTAAAAATAACAACAGGTGGAAAACTCCCGGAACAAATAGGCACACTGCGAAATCTAGAGACACTAGATTTGCGAGGGAGCTATATTAAAAACCTACCAGCAAGTTTTGTTCAACTGCAAAAATTAGTGCATCTTTTGGCCACACATATCGCATTGCCCAATGGAATTGGAAATCTGCAGGCCCTGGAAGTGCTATCTAGTGTCTATGTGGATCCAAGAACTCGGAGATCTGACCAAACTGAGGGAACTTGAAGTTTTATGGAACATATATTCAACAACTTATGATGCGGATCGTCACGTAAAACTATTTTTTCCCTCTCTCTCCAAACTCCTCGTGAGTCTTCAGAAACTGCGTGTTTGGAACTTTGGACTGGTTTCCGGTTCCGATTTCACACTTGCGTTGACGGCTTTGCAAGGTTCGACTCTACCACTTCAGAGTCTTGCTTTGCTCAACTCTCAGTTCCATACGGTACCCAGTGGAATCAGCTCACTAGTCAACTTGACCAGCCTCAGATTTGAAATCCTTGGTGAAGTAAGCAAGGAAGGACTAAATATTCTCGCAAGTTTGCCCATGCTGCTCTTTCTTTATATCCATTTGACCAGCCTCAACCAGAACGTATTCTACCCAAGGCATGCCATTGGCAAACAAGGATTCCAGCGCTTGATGAAGTTCGAACTTGATTGTGTTCATGAGGCGGCGTTGGAATTTGAGCCAGGAGCCATGCCAAGGCTCCAAAAGCTAATATTGAGACTGCTGGCAAGGTGCCAGTTCAAGTATGGGCAAGGCGGCCTAGTTCTTGGGCTGCAGAATCTGTCATGTCTCAAACATGTGACTGTTGAAGTGTTATGCTATGATGCGGTTATTACGGAGGTCTTGGCCTTGGAGGATGACATAAGGAGTGCAGCAGGCTCCCATCCCAACTGTCCCCTACTCGAGGTCCAAAGAGTTGGATTATGCTATGCATTGAAGATTTCGGGATGGCCATGTGATAGAATGAAATGAAGATTAGCGACCACCGTAAATAATCAGGATGCTTTCCAGGTAACTAGGGTAATTCGATTTTTTTCTCCTCATTACCGCCATCTTTCTGTTTCATAAATCATAATGGTGATGCGTGGTGATCACACTGCAGTATTTTCTCTCTCTTTTAGCAGGTTATGCTTAAAGTTGTATAAAAAGTGTGCTATCAGCTGAGAAGAACTGTCCGGTGTCAGTGAACTGCCCAAAACTCACCAAGTTAGGTTTGTATGTGCAGTCTGGAAATATAATAGAGCAAAGAGATCTTTTACGGCGAGGTACCAAGAGGCATTGCAATGTGGAGCGTTGGTTGAGAGAGGGGCAATGTATCGAACAAAATTATCATAATCGATGAAAGGTGGGTAATTATATAACAATTAATAAGCGTCTTTTGTTTGGTTAGGTAATGCAATCAGATGGCATTGTTTGTATCCAAAAATCTCTCAAAATCTTGACATTGCAACTCTGAAAGTTTTGGAGCAAGGATTATACAATTTCCTGTGATGGACTCTCCAACCTTTGTAAATATCATGCAACCATGTAAGTTAAGAAATAAAAATATCATATCATGACGGATTCGGATCTTGTATTCTGAACAATTCTTCTTCATTCAAACTATATTGGTTTGGAGATTAGTGCAAAGAAATTTTTGGATTCTATATGAGATTGCATTGTTTCATTTAAATGTATCAATACTTAGTAAATAGTAAATAACACTTTATAATGATGTCTGATGGAAAGTTTCTTTGAATATATTCCCGCATAATAAGGCCCATACTAGTTGGTTAATTTTATTCGGCTAGGATCCAAACAGGACCTAAAGTACTCACCACCTAAAATTATCATTTTACCCTTCATATTTAAGTACCTCCATTAACACTTATATACCTTTTGGTAGTACCTTTAATTGTGGAGCGTTAGATTTAAGGCAACGGATGATCCACGTTCTTTGCAAACACGGTAAAAGATCTCGTTTCTTTAGTGGCGATTTGGATAGCGAAGGAGGTGATTTGATTTGCATCAAACAGGGGGTGTGGTTGCTGTTTAAAATAAGGACCACCCGGCCATGAGCATTTCTCCCGGCGGCACGCCCAGGGACACGGGGATCGGCGGCGGCCTTGGCTCGAGGTCGTCTCTCAGTCTCCGCACTCTGCACTCAATGGCTGCTGCCACCGGGACGTGCTCCTCCTTGGACTGGTCGTACCCCAACCCGACGAAGCCGTGGACGCCGTCCTGTCGAAGGTGAAGCCAACACGGTGCAATCGCGAACATGTCCAACAGTGTGTTGTCAAGTCGTCGTCGTTGCGGCAGAGCATGTCCCACGCGCCGGCGCCGGCATCCCGATCGAAGCGTCCACACGTACGTCACGGACGCGCTGTAGGTACGTACTAGGAGATGAGCACCAGGCGGCATACATATAGGGGATCGCTAAAACCCACCGTGTATTTTGAAGGCAGTCATCATCTGAATTTTTTGTGAAGCTACCGCAAGCCAAAACCTCTCCTTCTCCAACGCCGACGAGGCTCCGAGCTCCTTCCCCAACTCCGGCGACCTCTCCGACGAGGTTAGTGTTCGGGGTTGGGGTTAGGACTCCGGGTTTGGAGGTCACCGGAGTCCGCCGGACTTAGAAGAGAGGGGGCCGGGGGAGGAAGGCCGGCCCGGCGGTGATGGCGGGAGATAAGGCGGAGGCGGAGGCGGCGGGGGTGCCGCCGGAGCGGGTAGCGGAAGATGGTGGTTGGGCAAGGTCAGGGCGGGGGCGAGGATGACGACGGCGGGGGTCGGGATGGCGGCAGGAGGCGGTCGAGGGCGGCTGCCTCAGCGAGCTAGGGCGCGACGCTCTAGCTCGCCGAGGCAGGGGGCGGGGGTTAAGCGAGTTGCAAAGGAAGAAGAGGATGGAGGTTGAAGAAAGGTGGAAAATCGGGTGCTGGGCACCCGGGAAATGCCTGGATAGCCTGCAGACAGCCCTTATATATATGGTTCGCCGGGCGGAGCCGTCGGCTCCAGCGGGACGGACCTGAACGTCTCGATCCTCCTGCACCGAGAAGGACGTGCATGAGGGAGTCCGCTAGCTCTCGGACGCCACGTGCTCCGCGGTGGCTGTGGCTTGGTGGTGGTGAGCCAGTGCACGTACGTGGCCTTGCACCAATTAGTGGCAGCTGGCTTGGCTTGGCTTTGCCCTCGCCTTCTTGCTTGGCGAAGCCATCGCCGCCAACGGCTGCACCTCTAAGACTACGTACGTACTAGCAGGATTTGATACACGCGATAGGGTCATCAGAAAAATATAGGAGTACAGGATAAAGGCTACCACTAGGCGCTTCTCACTACTAGCCTTTCAACCCGTGCATCGCACGGTCTAGAATTAGAGACATATGAATAGATATATTTTTTTGAAAAAAATTACTTTTGATGAGGTGTATTTCCCAACAATTTTAAAAGAAGTATATTTACTTTCATATCATTTTTATTTTCAATTTCACATTTTGCATTTGTGTTTGGGATATTAAAATAGACTCCCTTTATTGATTCAAATTTGGCAAACTGAGTAATTTGAAAATAGGAGTTAGATGTATTTTGGCTATTTTTATTATTCAAAATTTAGCTTTTTTGGACTCGTAATGGCATGGCGGGTAAATTAGAAACAGAAATTAAAGTTACTTTTGGCTATTTTCTTATTATTTTGATTTTAGCTACTTTTTGACTCATAATGGCATGGCTGGTAATTTATTAAGTTTGAGCATAATTTTTGGCTTTTTTTTATTTTTTCAAATTTACATTTTTTTACTCATAATGTCATGGTGGGTAATTTAGAGATAGGTGTGAAGGGTACTTTTGACAAACCTTTTTATAATGACAGAGGTGGGCATGTTAGATCAAAAAACCACCGTTAATCTTACTTTAATTTGCACGGCCGGATGCTTTTCTTTTTTTTGATAATTTTTAAGACTTTTCTTCCGATTAACGTGGAGGGCTCAAAAGAAGCCTCCAATTAGTAAATATAAGATAAAATGGCCTTTTTAAGGGTACGGTCGTCACATTGAAAATATCTATCTAGTCCACATAAATCTATTTAGCTGCCGATCCGGTCGGAGAAGAGAGAGGAACACAAAATGTAGTCCAAAATTCATGAATCTTTTGATTGTGTGGGTTTTTTCTTTTTTCTAAATTAAATCTTGTGTAATAGAACTGCTTCTATGAAATTCCTTCACGAATTTCTCGTGGAATTCATTCATGATTCCTATGAAATTCTTTAAATATCCATATTAACACACTAAGCCTCATTTTTGCGAAATGAAAGTTGGCTCACTGCATGTGTGCATGCTCGTGAAACACAATGCTCTCTTGTTATCAACACATGTGTTATGCATAATACCGCATCACAACATGCAGTGAAATAGTCGACGCCATCTTCAAATCACCAAAAACACCTTGTGTGAAACTAGCCAGCAATCAAACTTTTAAATCCTTAAGAATAGAACTAAATCTTAAAAATACAAACCGCGGCCAATGCCCTTATCAATGCGAGAACATGTTTTATGATCAGAAAAATATAAATAGAGATAAACCTTAGAGTTTGGATTGATCACAGGCACACAAATTATGTTGTGATCCTTCTATCAAGTTACTCAAGATCCGACGAAATTGCTTTGTGTAGATAAAGAAGAAGAATAAGTTTTTGAATATACCTAACTAATTATGATAAGCGTACATGTATATCTTGTTAGGTAAGTCTTGCTGCTTCTAACAAATCATTCTAGATGCTTAGCTAGTGTGATAATTGGGTTGTATGTCGGTTATGAGAAGCTTTGTTACGCTAGCTTGGGCTTCTTATATACGGAAAATGCTTGGACACAGACGTTAGATGGGTTCGAGCGCAATGGACACAGCCGGCCCTCTTTGATCCCATGACTCCATCTGACAATTTACATCTTGCATTGCTATTCCACCGTGAGCAACTATACAATATGTTTAATTAGCTATATGATGAAATAATGACCTGTTGTGTGTTTTGCATGATGGGCTCTGTTGTGTGTTTTGCACTATCATTAATCTGACGACTTTGACCTACGTGTTTCTTCTTATCTTGTATGAGTATTTTTACTGAAATTTTTTTCTTAATTTGATTACTTTGACAAAAGAAAAAAACACAAACTCTTAATGTTTATGTTTAATCACAATTTCAGTTATCATGAAGATAATGTATTTTGGTTGAGCTCTTCCCCTTGATGAAAAAGCTGACTAACTTGTCATTGTTAACTTATCCGCCACAAAGGAAAGCATGTTATTCAAGTTGTTTATGAAGAAACATCGAGTAGGTAAATTTGTATATATTGCTTTAATCGTTTTGCCTCCTTGATCATTAGTAGCAAAATAATGACCCCATGCTTGGTTCAGTCTTTTGCTCTATGGAGTTGTCCCAAAAGAAGTTATTCACCATCATGTTATAACTTGTTATGAAATCAGTCCACAGAAAATTTTGTTGATGAATTTTTGTGGCGCATGGACTAGATCGTGGGGAAGGGATTTGCACTGGGGCTCATGGAGAAGACACAAGGGCGTGCCGCTTGTCATGCATGGTGCGCCAAGATCCTGTACACGTTGCGCCGTCGTCGACATGGTGACGCACCGCGTCTCGAACCATCAACTGCTCGGCGGCCTGCAACCTCTCTCTCTCTCTGGGCCACGGTTCTCCGATGGCGGGTACCAGTTGTACGAGCATGTCAGATCCTGATGCACGCATGCATGACCGATCCATGCATTTAAATCCTGCATTTTCGATCGTAAGGACGACGCAAGCTGTCCTCGCACACGCTCAAGATGAAGAACGCCGCGTCGCCGCGGTTCGAGCGAGTACACCGTCTCCAACGTCCGGCTCTCGTAGTACCTCAGCGCCTTGCCGGTGCCGCCTCCGGGATCGACGGCCACGGGCACCACCACCCGCTCCATCGACCGCGGCGAGAACTCCGGCCACTGTTGGAGCTCGATCATGTGTTCTCTCGTCCAGTACCCGTCACGTGCTCTAATCGTATACTCCATACGTGTACGAATAGTGTTCTTTCATTGTTGGCATGAATTTTGGAGAACGTTTTTTATTGTTCTTTAGTTATTCTCCGGCCGGATCGGCAGCTACTATAGAGAAATAATGGTGGATATTTTCTTCCATGTGACGGTCGTGTTTGAAGGCCTCGTGGGATGCGTCTAGTTGCAGTCTTATTCATGAAGAGAAGAGATAAACGTCCGGCCTTTGGCGATGTCTGATACAAGTCCTCTTAAACGTCCGGCCTTTGGCGATGTCTCTGCCGAGCAACAAGAAGGCTCGGGCAAGGCAGCTGCCGCTTCTCCCCGACGATGTGATTGAGGACATCTTGGCGCGGCTGCCGGCAAAGTTGGTGCTCCGCTGCCGCTGCCTCTCCCGCGGCTGGGCCACCGTGCTCTCCTCCCGTGGCTTCATCAACCGTCACCTCGACCTCGCCAACCGCGGCGGCTGCAGGGTCCTCTGCCCCATGGCCCTGCCCGCTTGGTCGCGCGACGACGTCCGGCCGCTCACCCGGCCGTGCCGCGGCCTCGTCCTCTTGCGCAACATCTCCAGGGGCGCCTAGTACGTCTGCAACCCGTCCACGGGGCAGGTGGCCTCGCTGCCAGACGGCACCATCATCGAAGGCCCCGCCGCCGACGCGTGCTTGGGCCTCGGCTACGACGCGCGCGCCAAGCGCCACAAGGTGGTGCGCGTCTACCACCACGCCGGGCGCCCCGCCGGGTGCGAGCTCTACGACGTGGGCACCGCCACGGGCAACTGGCGGCGGGCGGCGGCGAGGCCGCCCTGCTCGGCCGACGCGGTGGCCGGCGTCTTCGTGCAAGGCCACGTGCACTGGCTCGCCACCACCAAGCCGCAGCAGCACAAGATGAGGCCGCCGGACTCCCTCATGTCCTTCTCCGTCCAGGACGAGGCGTTCACGTCCGTCCCGCTGCCGCGCGGCGCCCGCGCCCGCAGCAGGTCAGGTGGAGCGAGAGGAGACCCGCCGCTGCTCGAGCTCACGGCTCCGCTCGGCGACCGGTGCCTGGTCCTCGTCTCCTACCGCGCGTCCGGGTCGCGTGACTTGTGGGCGCTTCGGGATGGCGCGTGGGACATGCTCTCGCAGACGGGCGGCGGCGCTCTGCTCTCCATGGCCGCCGTCGACGGCCGCGACTACCCGCTCGAGGAGAGCCTCGAGTCGGCGGGCCGGCCGCACGAGGACATCATATTCTCGTCGCCGTCCGCGCAGGCCCTGTTGCTGGCGCTGCGCCGGCTCCCGGCGCGCGCGCTCGGGAGGGTCAAGCTCGTCTGCCGGAGCTGGCGCGCCGTCGTCGAGAGCGACCGGTTCGCCGTCGCCCACAACGAGCACCACCGGCGGACTACGACCTGATCTATCCACTTCGCGCGCTGCTGCTTCCCGCCTTCGACGGAAGAGTTCTCATGCCTGTCCTGGTCGGATCTCCTGTCGACGTCGACCGCAACGCTGCCGCCGCTGACGAACCACAGGGCGTTCGTCTCGAAGCCGTGCCACGGCCTCGCCCTGGCAAGCTGCGGCGGCGGCGTCGGAGGGTCGAGGTTCGCGGTGTTCAACCCCGTCACGCGGCTGCACCGCTACTTCGCCCTCCGATTCATCTTCTTCGACAGGACGACGGCGCCCCTCCATCTCCATGACGGCGGCGGCCCCGGCTGCGTCGGGCTGGGGTACGACCGGTCCACGGAGCAGCACGTCCTGGTGGCCATCATCGCGTCCTCCTGCACGACCGCCGGCAGCAGCATGGAGTGCAGAGTGTGGAGGCCGAGAGACGACCTCGAGCCGGGGCCGGCGCCGGTGCCGCCGATCCCCGTGTCCCTGGACGCGCCGCCGGCCTACCTCGACGGCAAGATGTACTGGATGGGCCTCCGCCGCGGCCCTTCCGCAGCAATCCTATCATTCGACATCGTGGCCGAGGCGTTCGCCACTGTGCCGGCACCTCCATCATTCACGGACGACAACAACAACGACGGCACGCACCTTCTCGTCGAGCTCCGAGGCCTGCTCTGCGTCGTGGTCGTCGTCGTCCGCGGACAAGGACGACTGGGGGCGATGGACGAGGGAGTACGTCATACGGCTGGAGCCGTGGCCGGAGTTCTCGCCCAAGACGGCGGTGGTGGTCCCTCTGGCCGTTGAGCCCAGAAAGGATGGCCGGATCTTGCTCGACACGGGGAGGGCGCTGGGACTCTACGACCCGGTGAGACGGACGCTGGAGACGGTGTATTCGCTGCGTTCCAAGCTTCAGTCCGACGACAAGCAGGAGAGGCTGTTCTTCGCCGCGATGCTGTGGGATGAAAGCTTGGTCCGTCCATATGATCGGGTTGACAGATACTGGTGGTAACAACTCTCTGAGTGTTCCCGTAGGTTTGAACACTCGAGTCACTGTGTGTGAGAGAGAGAGCGCTTTATTGACCACGTCATTTTCGGATTACAATCTAACATGACCAATTACCCAACACACCGGGAAACCTGCGCACGCCACACTGTCGAGTGGCCAGCCGTGCGTTTCGCCGAGTGTTAGAAATCTTTGTAAGTAGCACTCGACTTTTGCCAATCATACAGCGCTCGAATTCCATACCATTGATTACATTAACCCACGACATAGATTAATCAAACTAACTGAACTGGGCCGGACTCTGCCATTTTTTTTACTGGTTTAATGCAAAATTCTGCCCATTCATAAAACAGAAATTTTAAAGATACATGCACACTCACTTCTATGAACGAGCAGACGTACACTCTACCCGCCTCGCTCGATAGGAATGTCATCTCCTACTAAAAAAATAATTAGCCATAAATACGAGCACCCGTGCTAAGAATAATCAGCCAAAAGGTTCATGCGCGATGCATGGGCGCGTCGGGACGAGGCGCAAATTAGGTCTCCTCACCGCCGCGTGCTGTCCATGAATGTCATTGTTTAATTCCTGCGCTTCAGCGGTGGACGGAGGTGATGTTGCCGCGCCGGGTTGAGTTGCCATCCTGAACGCTCCTCCTTTTCACGTCTCTCCTTTGCGCTGCGTCAGACCAGATGAACTCATTAGCCACCACGCACGGGGCGGGAAATGAGTCCGCATCACGTCCGTCGTGATGCGGACGCTGTTCGATTGGCTGATGGCCGGCTGGCGAAACTTGGCTAGCTCAAGGTCCTCTCTCACGTACGCATGCAGCAGGACATCCAACCATCCAAGGCACGTCAGATCCAGATGCATGCATGAATGACCGATCCATGGAATGGAAATCTCGATCTGAGTGCAAACTGCAAAGTAAACTGCCAGAAAAATAATCACCAGATCCTGCATTTTCGATCGTAGGGACGATGCAAGCTGTCATGATCGCACAGGCTCGCGATGAAGAACGCGTTGTCGCCGCGGTGCTGCGGCTCGAGCGAGAACACCGTCTCCAACGTCCGGCTCCGGGTGTCGTAGTACCCCAGCGTCTTGCCGGTGTCCAGCAAGATCCGGCCGTCTCGGGGATCGACGGCCAGGGGCACCACCACCCGCCCCGTCGACCGCGGCGAGAACTCCGGCCACTGTTTGAGCTCGATCACGTGCTCTCTCGTCCAGTACCCGTCCGCGCTCATGCGGACCCACACGGTCATCATCTCCGTGGCCGCGGACAAGTGCGCGGCGCAGAGCTTCCCGTCAAGCTCGGCGAGGACCGTCCTGTCGCCGCAATCGGTGGGTGGCGGCGCCGGCACGATCTCGAAGACCTCGGCGCAGATGTTGAACGCCAAGACAGCGTCTAGCCCTGGCTCGCCGGGCCAGTACATCTTGCCGCCGACGTGCACCGGCGGCGCGTCGACGGCGACGGGGATGGGCGGTCTGCACGCGAGCGTCCTCGGGCTCAGGTCTCTGAGACGCCACACGGCGCACTCCATGGTTTCCAAGCGTTGTTGCCAATGCCGCGACTTGTACGAGATGCGCACCAGGACGTGCTCCTCCCTGGACCGGTCGTACCCTAAGCCGGTGCTGCCTTTACCGTCGTCGCCGGGAAACTGGAAGGTGTGCACGTGTTGCGTGACGGGGTTGCACAGGGCGAGTTGTACGAGATGCGCACCAGGACGTGCTCCTCCCTCTTGGTTGCTGTGGTGGCTGCTCACGAGGAGCAGGCCGTGGCACGGCTTGCGGCACACCACCCTGTTCACCGACACGTACGGCTCTTGGCCGGCTTTGCCGGAGCACGACTCCAGCGAGACGACCGGCGCGCCGGTGAGGTGCACGAACACGACAGAGACAGGATTGGTTGCCGCCGTAGCCCTGGCGCGCGCGTTGTGCGACGCCACGAAGCGGTCGCTCTCGATCATGGCGCGCCAGCTCCGGCACACCAGCTTGAGGCGCAAGAGCCTGCGCGCGGGCAGCCGGCGCAGCGCCATGGACAGAGCCCGAGCGGCCGGCGACGAGAAGAGGACGTCCTGGAACGTCCGCCCGACGGACACGAGGCTCTCCTCGTACGGCACGAGCGTGTGTATCTTTGCTCCTGTCACGCCGCGCCAACGGAAGCCTGATCGCGCGAGCTTCTCGAGCGTCCCGGTGGCCAGGCAGTATTTGGCTACCCGGCACTCTTCGGAGACGAAGACGATGCGCCTGCCGCCGTCGACGAGAGCCACCGGAGTGACGCAGTGGAACATGAAGCTGTAGTCGCCCACCTCCGGCGGCGGCGGCGTGGCAGTCAGGTCGACGTGCCAGTGCTTCCCCCACGCCCGCGCGGTGTAGTCGGTCTGCAACCAGACGTCGACGCGCTTCAACGGCGACCCCGGCGAGTGCGGCGCGGAGACGAGGCACAGGCACCCTGCTAGCTCCGTCAGCGTCAGCGCGGGGTTCGCCAAGTTCACGCCGGGCGGCGGCGCGACGTGCTCGCCGAGCGCCTCGTCGGCGACGGAGAAGGAGACGATGGCGTCGCCGCCCTCTTTTCTCATCGTGATCCAGTGCACGTGGCCTTGTACAAAGACGCCAATCTGGTTCATCCGGACGTGATCCGGCGTGACGGCCCCGCTCGCCGCCGGCCTCCAGTGCCCTGCGGTGGCCGCGACGTCGCAGCCGGCGGGGCGGCGGTCGTGGTACAGCAGGCGCACGACCTCGTGGTCCCTGGCGCGCTCGTCGTAGCCGAGGCCGAAGCTCGCGTAGTCCCTTCCCGGGTGCCGGCCGTCGGGGAGCGCCGTGATCTGCAGAGGTAGTAGAGCCTGGCGGCGACGGCGCGCACGAGGAGGAGGCCGTGGCACGGGCGAGTCGCGTGGCCGAGCTTGCCGTTGCGCGTGTTGTAGGCGACGGACATGAGCGGCGGGAAAAGGGTACTCCGCCGGCGACCACGCGTGCACGGTGGACGCGGCGGCCGAATCCGGCAGGAGGCAGAGCTTCGGAAGCTCATCCTCGCCGCGGCGGCGGTTCGCGAGGCGGAGTGGAGGTCGACGAAGGCGTCGGAGGAGTGCGCGGCGGCCCAGACGCGGGAAAGGCAGCGGCAGCGGAGCACCGACTTGGCCGGCATGTGCGCCAACGCCAAGATGTCCTCGATGATCTCGTCGGGGAGACGACGACGACCTGGCCTTCTTGCACGGGCCGGGTAGCCATCTCTTAGCTCTTTCCTTGCGGCAGGCCGCCTAAGAGCGAAACCTTTTCTTTTTTTTTTCTTTTTTTTTTTGGCGAGAACATATATACTGAAAACAACAACTTATGCTACTCAGAGATATAGAGTGTTCTAATAAATGAGAACACTAAAGATAGGCATAAGCACTGAATTTTTTCTTTTCATGCTAATTTCACTGACATTATTAACAAGCGCCATTTAATTAGTACGGATAGTTCCTTCCAAATCTGTTTGGAACATCTAAAGAACAGTAACGCACATGCACCAGACAAAAACAATACTCCAACGACGAAAGTATATAAGCGACACGAATGTGCACGAGCTCGCACCTAGGAAAACTATTTCGGAAATAAAAAAATTTCAGAGGTCACCGATAAACATGAAATTTCGGGAATTTCAGAAATTTCGACAAACAAAATTTGAATTTTTTTTAAAAAAATTGACCTGATTTCACAAGATATTGTCTCAAATCTATAAGACATCACGATTGGATACATCAACAAGACAATTTGCACTCATGAAGGTGGTCAAGAACGATATTTCGTTGGCACTGTTCATTTCGATTTCATTTCGGACCTCACCGAAAAAGACGAAATGTCGGATATGTCGGTGAAATTTCGCCGAAATTTTTTTCCTAGGCTCGCACGGTACCCACCAGAGAATGGAGAATGGCCTCCTGGTCGCGTACACAGCTGTGTTTACGGGGGCAGAAATTAAGGTGTGCTCCTGGTCCTGGATCGACATCCGTCTGCCTCGCGCATGCCTGCCGTTTCGCTGCTCCCGGCATATGCACTGCGCCTCATAGGCTAGCACAGGGCACGGGGCGTTCTTCTTCTCCGTGCGCGACACGAAGACGCAGTCAGACGACTTGGAGGAGAATGAGAGCACTGCGCAGGAGGAGGAGAAGGTGCGGGGCTCACGGCGTGCTGGCCTCGGCCGCGTGTTGACATGCACCTGCGTGTGTGCTCGCCAGCCAGGCAGGCAGCTAGGAGTGTGTTCTCGAATGTTTGTATCAATTTTTGTGCTTGCGTACGTATGAAATATTGGAGAATCATTTACTTGTGTGCTCCACTCACAATTGTCTTGTAGATATCAAACTAGGGTTCTCCGGTGGTCTGAAGCTCTCAACGGATAAAATGAAAGCACTGAACTGAACCTAAAGGGATCGATGAACAAAATCCCTGATGAATAATACAGTAAGTTTATGTTAATAATAATGCATAACAGCGGTTGGTTATGCATTTAGAAAGCATAAAATGTGCATGTTGCATATTTGCTCTGCCTCAGACAAAGCGAAAGCCATTACAAGTACGGCAACTGATACTCCTGGGCCCCGCAGGTCCCTCACACCCCGATTGCAATATTTCTAGGGTCCAAGTTCTAGCTGTACATCATCAGTAAGTTATAAAAAACTGTACACCAGGTTCCCATCACAGCACCAAGTTCAGATTTTAGGCTATATGTATTGACCCCTTGCAGTATTTAGATAGATATAGGAGCATATGATCGGCGCCAAAGCGGCTATCCCAAAGACCCCTAAGGCAGTGTTTTCGAGGCAGTGGAGAAGGCGTAGATGAGGGCGGCGATCATTGTACGCTTGCTTTCGACGGTACACTCAACGTAGAGGTCGAGCGCCGCCTTGACGATCCCAGAAGCTCGGTTCAGCTTAATCTTCACGAGGTCCCAGAACAGGAACAAAGCTATCACCTCAGCAGTCGCATAACTCCAGCTGTCCCCAGGTATATTGATCCAGCCATTCTACGTCAACGTCAAGGATGGTATCATTTTGCAATTATTTGCTAATAACAATCTGTTCAGCTACTTATGCATATATATACAGGTAGTTGTATGCTTAACAATTAAAGAGATTGGATGGAATAAAACTTGCAGTTCTTTGCTAATAAGAACTTTTTTGGCATATGATTTAACTTACATATGCATCATTCATCTCTAGGTACCACAACTAATATGCATCATTCATCCTTTTGTTGTCAGCTTAACTAGCTTTGTGACCTCCGATGTGATTGTACAGATTTAGATGTGTCAGATCAGAAAAGGGAGGAGGCCAGGGCTTACCTTTTCAGCAGAGCGCAGGAGGAGAAGAGCGTGCCCGCTGGACAGGGCCAGTCCAGAAAATCCTATCTCTTTGTTTTTCATGCATGCCCAAATACAGTACGGAAGTCCGAAGCACAAATGATAGGGAGGAAAATAGTGGCGCGGAGGGACACATAGTCTGCAAAATACAGGGCGGTAGTTAGTTGTCATCTCTACGGTTCCCTAGATAGCATTTGTAATAGCAATATTAAATTGGACCACGTAAGAAAAGGGACCTGACCTAGTGCCATGGTTGAGAAAAGTACGGCGCTTAGATTCTGACTCAGGAGGCAGAAAGCTGGAATCCATTTCTTGATGAACTTCTTGGTTCTGAACAGAGCCGCCGGCTTCAGGACTGATGAGGTTAGATGTACACGATTAGGCCTATATGATATTGATATGCAAAAACGAATAGAAGAAGGTAAGTTTGCTCACGTGCATAGCTAATGAGAATGTGTCCTGCATATAGGTTTACGAGAATGCGCCACACTGTGAGGGAGTCGTCTAAATCCATGTACACGGAGGTGGTGACGGTGAGCAGCGAGGTCTGGGCAAACGCAGCAGTCAGCAGGGCGAGGACCTGCACCTGAATCCAATTCTTCATGACCTGTCCCAACGAATTGAGATACAACAAATTAGTCTATATAACAACGACATGTTTTAGGCGAACGCTTGATTTATAATCATCCAATTTTAAGATATGTGGGTAAGATGGGATCTAATTTATACTAACAGAAAAAACAAGTGCATTTATGGTTGCAGTACCTAAATTTTTGTTAACACCTTCATTACTCAAAGTTTGCACCACAGATTCACTGTAATTTTTTGTGTAATGTTACTATAATACCAGTATAAATAAAAAAATTCTTGTGCAATGTTACTGTAATATCAGTATAAATCAGTTTTAAACAAAAGATTAACTACCGGTCCTCCGATTGTCATCAAGATAGCAGACCTTACACGGGCGCTCTATCTCCTTGGGTGTGGGGAAAACAGAGGTTTAATTTGCGCCCAACCAAAACAATAAAAAGAAGGCTGATCGGGAGGTAGATACGGCGATCACCCAAAACACTAGCACACCGATACGTAGGGTACATTACATATAGAAATATATTTTTGAATCCACTGGACCTAAACAACTGCATATCATATGCTAGAGATAAACATACGGTAACATAAGCAACAACTGCATGCATATGATGGAAATAACAGATAGCATATTTGGTGACGCGTCCTGACTTGCCACCATGACCATCATCCTTCTACGATCCAAACAAGGCCTAGCTTGTATCCTAGATCCGCCCTCTACGATCTTTTGTACAGTAGCCCGGCGGCAAAAGTGAAACTGACAAGGCACCAATCCATTGAGGGGAAAGAGGGATCAAACTTACGCCTGCCTCCTCGTGCGTGCGCGGTTCTGCAGACGGCGGCCCGGTTCCATCGCACCCGTCGACGACTACGGATATCTGAGCTGGAGCGGGCGAGGTACTGGTTGTGGTCGTGTCCGTCTCGGCGGCGGCGACGTCGAGCGTCGTCGGCGTCGTAGTCGTAGTAGTCGCCGTCGGCGGATCCCTCGCGTCCGCGGGCGCCGGCGCGCTCCCTTGGAGAAGCAGCCGCGCGCAGTTCACCGCGTCGTGCTTGCGGGCGAGGTCGAGGATCGTGGTGTTCATCTCTTCCTGCAGCATTTCCAAGGAATCCTCCGAGCTCCCCACCGCCGCGAGGGCCTCCGTCCTGAAGTCGCTCAGCGCGGCGGCGAGCAGCTCGGCGTCGTCGTGCAACACTGCGGAGAGGATCATCCCCTCCAGCCTCGCGCGGCTCTGCGCACCAACAAGTGACGGGAATCCATCAAAACGGCCAACACAAATTTATGGGGAGCAAGAAGCATCAGAAGAGGGGGGGAGAAGAGAAAGCATGTTTACCGCGACAGCTCCTGAAGTCTCCTCCATCGAGTCCTCTTCCGTCTCGCTCTCCACTCACTCTCCGGAGCGTTCTTTGCTTGGAGATCCGGGGCGGCCTGGTGTTCTTGGGTAACGGGAGGATCGAGCAAGGCGAAGGCGAATGGGGGAGGCGGGGGTGGGTCGCAGCTCGGCGGGTGGGTTATATAAGCCAGCACCGGCCATTCCGACCTGGCCGGGCCGGTGCCGGTGCCGGCGCCGGTGGCAAGCTTCGCCGATCCGGCGCATCGCCCTCGGCCATGACGGCGACGGCCGCGAGTGGTGGATATCGACTCGAGTCGAGTGTTGGAACAGTAGTGGGTGGCTAGGAGTGACTTGGTGATACAGGGGCAGGGCGAAGGCGTAACGCTTGGAAATGCGTATTCTTGTACATTCGTCATGGACTGGAGTGTGTATGGCCCACGTGGACAGTGAGCAGTGGTGTCGGACAAGTAGCAGTACGTATAGTACAATCCGATAATAGTAGAGTACCAGTAGTATAACGAATACTATTATCCAAAAAAAAACTCTGTCGTTATATAAACCCGGATGGTTTAGTTAATTGGAGTCCCAGTTTTGGGAATTTGAAGCTGTTAGGTTCCCTTTTTTTTAATTTCTATGCATAACCTTTTTTTTTAGGGATATTTCTATGCATAACCTAGCATAAACGTGATAATTCAGTTCCCATGGCCTACAAAGGAGAACCCGGCCGCGAGACGTCAAGATCACCAGGTAGACGACCATGTCGAATCGGTGGTCGCGTCCGGTCCGGTCTGTGGTGAGGTCAAAAAAGGGTACGTAAAAGTCTCTTCACTGTGCCGCTGCATGGTGAGTCGATAGGCATTGTTTTGCCGGCTGCTGACGAGATACACGGCCAGCTGAGGAAACTTGCGTGTGTTATCGCCAGCTTGCTTTGCGTGCTGTCGCGTTGCAGTTGCACTTTTACACTAATCATTCGATCAGCACCTGATCAACAAAAGGTATTTAGTGATCGACAAACAAGAGGGTACCCCTACTTAAGTGATGGTGAGCCTGACGTGACACGCATTACGAACCCGCGTAGATCTGATATCGCTTCCTGCAGGAAAACTCTGCGTGACAATGACAAAACCCCTGAAAGCAAACAAAAAGGGGAAGGAAAAAACGAGTTTAAAAAGACCACGCTAGCATTAATTAATTAGCTGTCCACACGTCGTCATCACGAGAAAAACACAGGCGCGAGCGCGACCATCGTGTCCGTGCATGTTGTCAACTTTTGACTTGAGTATATTCTAGCTATTATTCGAAATGATTGTTTGGGATCTTAATTACATTTTCGCATGAATTGTTCGGGATCTTACATCAGCTAGCCTATACTGTTCGTTAAAGGTGATCGCATAGAAACAAAAATCTAACAATAAATCAATCGAGCTGCCGATCAACAACACTTCTTAGTGGCCAATCCAAATTAGCTTTAACATTTACGATCAATAAATCTTAGCTGGCAGGTACGGGGAAAGGGAAGGAGACGCATACTTCTTCCTAATTTAAGCGACCACATAATACATGTGGCTTTCCCAAAAAAAAAACGGTCCTCTTTTTGACAAAGAAAATAATCAGCGAGTCCTTTTCGCTGAAGGTCATCACTCATCACACCCACTCACATCCACCGCCTGCCCCCATATGTACTCCACAAGCCCAACCTAACCACGCACGCATTCCATTTGGAGGACATCTGATGTGGAATCAGATTCAGCCAGGTGCATCGTGCTTGTCAATCGTTTTCGGTCCGCGCGTCCCCTCAGAGGTATGGAGTGCGTCACGAAGTGGAGAGAGAGAGAGAGAGAGAGAGAGAGAGAGAGAGAGAGAGAGGTTTGGGAAAGCACGGGATAAACAACCGAGACTTCTCCCCAATTAGCTATACTAGCTATACACTTTGTACACGTTAACAGGAGCGTCAGGGACTTGACGTTGGTTAGAGTTTGGCGTGGCGTGGTGTCCAAGAAAACGAGGTTCCATTGAGGCTGGCTGATGCAAAATGTTGAGTGGGTGGGCACTTTACCGAAGCTCATAGAAGTCGTGAGAAAAATAGCAAAAATCTCCAACATAATTAGCAAAACCATACTTCTAAGCATGCATAAGATGATAAGAACAAATAAATAAATAATGAAAAGTCAGGGGAGAAGAGAAAGGACAAAGAGGAAATTAAGTAGCACCTGCAACATGTTGTAGTACATGGTTCTAGCAATATGATGTGTGACAGCTGTGATAGTGACAGGGAGAACCAAGAATACATGGTTCTGAAACCAAACGGTACGCACAAATAATATCTCTTGCTTTCAAACCAGAATTCTACGTCAATATAATGGCAGAAATAGAACCCTTTTTTTTTCTTACAGATGTCATGGTCTGATTTCATCTATGATACTCTTTACCCACCGGTATCATAGTTTACCGTAAATGTGCTCACAATCAAAGCTAATGTTAAGTTCAAAATAAGTTTCTGTGAACAAACCACCTGGTTCAACTCTCCTCAAACCCGTTCTTACACCACATCGATCGCTTCTTTCATGACCAAAAACTGCTCTACCTGCTGGCGTTGCTGCCCGTTGGGAATATCTGGCTGTTTGTCCGGCGACATCGCCATCCGCTATGCGAACTTCTTTTCTCCCAAGCCTCTCTTTAGATGTCCTTCCTCTTTGGTCACGATTCATTTTCCTTTTCTTTTCACCCATAAAGAAAATCATGCTCTTTGTATCGATCGTGTGACATATGGGATCACGATTTATTTTCATGTGCATAGAGTCACGTTGTTTTGTTTTAGTAGAGTCCTACTCAGATCACGGCAGGGGAGAATTCGGGAGAGGATCTCGTTGCCCCAAGAGCAGGTGTTTAATTAATACCTCTTGCAACACTATCTATTCAAATCAGATTAAACATTCAGGAGTTTTGGTAAGATACATGCCATTCTTGTCTGCTTTTTAAGTGCTCTTTTAGCTTCTTTTCTTTGATGTCACATTGACATCAGTGACCAGTCCCATACTTAGCAAATTAGTATGATTCTACAAGCAATTGGTGAAGTAATGTCAGTGCTTGTAGCATAGCGTACAGCACACATTGCCGTTGTGCAGTACGAAAAAATACGCTAGCGTTTACTATAGGCATCGATATGACACCTTATAAAGTGATCTTACCCCCCACAATGCACCGTTCAACCTCGCAAACCACCCGTATGCCAGAAAAGCGGGAGCGGTGCCAGTCGTATTTGCTCCGTTCCAATTCAATAAGAAATGATTGTTTTACTATGCCTTCTTCCAGATGCTCGTCTTTTTTACACAGCCATATTTTTGCTAACCAGAAAGCTCACGGCAAAATAAATCAAGCAATAAAATGGGACTAAAACATTGAGGTACGCACACAGCTCTAATATCAATGGATTCCTCTATAGAGGCACGAAGAAGCTGGAATTGTCCAAAATGGGACCTCAGAAATAGAAAATATGAGGCAGGCTGATACGGAGGAAAAAAAAAGCCTGATCTTTTCGAGATGTAGGGTCTTAGATAACTATTGAACCCTCAATTCTCAATGGGAGAGCAAGCTCAATCTTGATTGGTAATCCCAGCGGAGAAGCAAGCATGATTTTGATTGGTAACCGAACCCTCTAAAACCCAACGGAAAAGCAAGCACGATCTTAGATAAAGCGTCCGATTCTACCTTTATGTTGGTTATGCCGAATCATAGGAAGAATAGACATGAGACTCTCATCATGTGACTAGCAAATAGCTAATATCAATTCATAATTCAAGTCTGAGTTATGGACGCACACCCCTCGTGACGCCTCGAATTTCCACCTTACTAGAAACCCGGTGCGCTAGTACATCTATGATAGTCCCAGAGGCTATCAAGTACTTCCATACACAAGTGAATGCCATATAACCATAAAAGAGTAGAAGAATGATAGATACAACATCAAAGTACACAAGACTTGGCTCGCATGCCAAAAAAAACTAACAGGATTATCTACTAACAGTACTATCTAATCATAACAATACAGCGAAAGACTCGTGATACCAATTCCACAGCCAACCTGAGTGTAGGAGACGAAACCCTCCACTTGACTACATCTTCTTCTTCCTCATCTTCATAGTTCTCGAAGTCATGACTCGGCTATAAAACTGAAGTAGCAAATGGTGCTACTCCAGGTGAATGCATATGCAATTGAGGATAAGTGGACAAGGTAGTAGGCAAAGGTTTGTTGCGTAAAAGCGGGTTTCAAACAAGAATATGCAACAACGATGAGTTTCTTTTAAATGAAAGTGAGACCGAAATCTCGAAAATAAGCATATTATTATGTGGACCTAAGAAACATCTTTTTTCGAAGCTAAATTTTACACCGGGCTCACTCCGGCCCTGTCACTGTCTCAGGGCAGGTATAAACAAATGAGAGTGAAGAGGTTTGAAAATAAATTCTAATCAATGCGGATGGTCACAAGGAATTAGCCGTGTCCAAGGCCACGGCTATGCGCATAGATCTCAACTCTGCAGAGCGTGTACAACTTGACCCACACGCAGGGGCCATGACGACCAACGACGTCGCGGTAGACGCAATAAGTAACCTAGAAGATTCACTCGCAGGCAGCGACCGGCACTTTCTCGCTTCTTCAGTGTAACATACCCGATTTTCGCAGGCCCTAATCTCACTTCTAATTGAGCTGTTAGTGCAAAACAAACAAAAGTTCAAGTGATCATATCGAATCAATTATTTGAAATGCGATCAAATTTGAGCTTGAACTACAACATCAAAATGTTGAACAAAAGTGGGCCCAAATAAAACCTTTTTATGGGTTCTATGTCTCAAATTAGAATTTTGGAGAATTTTTCAGAATTTTATTAAAAAGGGAAAAAGTTTGAATAAATCCAGAGAAATTCAAATTTGGCTGTCTTATCAAATTTTTCATTCACATTGTTTGCCGAATTTCGAAATTCTCCAATAATGAAAAATGATCCTGTAGGCATGTCCTACCATCTGTGAATTTAATTTTTCTTAGTGGTTTAAGCTACTTTTTTGAAGGAGAAAATATGGCACGTTTGGAAAAATCGTTTGGAAATAGAGAAGTAGCCGCGCGTCACCTTCTTCTTCCTCTCCCTCACTGTTCTGCCTACTCCACTGCTCCCGGCGTCATGGCGTCGTCCTTGCCCGAGCGAGATGGCGCCCAGTCTTCGACCAACTCGTCCTCGTCCGCGTACCTCTCTCTTGGCTCGCTCTCTTTCTTTTTCGCCCAAGAAAACGCGAACCGAGGCGCCATTGCCGCCCCTATCGAGCTCGACCTCGCCGCCGCTTCAAGCTTCCTCCGAGCTCGACCCAAACTGCAAAACTACGCGCAAGGAGTCCCTCTAGCCCAGCCCCAGCACAAACTTCAAGTTTCCACGTCCTAGCTCGAGATCGAAGCAAGAATTCGACCATGGCTGCCGAACCGAATTCTCCCTCCTCGGTGAGCCATCTTCCTATTGATCGCGCAGGGATATCTACAAATATACAGCGCGTACGCATGACATGACCTCGTCGCCCATATTGCAGCGAGCCGTCCGCCGAGCCGTCCGCCCCACTTTAGCCGTCCGCCGCCCCACCTCTCGCCCGGGCCAACTTCCGCTCGCCGTCCACGTGCGAATCATAGGGGGATGGGGTCGCCTTGTCCTCCTCGTCGTTTTGCTCCCATCCGTTTCCCCTACATCGTTCCGTTCGCCGGAAATGCTGCCGCGCCGCCGCGCTGCAGTGCGTGCGCACACATTGAGCGCAGGCACTGCTACAGTACTCGACCCCTTCTTTTTCTTTTTCGATTTTCTTTTCTCTGAAAAGCGGCAGATCTTGTAAGTTCGGTAAAAAATAAAATAAAAATCTAAAAATAGCAAACTAAATTGCGTTGGAATCCTTGTGACCAGATATATCCAATGGTGCAATAACATCACCAAGAATCACCATAAATAATTTTAAAAAATTCAGAGAATAAAAACATTAGTGAAGTTTTGTAGCCTTTTCTGTACATGTAAAGTTCATGAATTTTGGTGAGCATTCATTTCATGGCATTCCTGATCAGTTCACCAAGTGGCACTTTTAAATGCTGCATATTTTAACAGTAATTGCATTTCCATGCTTTTCCTTGTTGCATTTTTGATATTTTATTCCTGCATGCTTTTAATCCAATTTTTGGATATGCTACTATTCATGGTAGTGTTATGCTAGGAAAAATACAAAACAAAATTTTGATCTTCCAGAATCATGTTAAATAAATTTCAAAATGAATTTTGTTGTTTCAACATTTTAAAACCCTAAAAGCTTGTTGCCTTTTTGAAAAGCACTCCAAATGCATTCACGTTGAAACATTTTTGAGTACTTTCGGAGCTTCACACCAACACCCTCATCATGGCACTGCACTCTTTCTTTTAGCAAAGTTTCATGTAGGCATTGCATTTAATTATTATCTTTGCATTGCATCATTATAGGAACCGACGCCGGAATCGAGGACGAGGAGCTCGTAGCTGAAGATCGCGGTGCTGATACTAACACTTTGAGTGTGCTGACCACCAGGCCCAAAGCAAGCCCCGGTGCACTCCTATTTTTGCAAAGTTTTCTTTTTGTCACATGTATTCGAGTCATGAAATGTGCATTACGTTTTTGGAGTTTTGTACAGACCCGTAGATGCATTTGCCCTATGTTTACCGATGGAATGGGTCAGATATGTTCAGCCACTCGTTAGAATTGCTAAGCTTAATATTGTTTATCGGTAAAACCGGTTGGTATGGAGACCGTCCGATATAGGTGGATCGGGTTTACTTTATGCTCTCACATGATGATAATGAATATGAGACCGAACGGGGAAGTTCATGTGTAGGTTGAGGTGACAAGGATGTCTTTGTTCGCCATAGCCCCATTGTGTCCGTTGAGGACCGTTCGTTCTGGTCTTGTTGAGCAAGTTTGAACGTACCGGATGCATGCTAGTGAAATAGGAACTAGTAAACCGATGTAACTCGATTACTGCATTGTTGGACGGTGCTCCCCCTCTCTTTTGATGATGAAGATGGTATGGTGGTTGCGGGTATGTGTTAGAAGGGAGGGCACACGGGCTAACCACCGATGGCCCAGCGTGGGTATCGCGTGGAGGACGTATGTCCGATAGAGGGGAAATCGGCCCGACTTTATGGTGTCTTGTGAAAGGTTGCCGTGCGTGACTCCTTGTGAGTGTGCGTACGTCGTGTATCCACGCCTGCAGGTGTAAATTAATTCGAAATCGCCGTCCCTCGTGGTTATTGAGTACTACTTGTTCACTGCTTCACATCGTAGTAAGAAGTGCACATGATGATATCTATATGCTGTATTGCACTCAATTAATTGTATTGCAACCTTGTATAGTATAGGTTGCTAATATTTACATTTATGCAAGAATCCTTTTAATTTGGCTAAAATCTGAAAATAAGGATCAATTATTAGTGCTGTTATTGCAATATTTATTCAGCAACCCGGTCAGCCCCCTGCATGCTAGAAGTCGGTTTTAGAAGGCCAATTTGACGGGTAAAACTTGCTGAGTATTAGTTGCTCACAGTTTGTTGTTTAAATCTTTGTTGCAGGTGCTCTTTTGGCTGAGGAGAATGAGGCACGTCTATAGGCTCGATGTGCTTCATAGTAGGGTAATGACGTCGAGTTGTATATCGATCGCTTCCGCTAACGCTTTTTGAACTCTTTTATGTAATCGAATCTGAATTTAAGTTTTAATAACAAATGTTCATTTGTACTCAATTTTATTTATGCTCATATCTGTGTACTTTTGGACTCTTGCTTCGCCAAATGTCACCCGATATCGATCCTGTTAAGCAAACCCCTCATTATTTGAGGCGAGATGCTACATTCAGGATGGGGCTCCATTGTCTTCCTCCACGCGGTTGACGTCGGTCCTGAAGCTGTGATGGGCCTACCACTAGCCAAGTGGGGTATCCCTATCGAGGAGTGATAGTCCGCACTCCCTTAACACGATCTCTGCTGCCTACGAGCTAAATGCTAGCCGTTTACCATAGTGCAAATCTAGCCCCACCCATTTAAGGACGTGTGGTAAGTACGAATATCAAGCTGGAGGTTATACGACGCATCAGAACATGTCTTTATGCTGCCGGGACGGGCATGTGCCTCTCGTCCATCGGGGTCGTATCACACAGGCACTCCCGACCATGTCTCAACAAAACACTAGAGGCAACATGATTCCTCGCGAACTAGTCACATCAAACGAGTATCCCCCCAAGAAGCTCACAAGTCAAGTCCCCGTCACGACCATTTCACCCACCCTTATTACTTTTAAATCACACACTCATATTTGAAGCTTTTCAATATTTTATTTTACACAAAGAAACATTGTGTGATATAGTGTCACATTTGAAAACATGCAATCTAGTAGGCTAAGCAGTCATAGTGCAATAATAAAAGCATCCTAGGGCTGATCATATATAATGTAGAGGCATTGAACATGCATAGGTCAATTCTAGCAATTTGAAATATGATGTATGCATAACAAGGGATACAATCAAACAATGCATGTATTAAAATCATAAAATCAATAGTTGTCAAGGGGGGTGTAGGCGTTGGCTGATTAGCCGAGCTTTCGATCTCGAAACATGTACTAGAAATCCGTGTTCAAAACAATCGCATGGAATCCAAAGTGACGCGATGATAAGATAAGATACGACGAAAAGATATTGTAAAGGAATTAAGGAAGAAATCTTGTGTCGATAGACTATTTAGGCGTTCTAGAACTAGAATACTCGTCTAGACAAAACCAACGGAACCAGGGTCTGTATGAAACGGGGATCGTACGAATTGACTACGGATTATAAAGGACGAAGTGATTAAAAAGGAATTACAGAACAGTTTAACGAAGGAATTAATCCTAGCAGCTATGGCGTGCTGACAGGGCAGAAGAATGCTCCCAGGCCATGTAGCAGAGCTGCCTTAACTTCAGTCACAGAGAAAACAATCCAAGTTCGATGACCATCCAAAGGCAAGTAAACTCTAACTATCAACCTCGTTCCAAAGAGCAGAGCACGCCATCCAAAGCTCTCACGTGCTACAAACTTATCCAACAAAAGCTCGACCTGATAAAGCTATCAAAGCCACAGCCTTAGCAATCGAAGCAAAACTGATAGGCACTGCACAAGAAATAATTCCGGAGACTCGCTTAAATATCCTATTAGGAAGAAGTCTCTGGCTTGAAATTCCAGGAGTTGACACTTGACAGTCCGTGAGCAATCTTCCATGGCGGCCACTCTTGGTTCACGGAGAAGTCTAGCAGGAAGCCACTAAAAGCAAGAATTCCAACACAGGGAAAGGTTCTACGGTTATACTGATGCTGAAACAAGAGAATTTAAAACCAACGTTCCAAGTACTCTCAGGCCGGCGACGAGCTTCCAAGGCAGCTTAGGCCTGAACATGACAAAAACTACATCACGTCTTGCATTCCAACGAAGTGAGCATGGTGTAACAAACTGGGCCACAGAGCGATGCTATTGGAACACAACAACGTCAGCTTCGAGCAAGCAGGCATGTTGGCGACGTAACATGGTGCGGCAAAGGCTCGAACAGGTAAAGGGCAAGACGAACAGATGCTAAACGGAGATCAACACGAAGAGAAACCAAGCAGGTGTGCAACCTTGAACGGCTACGGAGATCAAAACGACTAAGAACCGCTGGCCATGGGCAGAGCTTGGCAAACGGGACAATAACAAGGGCGACGTGACATTACGTCGAACACCTAGAGGGCACGGCCTAAGAGAGAGGGACGAGGCACGGGAAGGGGGCTGTGTGCTCACCACGGATAGGAGGACCATGGAAGAGACGCACTCGGCGTAAAGAAGGCCGATCCGTGACGGGGAAGACGAGGTTGCCGTGCAGCTCCAGGTGCGCGCGTCCATGGTGGTGACCACGTGCTTGGGCTTGAACTCGGCGTCGACGCGCTCCTGGTTCGCGGCGCGGCCGTCGGGGTCGAGGTCGACGGAGAGGAGGTAGAGCGGCAACAGGAGGACGTCGCTAGGGGCGAGCTCGGCGAAGAGGAGGCTGATCCACGACGGTGAGGAGGTAGATGTTGCAGTGCCGCATCCATGCGCATGTCCTTGGCGGCGACCACGGTCCGCTTGAAGTTGACGGTGTCCTCGCGTTCATGGAGAACAGAGATCATGACGCGGCGGTCGACGCGAAGCTTGACGGAGAGGAAGTAGACGACGTGGTCGTGGTCGCGTAGCTCGGCGCCGGGGAAGTAGAGGTTGCAGCGCTGCATCCTTGTGCCTTGAGGCTGCTGCCGAAGCAGCGTACGTTCCTGCAAAGAAAAGAAACGCAAGGCTGTGTGGCCATGCGGGTTACTCACCAGGGAAGACGACGGGCGCCATCGGCTTGGCGAAGGAGACGACGCCGGCGACCTTATGCGTGGTGGTGAGATCGATCTGATACCTGTGGTGGGCGAAGTGGATAGGCGTTGTGATGGCGATGCGATGAATGGCAGTGGCTTCGATGCGTGTGTGGATAGCTTGTGGGTGTGTAGGTGAGAGTGCTCTCCCCCTCTCCATCGCTGCAAGTCGAGGGCTTTGTATCGAAGAGGGAAAGGGTATGGGAATGGAGGGCCAACGGGAGGCCAGCGCCGCCGCCGTTCTGTTTCGGCCAGCGAGTCCTGCGGCCGGGATAAGCGATGACCGTTTGCTGGTCTACAGCTTGCTCATTCAAAAGTTCAAACCTGCTTATTTCAGTGGACCCTCAGTTGCATACACTGATCACCCTGAGGCCTGAGATGATGGCCCAGCGGTACGGTCCCCTCGCCAAGCAATTTTAGCTGACTGGGTATACATCTCCAGGGACAGATGGAGGCAGGCGTAGATCGAGTTTGACTATAAACTTCGAGGCAATATATGCATTAGGCCGTATACGTATGCTTGTACGTATTTGCAGCTAGCATGGGCTGCAGGCTTATGAAAGGCCGATAGACCATCTTGCTATTGGGCGCTATTTAGCAGTAAAATAATCACCTCATCTGAATATTCAAGGACCCCTCTTAAAAAAAAAGAATATTTCAAGGACCCTGTCAAGCATGCTGCCCCCCCTGACTTGCAAACCTGATTAAAATATCATCACTTCGATCGAGGGTCTCATTTGTTTTGGCATTTGTGCTAAAACAATTATTGCTCACGTAATTAGTCATTTAACATTTGATAATAGCACTGCGTTCTTTGATTGACGAGAGCAAGACTTAGTATCACATACACTTCCTTGATCAAAACACGGATCATGCATCATATAATATTAAGAGAAATCTTATGAATAAAATCAAACTAGTATTCTCACAACCTCTCTGCCATACTGTTGGTGCTTTCTATGTACCAATTTTATATGACAAATATGGTGTTTTTAATACCTTATTATGTCATTATTGCTAACAATTAACCCTATTATTATATATATGTGTAGTTTCTGTGTATTTGGAAGGATTTGCAGAAAACATGTGAAAACAAGAGACTACGGATAAAGAGCTACTGGAGGCCCGAAGAAAGAAGAGTTTGAAGGCCGTGCCGGTCGGCACAGTCCACGTGCCGACCGGCACCACCAGGGTTAAGCCCAAACATGAAGCCCACTCGGAGAGGATGAAGCCCAGAAGAAATATCAGAGTCGGAGTCGGTGAAATCCAGCTCACAATTAAAAGAAACTATAAAGATAAGATCTTGGTCGCGAAACAAGAGGAAGAGAGCAGACAGATAGAAGTTTTGACCTAGGTTGAAGGTTGTGGCGGCGAAGACGGCGATCACCGATCATCACCACCAAAAAAGGAAATCGTGCCGACCGGCACCTATGCGTCCACGCTAAAATACCGTGTCCTGTTGTAGCCATGTTCATGTGTTGCAGTATGATGCGTGAGTAGATCTCATATTCTCTCCATGGCGAGAGAAATCTGGTTATATAACTCTCACACTTACGATACTCTCTTGATGCGTTCAGTCTATGTGATACATTTATTCCGTATCTGATCAATACATGAATTCATTAGTGTAGTTGAGGCCCCAGCTATGCTTTCGATTATCACATAGTGTAAGAAACCAGTGGGGAGCTATTAACCCTTGTCGTGACAGGATCGGGGCGAACGAAACCACCATGTCTTGTAGAATACTAAACCTATCAATTGGACAATAATCCGAGTTGCATGCCAGCGTCCCAAACCATAGGAGAGAATCCTTCTTATAACCTTGTTACAACCGCAGGCTCTTTCATCTCTAGTTGTTAATCATCCTTTTCACACACCTCTGCTACATTAATTTAGTAGTTTAAATAATAGTTTAAGTCCCGCTTGTTCTCTGTGGATTCGATATTAAACCTTGGATTACTCTAAGAGAAAGTGCTACAACTGTACACCGTCCACTTACGGTATATAAGTTAGGTGCGTATAAACGACCAACACATACTTATGCATTGATTTCACCACAAAGGAGGTTGTAACAATACATGACCTTTTTTTGATAAATCCACCTGCTTTTTTCATGAAGGTCCGACAAAATCTCATCTTACAGTAACAAAGCTACTTGTATGATCTAATTGAAGCAATATATCCAAGAAAAACTAAAACGGCCCATGCATTCATTTATCTTTACTAACTTTAAACACTAGCACTAATGAAGAAAAAACTTTGTGGGTGGGTGTGTTGGGTTTTTGGGGGTGGGGGCGGGGTGCATGGGCCCTGCCAGCCCACCTTAGTTCTTGTCACTAAGTGCAAGGATCACCTTAGATTAAGCCCTAGGCACTTGTCCCTAATCTCTACATTTACCGGCCCTTGTCCGCCCATCCAAAATTCATTTTGCAACCTATTGCCCTTGAGAAATCAAACTCGCAGGTAGAACTGCGCCTCGTGAAAATGCAGTTCCTTCCTGGGGAGATTTGTCAACACAACATAATTCAGTGCTATGGATTATGGATAGAGGTAATTAACTACTAGTAGTTATTATGCTTTCGTTATCAAAACTAGGAGGCTATAATATATTTTAGGGCATTGAACTTGCTGCCAACCAACGATTTGTTGGGCAAGTTTTATAGATCGAAAGATTTCACTTGAACAAGCTTTCTATGGATCAAAACTACTATTTAATTGTACCTTATACAGAACTTGAATCGACAAAAGAAAAGCAAGTGATCATAGGCGAATGTAATTCAGAGAAAGGGAAAAGCAACTAGGCTGGAATAACATTAATAGATCTCCAGTGGTCAAGACAAGAGCCGTGCACAAACTATTGCGTCCCCTTGCCCATACAAGGAGAAATCAGCTCATTGTCTGCATAAAAACAAAGAGAAGCTAAGGTGGACCTTGATTAGCGTTTAAGACTGATTAAACATTTTACACTGGTGCATTTTTACAGACCTAACAAAGCAGTTCAGGACAATCACACATTCTTGTTGTCTTATGTATTAAACCAGCTGAGGACGGAGGCCCTTCATCATTTGTCCAGCACTATGCCATATACTTGTTGTCCTTTATGTATTGAACCTAAAAATGTGCAATTGGATAATTATTTCTCTCAGTTCTCTAAAAATGACCAGAAATGTCGAGGTTAGTAGATTACCCAGTGGCGGACCCACGTATAGGGCCGCATGGGCCTCGGCATACCTCAAAATTTCGGCCCAAGTACAGCTTTTAGCACTGTAGCAGAGCTACAATAGCGATTTTCTTTTCTTCTGGCCTTTTTTCTCCTGTCGGCCACCCTAATGGGCCGAGCTGGGTCCGCCACTGAGATTACCTATGCACATCTGACTAGTCCCACCTATAACCTTACAAAAATTTACTTTCAAACACATTGTGTACCTAGAGACAAAAAAAAAATCATAAGAGAGTGAACTGAATCAATATAAATAGTTCAGAGGAGTAAATTAGACAAAAAAATTAGTTTAGAGTGTTAAGTGAACAACAAAGATACTTGAGGGTAGTAAAATAGACTTCTTCCAATATTAATACCCATTCGTTTTAAGAGTGAACAACAAAGATACTTGAAGATAAGCATATATATGCCTGAAAATGTGACTTGCATTAAAAAGAAGAATTAAAATAGGACTTTGAATTTATGTTGAGGCACGACTTACAAATATAGTATCTCAAATGTGAATGCTTGTTGATTACGAAAAATACCTTTCATAGTCATGTGTTAGCATACAAAGATAGAACACCACGATATAATGGCGTCACCATCGTCATATGTCTATATCTTTTGGCTACGCATGTGTCTTGTTGTTATATAAGAGCATCTCCAATGGAAGCCCCTAAATCATAGCCCCAACTTCTTAAGTAGGGGCTGTCTAAATTTCCTGGGGCTCTGTTTGTTACCCTCCACTCCAACGGCAGCTCTTAAATCCAAGCCCCTACTTTGATAGAACCCACATGTCAGTGTCATATTGTTTTTACTCTTATTTTCTTTTTTTTATCTCAACCTCACCGCTTCCTCTCATCTCTCCCAACATTGCCTCTCATCAGTCTCACAAAAAAAAAAGAAGAAAAAAACATCACCGCTCATCTGGCCGGGCAGGAGGCGGACGGGCGAGGCGAGCTGCTGGCCGCGGGAGCGCGTGCTGGCGGGGTGGGCGAGCTGGCCGCGGGAGCGCTGGTTGGCTGCGCGACCTGGCTGCCGAGCCGCTGGCGCTGGGCAGGGCGGGCTTGTGGTGCCGGCGGCGTGGTGCTGGCCAGGGCGACTTGGATGCGGTATGCGGGCGGGCGGCTGGGCCGAGCTAGCAGCCAGGGGAAGGTGCCAGATGGCGCGGCTGGGCGGAGTTGGCGGCCGAGGTGCGATGCCAATGGAGCTCGTGGCCCGGGCGAGATGGCGGCCAGGCCGGCGGGGCGAGCTGGACGGCGGGCTTCGCGGCCGGGGCGTGCTGTCGGAGGGTCGGATTGCTGCCCAGGGCGAGCTGGTGGGAGCGCGGCCAGAGCAGATCGAGGGAGCGCACGAGCAAGGATGAAGTAGGGGCCGGCTTGCGCGCCCGCAGGAGAAGGGGCCGAGGCGAGAATTCTGGGGGCGTCCCTACGCTGGCGACCCGGCTAGGGGCTCCATTGGAGCGAGAATTTTGACTTTAGCCCTCAAATCTCAAGTTGGGGCTGAGTTAAGGACTTGCATGGAGTTGCTCTAACAGCGACAAGAATATGTCCCAGTAGTTGCCTTGTTAATGTATAAACTAATAGAAAATATTATTGCCCTTGCCGCCTTGTTGATATATAAACCAATCAAGAAAAGAAAATTGCCGTTGCGGCATCGTTGTTGTTGTATAAATTAATCAAGAAAAGAGTAAATTAATCAAGAAAAGAGGACTGCGCTTGCCACTTTTTTATTGTATAAACTAATATCATGTATAGCCATTGCCGCCTTTTTTATTATATAAACTAATATAATAAAAAAACCGCCCATGCCGCCTTGCTTTTGTATAAAAAAGAGTATTGCCCTTGCCGCCCTTTTATTGTATAAACTAATACAATAAATAAAAGAGTATTGCCCATGTCATTTTTTATTGTATAAACTAATACAATCAAGAAAAGAGTACTGCATTCGTCGCATTATAAAGCTGGGGCAGGCCCCTTTTTTCCCGACCAACAAGTCGATGGCAACCCGTAAGCAAGCAATGTGTTCCATGCTTCTTATATTGGTGGTCTTTGCATCTAGTACTCTTCCTCATACAGGCGCGGATCCATGGAAAAAACCTAAGAATTGGGCTTGTTGGACTCTTGCAGGTAAGCAGATGTCTTGCTTTCCATGGTGGTCCAAGAGACCCATATGCAAAGAAGAGTGCATCCAGGAAAAGTATGATGATGGCGATTGTGTTTTGTATCCCTACAAACTTCGTTGCGTGTGTCACAAAACAAACTGTGAGTGAGAAATAGTACGTATGTATGTGCGAAAGCAATGTAATCTTTCTAATGAATAAATCATTGTTATTTGGTAAAAAAATTAGAGTTCGGATTTTGTGAACAGGACCGACCATATGCCCACACCCACCATCCAATGGCTTGTCTCTGGCACGGTAAGATTTGTGCTACCACACAAACGAAGTTAGTTTCAGCTGCTTGCCGTGTGCTTGCATCAAGGCGGCAATTCAGCCCTGCAGCCGCGCACGCTATTGTGTGTGCGTCAGATAATGGGAAGAACAATGGACTCACTAGACTGCTGCCGCTGCTGGGCCCAAACAATTACTCCGTGTTGCATGTATGGAATGTGCGTCTGCGGTTCCCCTATAAGTAGTGCGCGCTACCGGTAGCGCGCTATGAGATTCGTGCAAAAGCCAGATCTAACAAACGGGCGCTCTTCCTCTCTCTCTCTCTCTCTCTCTCTCTCTCTCTCTCTCTCCCCCAAACGCAGCATCGCCTCCCCTCCCATGCCGTCGCCGCCGGTGAACGCGTCCCGAGAATTCCTTAGTGCGCAGGGTTTGTACCCTCGAAGCTCCGCCTTCCTCCACCAGACATAGAAAGCGGCGGCTGGCCGGACTGGCGGTGGGCGGGGTAAGGGAGGGGGCGTTACTTCCCAACTAGTTAGCGCGGGGGTGGTCGAGGGCAGCGGCGGAGGCTGTGGGGGCGTCACACGCCGATTGGTTAGCGCGGAGGCGGCGGGAACACCGCCGGAGCTAGGCGGGAGGCGGAGACGGCGAGGGCGAGCACGACTCGACGGCAGCAGCGCGAGAAAGAAGGCGCGGGCGCTGACGCGGGCCGCCATGGGCCGCGCTACCTCCAAGCTCCGCATAGCGCGCGGTGCGCACAGGAGGAGGCGTCTCGTGCGTCTGCGTGCTGCAGTCAGATGCGCTACGATTATGCTGGGCATTGGGTTACCCGATTAAAACAGTTCGGTTAATGAGAAAGGACAATTGATTAAACCGCGTTGTTCGTTTGCGCGAGGGGAGGGAGCGGCAGGGTCGCACCAGGGCGGCGGCCGGCAGCATGCAACCAATCCCGTCGCTGTCGTCGTGTTCGTGCACCTCTCCGGCGCGCACGCGCCGGTCGTCTCGCTGGAGTCGTGCTCCGGCAAAGCCAGCGTCGAGCCGTACGTGTCGGCGAACAGGGTGTTGTGCCGCAAGCCATGCCACACGGCCTCCTCCTCGTGAGCAGCCACCACAACCAACGAGACCGCCATGCCCTGTGCAACGTACGTGACGGTATGACACATTATACTGACGGACGGCTGCCGGGACGGGCGCTCGATCGGGCAATTCAAACCGGCCGTGCATGGGCAGGAGCAGGACCTCGACGCGCCACGATGGAGGCGATGCCGCACGCACGCGCTCCATGACTCAGCGGCATGCCAAAGATGATGTCGGTGTGCATCTGAAGTCTGAACTCTGTTTCAGTATATACGACTGTATCTGAAATAGAGTTCCATGGGACACATGGCTCAATGTATTCGTATCCTACACGACCTGATCGCTCGTAACAGATGGGGATATGGAGTCTGTGCACCGGCCGGACCTTTGGCTCTGTATACAACTGGCGGCCTGTGCAGCAGGGAAAGAGCTAAGAGATGGCTTCCCCGTGCAAGAAGGCCAGCCAAGGCAGCAGCGACTCCCCGATGAGATCATCGAGGACATCTTCGCGCGCATGCCGGCCAAGTCGGTGCTCCGTTGCCGCTGCCTTTCCCGCGCCTGGGCCGCCGCGCTCTCGTCCGACGCATTCGTCGACCTCCACCTCCGCCTCGCCAACCGCCGTAGCGGCGAGTAGGAGTTGCTAATTCCGAAGCTGTGCCTCCTGCCGGACTCTGCCGCCGCGTCCACCGTGCACGCGTGGTCGCCAGCGGAGCACGGGGAGTTCCCGTTCATGCCGCTCATGGCCGTCCCCAACAACACGCGCAACGGAAGGCTCGGCCCCGCCACCCGCCCGTGCCGCGGCCTCCTCCTCCGCGCCGTCGCCGCCAGGCTCTACTACCTCTGCAACCCCTCCATTGGGCAGATCATGGCGCTCCCGGACGGCCGCATGGCCGGCGGCCGGCACCCGGGACGGGACTACGCGAGCTTCGGCCTCGGCTACGCGCGCGCCAGGACCCACAAGGTCGTTCGCCTGCTCTACCACGACCAACACCCTGCCGGCTGCGACGCCAACGTCTACGACGTCGCGGGTGGCGCGAACTCCGCCGCTGGGCACTGGCGGCCGGCGGCGAGCGGGGCCCTCCCGCCGGATCACGTCCGGATGAACCAGATGGGCGTCTTCGCGCACGGACACGTGCACTGGATCACGATGAGGAAACAGCCGGGCGGCGGCGAAGACGGTCTCCTTCTCCGTCGCCGACGAGGCGTTCGGCGAGGGCGTCGTCGTGCCGCCGCCCGGCGTGAACCTGGCGAACCCGGACCTGTCGCTGACGGAGCTCTCCGGGTGCCTGTGCCTTGTCTCCGCGCCGCACTCGCCGGGGTCGCCGCTAAAGCGCGTCGACGTCTGGTTGCAGACCGACTACACCGCGCGGGCGTGGGCCGGGGAAGCACTGGCAAGTCGACCTGACTGCCACGCCGCCGCCGCCGGAGGTGGGCGACTACAGCTTCATGTTCCACGGCGTTACTCCGGTGGCCCTCGTCGACGGCGGCAGGCGCTTCGTCTTCGTCTCAGAAGATTGTCTGGTGGCGGAGTACTGCCTCGCCACCGGGGTGCTCGAGGAGGTCGCGCGATCAGGCTTCCGCGGGCGCGGCGTGACGGGGGCCAAGATGCAAGCGCTCGTGCCGTACGTGGAGAGCCTCGTGTCCGTCGGGCGGCCTTTCGAGGACGCTCTCTTCTCGTCGCCGCACGCGCGGGCTCTCTCGGTGGCGCTGCGCCGGCTGCCCGCGCGCAGGCTCGGGCGGCTCAAGCTCGTGAGATGGAGCTGGTGCGCCATCATCGAGAGCGACCGCTTCGCGAGATGGCACAACGCGCGCGCCAGGGAGGCGACGGCGGCAACCAGTCCTGCCTCCGTCGTGTTCGTGCACCTGTCCGGCGCGCCGGTCGTCTCGCTTAAGTCGTGCTCCGGCGAAGCCGCCGTAGACCCGTACGTTTCGGCGAACAGGGTGGTGTGCCGCAAGCCATGCCACGGCCTCCTCCTCGTGAGCAGCCACAACCAAGGAGACCGCCACGCCCTGTGCAAACCCTGTCACGCAACACGTGAGAAGCTTCCAGTTTCCCGGCTACGGCCACCGCTGCGCCGGCTTAGGGTACGATCGGTCCAGGGAGGAGCACGTCCTGGTGTGCATCTCGTACAACTCGCGGCAACAACGCTTGGAAACCATGGAGTGCGCCGTGTGGCGTCTCAGAGACCTGAGCCCGAGAACGCTCGCGAGCAGACCGCCGATCCTCGTCGCCGTTGACGTGCCGCCGGTGCACGTCGGCTGAAAGATGTATTGGCCAGGCGATCCAAGTCATCAAGACGCTGTCTTGGCGTTCCACATCTGCGCCGAGGCCTTCGAGATCGTGCCAGCGCCACCCACCGAGTGCGGCGACAGGGTGATCCTCACCGAGCTCGCCGGGAAGCTCTGCGCCGCGCACTTGTCCGCGGCCACGGAGACGATGACCGTGTGGGGCCGCAACAGCGTGGACGGGCACTGGACGCGGGAGCACGTGATCGAGCTCCAACAGTGGCCGGAATTCTCTCCGCGGTCGATGGATCAGGTGGTGGTGCCCATGGCTGTCGACCCGGGAGGCAGCCGGATCTTGCTGGACACCGGCAAGGCGCTGGGGTACTACGACACCCGGAGCCGGATGTTGGAGACGTTGCTCAAGCCGCAGCACCACAGGAACAACGCGTACTTCATCGCGAGCGTGTGTGAGGACAGCTTGCTCCGTCCCTACGATCGAAAATGCAGGATTTGGTGATTGTTTCTGGCAGTTTAGTTTGCACTTGATCGTTTCACCAGTCAGTCAACGACTCGGAGATTTCCAAATGCATGGATCGGTCATGCATTGCATGCGTGCATCGGGATCTCTGACATGCTCGTACGTGCCTTGTGGTTGGATGTCATGCCGCATGCATGCGTACGCGAGGGAATGGATTCGTGGCACCGGACGGCGGCGGCATGGCGGGCGTCCAGCACACTCTTGAAAGGACTGTGCCGGCGGGGCCATATAAGAGTCAACTAATATCCAGCTGCTAGCGTCATTCTCGTCCATGGATCGAAAGCCTCAGCCCAGAGGAACTTCATCCGCATCTTGCCGATGGCACTGCGTTCTATATAAGCTTGGAACAACAGGTGCAGGATCTTGGTCCTCCCATGACCATGGCGACGATGGGCCGACCATGACAAGAAGAACACCAACATGATGCATCAGTACACCAGGGTGCATCTGAGCCCTAAATCATCACCAAACAATTGAACGAAAATCGTAAGATGAGAAGAAAGAGTGGAAGTGGTTCCCCAAAATATCAAACTGAAATGGCTTTGCAAGCGAGAGAAATGAAAAGGAGAAGCGGCCCTCGTGGAATCCGTTCTGTACGATCGACTTCAAAACTTAAAATTCTAGGAAAAACAGAAAAGAGGGAAAATGAAGTTGTTGCACCTTCCCGGCTTCAGGTAAACGTACAAATCTAAGTAATTCTACAAGATTGTAATCAAGTATCTGACATAGTGAGGGGGCTCAAGCCCCCCACCCCCTTGGTTTTACTGATGATTTTTTTAAATAAAATAACTAGTTGTATGCCCGTGCGTTGCTGCGGAGAAAAAAAAATACAACCAACAACGTCAATTGGTTTTTGTATTACAATTTTATAAAAACTCCATGTTGAGGAAGGGTAAGGATGTTCTTGTTGGATAAACTAGCTAGTAAAGGATTGTCCATGCACCATGTTGGATAAGATAGTGTCATAAGTAGTAATCAAAAGAAACATTTCTAGCCATGAAGCTATGTCAAGGAAGTTTTTCTTTTCCTTTGCGACAAATATAATCATGGTAAGGTCAATTCCGCATGTTCTTCCCCATCTCCGAACCAAAAGAGTGCACTCAAACATCTCGTTATTCTTTGTCCAGATTTTTAGTCTAATATATATTCACTTTACAATATTCTTTAATAAATAGTTTCTATATATGACACATTCTATGACTTGGCAGCATGCAGCTCTCCTGGGATGTCACATCTCAGATACGAGTTGTGTGTTGTCTTTCGTGTCCCCAGCGCCACACGCCGTGCAACTTGTTGAAGTTTCCATGCATGTGGGCGGAGTGATCCGTGCGATGATGCAAGGGCGTTCCACTCGGCTGCGGATTTTGTTGGGCGCCCGCGCTCTCTGCCGCGACGTCGTGCTGACGGAGCTGTCGCGCTCGTCCGCCGGCACCTTCAGACCGGCTGATCGACCAGCCTCTCTCTCCGACAGCCGTCGGCCGCGCGGTTCACGAACCGCGGCGGCAGCTAGCTAAGCTAGCATCACGCCCGTCATGGCGCATGGACCGCCGGCCGGCCAGATGTCGAATTCCGGCGTCCCAGTCGTCGGCGCTCCGCCGCCCGCGCTGTACGTACGTACGTACGTCTTGCCAACGGCGCCGCGAGGCCACGCTTTAGCAGACGTCAAAGACGGCCACGATATATAGCAGCCTGCTGCGCGATCGATCGGACCAAGCCTCGATCGGCTCGCCCGGCCAGTACATCGATCTTGCACGTGCACGTACGGGCGCGCGGCATATGTCGATCGACGGCGGCCACAGTATCGGCGGTCGACGTACACGAGAGCGTTCTCGAGCGCAAGTCCCGCTCAGCGACCACACGCACACTGCACCCTATCCATGGCGGCATGCATGCATGCTCCCGTGTTGCAAGCGTTGCCATGCATGACTCGTCACCGCCGGCCGGCCGGGCACGCAGAAGCTCGTCACCGCCGTCGCGTCCTGCGGCGAACCATCCAGGCCGCGCCGAAGAAGCGGGCGTGCTCATGCCAGCCGTTTACCAGCTCCCGGCATATGCACCGCATCGGCGGGCGCTGTCGTCGAGAAGACGGAAAGTCGAGCGCGGCTCAGACAGAGAACAGGGTGTGGTAGCTATCTGAAACAGCGACAACCGCATGAACATTTCCCGTTTTCTTTTCTCTTGCCTCCGAGTCCGTTTCAGTCTCAGATTTAGAGCTTAATCACTAATCAGGTGCGCACTCGCGTATAGCAGGAGAACTGCACTCGCGTACGCGGCCATTGTATTGTCTCCTTGTTCGTGGGCAAGTGCGCGGCGCACAGAACTTTGAGGTGCATGTCTGTGCATTGCAGAGGCGGTTGTAGCTGACGTTGACCTGGCGCAGGCTGGTGAGGTTGTCCACCAGCGCGGGATGCCGCCGTAGATGGCGTTGTGGCTGAGGTCCATGGAGCCCAGCTGCCTCGGCAGGTCGACAGGTCCATGACCACCACTTTCTTGGCGACGCCCAACCCAAGAGAGGCGTTGCGCGACAGGTCGATCTGCCACAAGTTGACGGTGGCGAACTCGGCAGGGACGCTGCCGGAGAGGTTATTGTGGGACAGCCTGAGGAAGTTCTCGTCGCCTGTGTACTTGCTGAAGAGCAGCGGCGGGATGGTGCCGGTGAGGCGGTTGCGGCTGAGGTTGATGCCGGCAAGGTAAGGGAGGCCGCCGAGCGTGGCCGGAATGGAGCCCGAGAGCGAGTTCAAGGAGAGGTAGAGCACGGTGAGCTGGGTGAGCTTGCCCAGGGACGACGGGATGGACGTTGGTCCAGGAGATGATGAGCAGCGAGAGCTTGGAGATGGCCGGCGGGATTGGGCCGGACAGCCCCGGGAGGCGGTGCAGCATGAGCGTCCCTCCTGCCTGAGGTGGACGAGACGGGCCACGGCGTCGGGGATGGTGCCGTTGTGGTCGGCCAGCTAGCTGGAAGACAGAGAGGCCGTCGACGTGGCCGGTGAAAGGCTCGCAGTGGACGCCGGCCAACTCGCAGCAGGCCGTGTCGTCGTCGGAAAAGTAGTGGCCGACGCCGGCGTTGATGGCCAGCAGCGCGGCCCTGTCATCGGTGTGGCAGTGCTCCTTTTCCTTCCAAACTTCGGCCATCGTCTTCGGGGAAGCAATGGAGAAAGGGGGAATGGGTGGAGATGGCATGGACCAAACCGCCCCGCCGCCACCATCATAACTGCTGGGCGGGTTGTTCCGGCAGCCAGCTCCGGCGGCGGCCGGGAGAGGAGAGGGAGGAGGGGCTCTGGTGGCGGCGGTGTTGGGTCGCCACCTTGCTAGTTCAATGGGAGGAAGGCTAATATATAGGACTAGATTGTCCAACGCCACCACCTTAGGTTGACCCTTTTACGCGAAGAGAGGACAGCTAGGTTTAAACTCTAGGATGTTACACTTTTTTTGCCCGGTATGATATACTCACTCTGTTCTTAAATTATTGTCATCAATGTCTTTTTTAGTTTAGTTTGATCATTCGTCTTATTCAATTTTTTTAAAAAAATTATTACATATTTTGTTTTGAATTGTTTTAAGAACTGAAGGAGCATGTCTTCCACTAGATAACAAGTTAGCGAATTCATCAATCATGTGTTATAAATCGGGAAATGCATAGATGTATATGCACGCGGCACGTATTTCTCTGCTTCGAAAAGAGCAACACATGGATCCCTTCGTACTTTGAGGGAAGCGGAGCGGCACCATGTGTACGTTTGACATTTCTGATCGACAACCTCAGGACAGAATAAGTCCAGTATAATTAAGTTGGTTTAAGTCAAATTAACTTAAGTTTGACTGATTTTATAGAGAAAAAAAATACCAACCTATATGATACCAAATAAGAACAGCATAAATATATGTCACGATGAGTCTTATTCGCTATCATAATATTGATTGACACATTTTATTATAAGTTTGGTCAAACTTAAGACAACTAGACTTTGCCCAATGCTAAAGGTAAATTTACTTTGAGATGATGTGGACCCTACTGTCTTCACTGAGTGTTATATTAAAGCTTTCCTTTCAATACAAATATCTTCTTAAAAAGGATACTCAAATATCTTGTATTAAAATTTTTATGAGAAACTGTTCTCTAATAGTATTAGCAATCACTATATTGCTACTCTAAATATCCTCTATGAAATTAAACAACACATCGATCGCCATATCGTAACAACATTCCACATTGTGACTAACTAGCTGTAGCAAGTAGTATATTCTATGGCCCGCGGAGCTGGATGAATGCAAAGCCAAAAATTGTGGACAAATTCATCGGTTACATATTTTCTTGTCAGAATGGGCTTTGTTTATATCCATATTCCTTTTTCTAAATTTTACAAATGAAGTATTCATCAACATGAACATACGAGCTTTTTAAAGTTATACATACCTAGTATGAGTTACACGGTGCTTAACTATAACACTATAAATACCAATATAACAACATCATTGTCATGGTCATAAGCAAGCAATAGAGTTCTTAAAGGTATAAACAGATACACAAGTTTGCACACCTAGAGAATACGATATGGCATAATATTGCTCAAATCATCTACAATAAAAATTTGTCACAAGATGTTTTTAGGTCATTATTCAGTGCTTAGGTAGCATTTGAAGGGATATTACCGTGAAGTCTTAGTAGCTACAGTAAGCTTGGTATATTTTTCTTATTGATATGAAGATCATAAATGTATCATCTTATTAAGGATGTTGCGTTTACTCTCGAGACCAAGAATTAAGTAAACGATTCCATGTATGACGCCATATTTGAATAAAGAAATGGATGTTCATTTATAAATGGAAACCAGTGTTTTATGTGAATCTCGGATGGTTAAGATTAAGGCTCTATGTGATGGTACTGGAAAGAATAATTGCATCTAATGTGAATACACTACATATTGGGATAAAGTAGTCATATTTATTTAATATTAGGGTTAATTGCAAAAACCACCCAATAAGTCACTTTGGTTTTGAAATTTCTACCCATAAGTCATTTTGTTGCAAATTCTCACCCACCTACTACATTTTGTTGCAAAATCGCCCCTGCGCGTGCTTTTTCATCGGTTTCATATGTGTTTGCCAATATGAATTTAGAGAAAACTAAGTTAACTAATTTAACATTATTAAAGTGTTTAAATGAGACAGATTCTTACTTTTATACAAATGTATCAAAATACAAAATTTTGTTGGGCATTGTTTTAAACTGTAACTGGCTTTTTTTTAATCAAATCTCAAATATGGTTATTGTACTCCCACAATTTTGTAAGGTTCATAAGAACACCATGAACTACTCCAAACAAACAAAAACGGATTTAATCAATAAAACATGTGAAAATTGAGGTGGTTTTTGCAACAAAACCTAGTAGGTGGGTGGAGATTTGCCGCAAAAACAGTTATGGGTGGGGAATCTCAAACTCTAAGTGACTTACGGGTGATTTTTGCATTTAAGCCTTAATAAGGAGATAGTCCTCCCAACTCGGTGCCTAGAAAAAAGAAAAAGGCGCTAAAAATTCTTCCGTTAAAGCAAAACATCTGGCCTTTGATACTTCCACCAGTAATTTGCGCTGCACCATTAGCCTGCGGCACTCCGGTGGCCCTCGTCGACGGCGGCAAGCTAGCGCGTACGTCTTCGTCTCCGAAGAGTGTCCGGTGGCCAAGTACTGCCTCACCACCGGGGCGCTAGAGGAGGTCGCGCGAGGCTTTCGCGGGCGCGGCGTGACGGAAGCAAAGATACACGCGGTCGTCTCCGTCAGGCGGCCATTCGAGGACGTCCTCTCGCCGCCGCGCGTGCTGGCTCTGTCCATGTCGCTGCGCCGGCTTCCGGCGCGCGCTCTCAGGCGCCTCATGGTCGTGTGCCGGAGCTGGCGCGCCATGATCGAAACCGACCGCTTCGTGGCGTCGCACAACACGCGCGCGCCAGGGCGACGGCAGCAGCCAGTCCGGTTTCCGTCGTGTTCGTGCACCTCTCCGTTGTGCGGGTCGTCTCGCTGGAGTCGTGCTCCGGCCAAGACCCGTACGCGTCGGCGAACCCGCAAGCCGTGCCACGGCCTCCTCCTTGTGAGCCACCACCACAACCAAGGAGACCGCCATGCCCTGTGCAACCCTGTCATGCAAGACGTGAGAACCTTCCAGTTTCCCGGCGATGACGGCGGCCGTCACGGCTGCGCCGGCTTAGGGTACGATCAGTCCAGGGACGAGCACGTCCTGGTGCGCATCTGGCGTGCCGCCCGGAGCGGCGGCGGCGGCTCCATGGAGTGCGTCGTGTGGCGTCTCAGAGACCTGAGCCCGAGAAACGCTCGCGTCGAACAAACCACCGATCCCCGTCGCGGTCGACGCGCCGCCGGTGCACGTCGCCGACAAGATGTACTGTCCCGGCGAGCCAAGGCTAGAAAATGCTGGTGCGGCGTTTATCTTGGCGTTCGAAATCTGCGCCGAGGCCTTCGAGATCGTGCCGGCGCCACCCACCGAGCTAGTAGACGAGAACCGCGGCGACAGGATGGTCCTCGCCGAGCTCGTTGCCGGGAAGCTCTGCGCCGCGCACTTGTCCGCGGTCACTGAGACGATGACCATGTGGGGCCGCAACAGCGTGAACGGGTACTGGACGAGAGAGCACGTGATCGAGCTCCAACAGTGCCCGGAGTTCTCGCCGCGGTCGACGGAGCGGGTGGTGGTGCCCATGGCCGTCGATCCCGGAGGCGGCCGAATCTTGCTTGACACCGGCAGGGCGCTGCCGCTGGGATACTACGACACCCGGAGCCGGACGTTGGAGACGGTGTACTCGCTCGAGCCGCAGCACCAGCACGGCGGCGACAACGCGTTCTTCATTTTTTTTTTCTAGCAATTCGGGGGGGAGAGTTTCCCCACCTGATTTATTTCGAAAGGACAACGCGTTCTTCATCGCGAGCCTGTGCGATCAGGACAGCTTGCGTCGTCCCTATGATCGAAAAAGCAGGATCTGGTGACTCTGGCATTTTAGTTTGCACTTGATCGTTTCACCAGTCAGTCAACGACTCGGAGATTTCCAAATGCATCATGCATGCGTGCATCGATCGGAATCTGACATGCTCGTACGTGCCTTGTGGGTACGGTGGATGTCATGCCGCATGCATGCGTACGCGAGGGAATGGATTCGTGGCGCTCACCGGACGGCGGCATGCATGGGGCCGGCGTCCAGCACACTCTTGAAAGGACTGTGCCGGCGTGGGCACATAAGAGTCAATTATATACTATCCAGCTGCTGCTATCGTCATTGTCGTCCATGGAAAGCCTCCACCCAAAGGAACTGCATCCGCATCTTGCCGATGGCACTGCATTCTATATATTCTATATAAGCTTGGAACAACAGGTGCAGGATCTTGGTCCTCCCATCCCATGACCATGTCGACGATGGCACCATGACAAGAAGAACACCAACATGATGCATCAGCACGACAGGGTGCATCTGAACCCTAAATCATCACCAAACAATTGACGAAAATCGTAAGATGAGCAGAAATAGTGGAAGTGGTCCCCAAAATATCAAACTGAAATTGCTTTGGAAGTGAGAGAAATGAAAAGGAGAAATTCTCCTCGGGTGTTCATCTGTACTAAATATTGACCTCAAACTTAGAATTCTAGAAAAAAAACTCAGAAAAGAGGGAAAATGAAGTTGTTGCGCCTTCCCAGCTTTGGGTATACGTAGAGATGCAGCTAATTCTACAAGATTGTAATCAAGTATGTGACAGAGCAAGGGGCTCAAGCCCCCTCCCCCCAACCCCGCGCAACACAGACACCATGGTTCCGATTATGCGTTTCTGAGAAAACCATATATTGCTCTTTTGGATAAAAATAGTAAAGGATAAAACCATGGTGTAACCAACAACCATTAACTGGTTTATATATGACAATTTTATAAAACCATATATTGCTCTTTTGGATAAAATCATAAAGGATTCTCCATGTTGGATAATATAGTCATAAGTAGTAATCAAAAGAAACACATTAATTTATAGCCGTGATTCTTCCCCATCTCCAAACCAAAAGAGTCAAGTGTGTACTCAAAGATCTTGTTATTCTTTGTCCAAATTGTGTTGGTCTATTCACTTTACATTAATTTATAGACTAGCTTAATTTGTATGCATTTTTAATTTATACATTTTCTATGACACATTCTATGACTTGGCAGCATGCAGCTTCTCCTGGGATGTCACATGAGATAGGGCTGTGTGTTGTCTTCCATGTCCCCTGCCTGCAGCGCCACACGGCGTGCGCAACTTGTTGAAGTTTTCATGCATGTGGGCCTGATTGATCCGTGCGATGCAAAGGCTGTGGATTTTGTTGGGCTCGCGCGCTCTCTGCTGCAACACTGATGAATTCACGCACGAAGAAAGTAGTAGTTAGAACATGATGAATGGACAACTTTTCCTTGGCTGTGTATAAAGACTCGTTCTGCACATGACGCGGAGAACTGCACAGCCAGCCTGCACGACGGGGCCATTCCGGCCTCAACGCGAGCTGCGGCAAATTATATTGCAACTGGAAAAAAAAAAAACTCTATGCGGCCCGTCCGCAAACTGGCTCCTGTCATGGCTTCCGCACGACGCGCTCCCTCGGCTCCTGCAGCCTCGGCTTGGCCCCGTTTATCGCATACCTTCGCGTCGCTTCTTTGCCCTCGACCGCCGCCGGCAACTCGCAGAGGGACACATATGTTTCTGCCGCCGGGCAAGAGGACGACGCCGCTGCCGCCGGGCATGAGGGCGAGCTGCAAAGGGAGCGAGCCGCGTGCGTCGCTGGAAGCCGGGGGCTTGTGGCTGGGAGCCGTGCGTCGCTGGAAGCCGTGCAGTGAGCACGCGGAGAGGAGACTTCGCCGCGGTCGCCCGCCTGTGCCACGTACGGCCTCGTCCTACTGCGAGGCGTCCCGGCCGCGTCCGGCACCCAACCAGGGACAACGCAATGAAGCTTCCTCTACAACCACGACGCGCCCATGCATGCATTTCACAGGAACCTTGCATGGCCGGCGCGCCTGATCGACCGGACAGGAGCCTCTCGCAGACTTACGTTCCGGGGGAAACTGCCCGTCGCCGCCTGCGCGGTTGCAGTCGACAGCGCGCGCCTTGCCGTACGTCCGCCGGCAGGCAACACAAGCTCGTGGGCACTAGGACCACCTGGGAAGGGAGGGTCCCCGATGTTTATGCAGCAAAATTGCACCATATTACGCCCATCCGTTCTAAATTCTAAAATGTTTTTGACTTTTAGACATCATACGCAGTGGCGGAGATTGGATCAAATGACAAGGGGGGCCAGAAAGTTAAGAAACTATGCAAGAGGGGGCCAGATTAGTAAATTTTTAACATGTGCATGGTAAAATCAAAGGTTGTTTAAGAAATTTCCCAAAGTTAGGGGAGGCTATGGCCACCTTTGGCCATAACAATGCTCCGCCCCTCATCACACGTTTGACCATTCGTTTTGTTCAAAAAATTTGTGCAAATATTATTTATTTTATTATAGTATGTTTCCTCGTTTTTGGACATGTCTTATTTGTTTTTATATTTGCATTAATTTTTTTAAATAAGATGAGCGGTCAAACGTGATCTCTGAAAGTCAAAAGCGTCTTATAATTTGGAGCAGAGGGAGTACTTAGCATGTTCCCCTGAATGTTCCGCCCAAAGAAACTGCATCCGAATCTTGTCGCCGCCTGCGCCCGGACAACACAAGCTGAAAATTAAAGCTTGGTACAACGGGCTAAGGATCTTGGTCGATCCTCCCATGGCGACGATGACATCATGACAAGTAGAACGCCAAGATGGGATGCATCAATACGCCAGGGTGCACCTGAGCCCTATATCACCGGTTCACCACCAAAAAGTTGAACTGAAAATTGTAAGATGAGCCGAAAGAGTAGAAATCCTTCCCCAAAATATCAAACTCAAATGGCTTTGGGACCGAGAGAAACGATGCTCTTGCCTCCGCACTTAATTAAAATTCTAGAAAAAATTCAGGCAAGAGGGGAAATGAAGATGCACCTTGCCAGCTTCAGGTATACGTGCCGGTGTAAGTAATAGTACCAGATGATAATGGCGGATTTGACACCACAAGGGGGCTCAAGCCCCCTCCCTCCCTCCCCTCCCGGAGGGAACATCATGGTTTTGAGACATCGTGTTTTCATGCGATGATTGGTATGGTTGCAAAGACCAAACGAGTATCCTCCGGAAGATCATACAAGATGCCAAAGTTCTTGGCTTTCATGATAGTTCTCTATACATTGAAGGCGGCAATCGCTTTATTGAGGCCAGTGGTCTTAGATATTAAAAGAGGATGACTAAACAATCTCCTAAACATTAGTAGCCCACTTGTCATTTTAACCCTACTGAACTTGGATACGCATAGAAAAAGGCAAGAAAAGTTTAAAAGCCAGATAGCCAGGGATCCAAACAGGTACCTTCTGAATTAACTTTAGCTAGCTAATGTTTAGTTGGCTAAACTTCAGCCTGGTAGCTAGAAGATCCAAACAAAGGCTAATAAGTAGAAGCCTCTCGCCCGGCCCTAAGAGGTCAATGAACGGTTCAAGGTTAGAAGGCATTTTAAGGAAAAACCATCCAGGGATTAGACAAAGAGTCTCCTGGTGGATTTGGTTTCGGGAGAGAAGTGGGGTACAAGTCCACCTGTCCGTCAACCTGGAAGGTATCTTAGAGCTCTCGGTCGATCGACATTGCATCACCAAAATATGTTCCGTCAAGTGTGAATCACCAAATATCCAGCCGCCCCTCGCACTAGTGCGCATGATCGCGGACAGCTGCACAGCCCGGGCCATACCAGCTGCAACGCGCGATCGAGCTGCGGCACATTGCAACAACCGAGACACGAAGCCGCCGAATCTTGGTCGTGGCGGCGCTGCAGGAAGTACTGCTCGGTGTCAGATCGTCAGGGCACCACTCCGGCCCGCTTCCGCCTCCATATGTCCCAGATGTTTATCTCTTCCGGCGCGCCCTCCTGGCATTGCGCGAAGAACCATTAATTACCTCCTCCGTACGTCATCACCCGTAGCGTACGTCGCGCTCTTCAGTCCGATGGATCGAGCTGCGTCATGCAGGCACGCCTTCCGCCGTACGTCAGCCCGTACGTCGTCGTGATTCGTTCTCATTTCCCGCGCGCGCGCCCGTCATGGCATGGAGGTCGAATTCCCGCGTCCCAGTCGGCGGCGCTCTGCCGCCACCGCCACCGCCACGTACCCGCGAGGCCATGCACGGGGCTCTGTTTCCTTCCCCTTGCCAACGCGTTAACCCCACCCCCGCCGTACGTGGTGGCTTCACCGCGCGTCCGCCAACGCGTACGTAACGTATAGCCGGCCGGGCACGCAGAAGCTACTCACCGCCGTCGCGTCCTGCGGCTAACCAACCATCCAGGCCGCGCCGAAGAAGCGGGCGTGCTCATGCCAGCCGTTTACCTGCTCCCGGCCGGCATATGCACCGCACCGGCGGGCGCTGTCGACGTCGAGAAGACGGAAAGCCGAGCACCGGTCAGAGAACAGGGGGTGGTCGCTGTTTGAGACCACCCCATGAACATTTCTCGTTTCACGCCCACTGTTTTCTGATCATCCTGCAATTTTTGAACGGTTTTTGTTTGTGGCGTTTAATTTAGAGCTTACTACATCATTAGATGCGCACTCGCGTACTGCAGCGCCGTCGCTGGTCATGGCGCTGTCCTCGCATGGCGTTGCGCTGCGCGTAGTCCTCGTCGTCGTGGCCGAAGCTTTTTTCTAGTCTCCTGTGGTCGGGGTGCCGGACGCCCGCGCATGCCGTCGTCTGATGATCGAGCGCCATATGATCTGCAGCTCTAGGTCAGCCCACAGCCACAATACAAGCCGGTTCCAGCACCACCTCGACGGCATCGATGCAGAGGCTAACGCCAAGATGGCAGCGTGCGCGGGTGTCGATCGGCCGGGTCTCACTCTCAACGACGAACACGTACACCTTGCCGCCAACCAACACGTCCGGGCTAGCTGCGCGGACGTCGGCGGGCGGTCACGACGCGTGAGCTTTACAATTTACTGGCGCGAAATCTCTGTGTAAATTTTATCGGGTTCGTATACATGTATGATGTGTGTGTGTTTCACTAGCCAAGATTTAGCAAGTTCTCATCAATCTCATGTGTTACAAGTCGTGAAATGCATGCATTGATATATCCACATGCAAGGCATGCATCTCTCCTCGTAATTACTTCGGACCACCCAACAAGGGGTTGGTTCTCCTTTGTACTTCGCGGGAGGCGGGGTGGCGTGTCGTGTGTTTGCTTACAATTACAGTACGTACTCCTCCACTGCTCATGCACGCGGCCGTTCAAGGATGGCGATTGCAGGAGTGTTTTGGACACCCTCTTTGCCACACTATCATGTCCCAAAACAAATTGATTTTATAATTGTTCAAAAAACAATTAAGTTCATTTTTACGTACACTTGGTCTAAGTCAAACTAACTTAAGTTTGACTACTTTTATAAAGTAGTAATAATATCCATTATATATACCACATAAGAATATTATAAAAATATTATTCATCATGAGTCTAATGATATTATTGGTTTAGTGTCATTGATACTTTTTCCTTTAGGCTTGGTCAAACTTCCGTCTCTCAAAATAATATCTTGTACGCTACTGGATTGTTATATATAGAACACCTATCATTTCCATACAAATAAATATCTTCTCTAAAAGGATATATTTTGGTATCTTGTACCAATATTTTTTATCATAGTTTTTTTTTGAGGGCATATTTTTTTATCATAGTTGAAGGGCAAGCCCATTTATGAAATGGAAACAAAACAAAGAGGGAGAGCTACTGCCTTTTTCAAAACTTCGACCACATGGAGATATGCATTATGTGTCGTTCTACAAAGATAGAGATCATTTATATATTGCCATGTTGGGTGGTAAAACTACTTGGAGACAACGAACTGTTATATATTATGTGCAGTTGATGGGTTACTCAAGAAGAGGAAAAAAAATGTGAGAATTATAGATAGATTCTCGTGATGAATCAACATAAAATAGAATGATATGGTAGCACAAGACTGGCATAAGACAATTCAATAGAGTATCTAATTATTGGGTTACTCAAGAACTTCAAAATAGTGAAAAGTAAAGGCAGGTTCTCGTTTTTCTCATATATCGACATAAAATTAAAATGGTATGATAGTAGACAATATGTAGTGTCTCCTCATACACTTCTTCTGCACTCGAATGCAGTTGTTTTTCCTCTTATGTGAAAAGATAGGAATTAGAGGATGAATTCTAAATCAATGAATCTCATAATTAATTGTTGCGAAAAGATGTGAGCAATAACAAATGATTCTTACCCACAAGCCTCACTACTACCGATCATAACGAACGGCCACATGACTATTTCTCTTTGTCGTTTATCTCTCACCAGAGTGTGACATATTGCAGGGTGGTTCATCTCCATTTTCACCTTTGTCTGAAATTTTTACATATTTTCTAGTGGTGTTTTGGATTGCTGAGCAAATGATTTGCGATGCAAATGCACACATGTGTGGTCGCTATTTGAAATGGCAACCACCTCATGAGCATTTCTCTGTTTCCTTCCTCCCGCCTCCAAATCCGTTTCAGTCTGAGATTTACATAATCACGTTCCGCTGTTTCCCGCTCATCGTGCCATTTTTGAACCATTTTTTCGGTGATGATTTAAAGCGTGGATGCACATTGCAATGGGCCACCAGCGTACTACTGCGCCATCTTGGCGTGCCGGCCTCTAGCCATGGCGCTGTCCTCGCCATGGCACGCACAATGAGATGCGGAGGCTCCGGTGCATGCATGCGCGCGTCGTCGTCGTGGACTAGTCCTCTGGTCGGGAACCCGGGTGCCTTACGCCCGCCATGCCGCCGCCGTCTGGGGAACGACATGATATGCAGCTCTAGTCCAGCCCACGGCCGGGGACTGCGCGCGCTCTACGGTACGGCCATGAGCGGCGTGGCGCCATGGTGTCATCCCTCTGAGCTAGCCCCGGAGGGAGGCCACGAGAAAACAGTGGACTTACGTACGGCCATTGTATCGTCTCCGTGTTCGCGGACAAGTGCGCGGCGCACAGCATATCACCAAAATAATCTTCGCGCGCGCCGCCTGGCGCTGGATGGTCCGCCGCGGCCGGAGTACGCGCCGGCACCTGCAGTCGTCGCGAGCAGCGCGAGGCGGGCGGTTGCCAGTTTGGCCACGGGCGCGAGGCTGGATTTGCGGCACGCATCCTCCCCTGGGTGCTTCTTCTTCTGTCTTCACAATTTGCAGGTGGTCGGTCTGGTCGCCAGGATCAATTTCGTGACAGCGGCTTTCCGGCGAGCGCAGGGGACGGAAGCGCTCGTGCTTGCCGGCGGCGACACGACACATCGTGCCAGGCGTGGCGGCCGAGTTGACCGGCGTGGTCACTGGTCGATGAAGGGTGGTAGTCGTAAAATTCCACGAGCGATCCAACTTGGGGCTGTTTTGACCTCGGAATCGGTTCCCGCGGACCGACTGGACGCGATTCCAAGGCGGCACCCGGTCGGTCGATAAATCCCCTGGGCACCTACGAAAAGAGATCCATCCACCCATCCTGGAGATGGCGTCGACTTGGTCGGCGCCGCTGTGCCACCAACAAGCAGCATGTCTCCCCGACGACGTCATCGAGGACATCTTCGCGCGCATGCCGGCCAAGTCGGTGCTCCGCTGCCGCTGCCTTTCCCGCGCCTGGGCCGCCACGCTCTCCTCCGACGCCTTCGTCGACAGGCACCACCACCTAGCCAACAGCCGCGGTGTCCCCAACCTCTGCTCCCTGCCCGGCTCCGCCGCCGCGTCCACGGTCTACGCGTGGTCGCCGCCGCCGGAGGGTTTCACGCCGCTCATGGCCGTCCCGCACAACAAGCGCAACGGCGGGCTCCGCGCCGTCACACGCCAGTGCCGCGGCCTCCTCCTGCTCCGTGCCGTCGCCGCCAGGCTCTACTACCTCTGCAACCCCTCCGACGGCCAGATCACCGAGCTCCCGGTCCCGGACGGCCGCATGGCCGGCGGCCGCGCGCCGCCGCACCCGAGAAGGGACTACGCGAGCTTCGGTCTCGGCTACGACGCGCGCGCCCGGACCCACAAGGTCGTGCGGCTCCTGTACGGCGCCGGTGAGCCCGCCGGCTGCGACGTCTACGACGTGGCGGGCGCGAACTGCGTTGGCCACTGGCGACCGGCGGCGGCGGCGGCGAGACCGCCGGATCACGTCCGCATGAACGAGATGGGCGTCTTCGCGCACGGCCACGTGCACTGGGTCACGATGCGGTACGGCGGCGGCGAGAAGAACGCCATCGTCTCCTTCTCCATGGCCGACGAGGAGTTCGGGCGCGTCGCGCCGCCGCCCGGCGAGGCGGTGGAGGGGTTCGCGCTGACGGAGCTCGCCGGGTGCCAGTGCCTCGTCTCCGCGCCGCACTCGCCGTTGTCGCCGCTGAAACGCGTCGACATCTGGTTGCTCACCGGCTACGCCGCGCGGGCGTGGGAGAAGCACTGGCGCATCGACCTGGCCGCGCTGCCGCCGGCGCCGCCGGAGGTGGGCGACCACTTCATGCTCAACGCCGTCACTCCGATGGCAGTCGTCGACGGCGGCAGGCGCCTCGTCTTCGTACTACTGCCTCGCCACCTGGACACTCGAGGAGCTTGTGCCACGCCCTCGTGATGGGTCGACGCTCGCGCCGTACGAGGAGAGCCTCGTCTCCGTCGGCCGGCCGTTCGAGGACGTCCTCTTCTCGCCGCCGCACGCGCTGGCACTGTCCATGGCGCTGCGTCGGATTCCCGCGCGCGCTCTCGGGCGCCTCAAGCTCGTGTGCCGGAGCTGGCGCGCCATGATCGAGAGCGAGCGCTTCGCGAGATGGCACAACGCGACCGCCGCCGCTTCCCGGACAACCCCCGCCTCCGTCGTGTTCGTGCACCCGTTCGGCAGCGCGGCGGCTCTCATCCCCGTCGACGAGTTCTTCGACCCCTTGGGCTCGCCGTTCGTCTCACTCGAGTCGTGCTCGGCTCATGACGCCGAAGCTGGCCGCCGGAGCACGCCACCGATGACGTCCAAGGCCAGGGTCGTGTGCCGCAAGCCATGCCGCGGCCCCGTCCTCCTCAGCCACCAAACCGGCAAGTACCATGTCGTGATCAACCCCGTGACGCAAGCCGCGAGGACCTTCACGCACGACAACGACGACTTACACTAATAAGTATGTGGGTTCTGGCTGCTAAACAAAATGAGATGACCTTTACGACTGCCGGTCAATGTGCTGGAGCGCTTGGAAGGAATTACCAAGCCTCCTCCGAGGTAAAAATCTACACAACAATAACAACAAAGGCTTGCTTTTCGTTGGAGTCAGAGTTGGATAGAGATGAAACCTACAAAAAATGGTTAGGCCAACTGTTCCCGCCTAAGTAGTTTTTAGAGCATCTCCAGCAGCATGTAAAAGTGAAGGAGAAATGGTTAGGATTACACCGCACGATCTTTTTTTTTTCGGGGTAAATGAGAGCTATATTATCAGGTAGGAGAAAAGTTACAATCAGATTTTTTTAGGAGCTCCAAAACACACGCAGGTGCTTGCCCCAACCATACCGCAGTATGTACATTCCTCCTAGCTAAATATGTGCCAGCTCATGGGCAACTCTGTTCTTCTCTCGACGTACCAGGCATATCTTCACATCCGGAAGAAGCCGCATCAGCTGACGCGCGAATGCGGCCACTCGAGAAAGCACCATGACGGCCCGAGCCCCCAAGTTAGCCAGCGGCGCCCGCCCGCATGGCCGCCGTCGACATGACGGCCTCTGCCCATGTCGTCGCTGCCACCGTCTCCCTCGCGCCGCTCATGCATGGCAGACGTGTTTGAAAAAAAATCGGGGGGGGGGGGGGGGGGGGGGGGGGGCTCAAGCCCCGCGCCTCTCCTTCCGGTTTCTATCACATGGTTTTGAGACGTGTACGAGTATCATTCTCGGAAGGATCACTACAAGATGCCCAAAGCTGTTGGTTTTCATAACACTTCTCTATACAACACTCGCCCTATTAGGATCTATGTTTCTAGATATTAAGGCTTTGTTTGGATCCAGCTAGCTAATTTGGATTCAAAACGTTGTGACTAAACAACCTTCTAAACATTAGCCAGCCCACCTCCTAAACTTTATTTCACTTGTTATCTCAACCCTCGTAAACTTAGCTAAACAAAAAAAAAGGCAAAGAAAAGTCTAAAATCCACATACATAGTTTGTCACCAACACACATGTGACCAAACAGGACCCACCCTTGGTTTTAGTGACGAGATTTTTAAAGAACATCACCCCCATAAGTCATGTTCTATGACTTGGCAGCATGCAGCCCCTTCAGCCCGACCGGCCAGCCTCTCTACGACAGCCGTCAGCCACGCGGTTCACGAACCGCGGCAGCAACACGCCCGTCATCTCCCTGCCCTTGATCGCATGGAGTGGACCCGCCACGGCCAGAGGTCGAATTCCCGCGTCGTGCTCTGCCGCCACCGCCCGCGTTGTACATCTCTTGCCACTTCTCTTGCCGTCGTCGGACATGCAGAAGATCCTCACGGCCGTCGCGGACTGTGGCGGCCGCGCCGAAGTCCTTTCATTGCTCCCAGCATATGCACCAGTGCACACACCGGCGGGCGGCGGCGCTGTCGTCGACAAGACTGAAAGCCGAGCGCGGCTTCAGAGAGCAGGCGGTGGTTGCTGTTTCAAATGACGACGATCCTCGTGACTATTTTTTTCTTTTCCTGTTTCTCCATCTTTCGAACATATTTGAGCTCGAAATTTCGCATGGTGCTACGTGTCGATAAGGTTTCATAGAGTAGTCAATGTGACAGCAATTGTTGTTGTTGTTGTTTTCCTCTGCCTCTACCACACAACACAAGGCTTGTAATGTCACACATGGTTCCCACGTGTCGGTGTCACAAGCTTTACCGTCTGAAACGATTTAACCGACGTGGCTACGGCACTATCATTCCATTCTCACGCGGTCCCAAATGTTCCCACGAAGCACGGCGGAGAGCAGAGACGACGTGATCAGGACGGTGGCCATGGCGAAGCCGACCGTGGTGCTCCTGCCGGTGTGGGCATCCGGCCATTTCATGCCCGCCCTCGAGGCCGGCAAGCGCCTCGTCGCCGCCCTCGGCACCGCTGACTTCTCCCTCACCGTGCTCGTCATGCGGCCCCCGACGGGCGAGTCCGCGTCGCAGGTCGCCGCGCACGTCACGCGCGAGTCGTGCGGCTCCGATGAGGTGATCAGCTTCCACCATCTCCCCGCGGTCGACCCGCCCGCGGGATGCGACACCGTGGAGGTCTTCACCTCCCGCTACATCCACCTCCACGCGCCGCACGTCAGGTCCGCCGTGGCCGCGCTGCCGTCGCCGGGCGCCGCTGCGCTCGTCGTCGAGTTCACGTCCACGACCATGTTCGACGTCGCCCGGGAGCTCGGCATCCCCGCGTACGTCTACTTCGCGTCGTCCGCCGCCATGCTCGCCCTCATGCTGCGGCTGCCGGCGCTCCACGACGACGAGGACGAGGAGTACGGGGAGGCGGTGGACGTCCCGGGCCTGCCGCCGGTGCCGGCGGCGTGCATGCCGGCGTCCGTGATGAGCAAGCGGAGCCCGAGCTACGCGGACACCGTGTACCACGGCACGCGCCTTGCCGAGGCCGCTGGCATCATCGTCAACACCGCGGCGGAGCTCGAGCCGGCGGTGCTGGCGGCGATCGCCGTCGGCCGGTGCACGCCGCTGTACCCGATCGGCCCGGTGATCCCGTTCGCCGACGCTCGGACTACGAGTGATCATCATCACGAGTGTCTCCGGTGGCTCGACGCGCAACCACGGGCCTCTGTTGTGTTCCTCTGCTTCGGCAGCCTAGGATACCTCAGCGCGGAGCAGGTGAGGGAAGCCGCCGCCGGCCTCGAGCGCAGCGGGCAGCGCTTCCTGTGGGCTCTCCGCTCGCCGCCGGCGCCGGAGGAGGAGTCTGTGCTGCTTCCCCCGGAGCTGGAGGGGTTCCTGGAGCGGACCAAGGAGCGGGGGCTCGTGTGGACGTCGTGGGCGCCGCAGAGGGAGGTCCTGGCGCACCGCGCCGTGGGCGGCTTCGTGACGCACTGCGGGTGGAACTCGGTGCTCGAGGCCCTGTGGTCCGGCGTGCCCATGGCGCCGTGGCCGCTGTACGCGGAGCAGCACCTCAACGCGTTCGAGCTCGTGGCCTCCATGGGCGTCGCCGTCAGGATGGACGTGGACAGAAAGAGGAACAATTTTGTGGAGGCGGGGGAGGTGGCGAGGGCGGTGAGGTGCTTGCTGGAGAGCGGCCGGGCGAGGGAGCGTGTCGACGAGATGAGGGCCGCGTGCCGGAGGGCAGTGGCGCAAGGCGGGTCGTCGCACGCTTCGTTGCGCGCCGCTGCCGCGGCCGTGCGGCATCGGTTGGAAGCGCGAGCGGACGCACGGCTGGCTGTTGCAACCTCGGTGACAGGTGCACGATCAAACTTTGTGGGCTAACAAAAACATAAGGTTGCAAAACACAATGCAGAACATAGAACTATCTAGGCTAAAACTTTCACGTGCACCTTAAATCTGTATTAAGTATGTTCCAGAGTACTCCCTCCGTTCTTAAATTGATGTCGCCGTTGACTTTTTTAGTTACGTTTGACCGCTCGTCTTATTCAAAATATTTGCCCAAATATGCAAAATTATAATTTGTGTTGCAAATTTCATTACTAATAAAACAAATCATAACACAATATATGATAATTTTTAAATTTTTTTGAATAAGACGAATGGTCAAACTTAACTAAAAAGGTCAACAGCGACATCAATTTAAAAACGGAGGGAGTACAAATTTCTCAGAGTCCTTAGGTACGGATTGGTACCAAGTTAGTTAATTTTCATAGCACTTATTAATCTGCTCAGTGGCTGACTAGTGAAACACGTAAGTCAACCTGTAGAGAGCATAAATCAAAACGGCAACACCGGTCACCAGATCCTGCATTTCCGATTGTAGGGGCGAAACAAGCTGTCCTCGCCAAGGGTCGCGATGAAAAACATGTCGTCGCCACCGTGCTGATCATCAGCAATAATCCGAGACTTGAGCGAGTACACCGTCTCCAAGCTCCGGGTCCGCGTGTCGTAGTACCCCAGCGCCTTGCCGGTGTCCAGCAAGACCCGGCCGTCTCCTGGATCCACAGAAATGGGGATCACCGGCTCCGCGGACCGCAGGGAGAACTCCGGCCATTGCTCGAGCTCGATCACGTGTTCCCTCGTCCACCCGTCCACGTTTTTCTTCTTGCTCCATACGACCATCGTCTCCGTGGCCGCGGACAAGACCACGGCGCACAGGTTCCCAGCAAGCTCCGTGAGGATCATCCTGTCGCCGTCGCCGGCTACGTCCGACAAAACAGGCGGCGGCAGTGCCGGCACTACGTCGAAGGTCTCTGCGCGCACGTCGAACGCCACGAGAGCAGGGTAGTGCGCGGTCCCACCAGCAGCAAGCGCCGTCTGCTCGCCCGGCCAGTACATCTTGCCGCCGACGTGCACCGGCGGCATGTCGACGGCCACAGGGATTGGCGGCCGACACGTGACCTTCGTCGGGCGCAGGTCTCTCAGCGGCCACACGCTACACTCCATGGTGGGAGTGTCCTCGGAGCGTTGCGATGACGACGCGTAGGACAGGCGGACCATGACGTGCTCCTCCTTGGACTCGTCGTACCCCAGGCCGGCGCACCCGTGTCCGTGGTCGTCATCGTACATGAAGGTCCTCACGGCTTGCGTCACGGGGTTGATCAGGACATGGTACTTCCCGGTTCGGTGGCTGAGGAGGACGAGGCCGCGGCACGGCTTGCGGCACATGACCCTGGCCGTGGACAGCTGCGGCGCCGTGATCCGGCGGCCAGCTCCGGAGGCGTCATCAGCCGAGCACGACTCCTCTAGTGAGACGAACGGCGAGCACAAGGGGTCGACGGGAGCTGCCGCGCTGCCGAACGGGTGCACGAACACGACGGAGGCGGGGGTTGTCCGGGAAGCGGCGGCGGCGGTCGCGTTGTGCCATCTCGCGAAGCGCTCGCTTTCGATCATGGCGCGCCAGCTCCGGCACACGAGCTTGAGGCGCCCGAGATGGCGCGCCGGAAGCCGGCGCAGCGCCATGGACAGAGCCAGCGCGTGCGGCGGCGAGAAGATGATGTCCTCGAACGGGCGGCCGACGGAGACGAGGCTCTCCTCGTACGGCGCGAGCGTCTGGGCGGCTCTGGCGTCATCACGAGGGCGTGGCACGAGCGTCTCGAGGATCCCGGTGGCGAAGCAGTATGTCGCCGCCTGACGCTCTCCAGAGACGAAGACGATGCGCTTGCCGCCGTCAATGACGGCGATCGGAGTGACGGAGTTGAGCATGAAGTGGTCGCCCACCTCCGGCGGCGCCGGCGGCATCTCGGCCAGGTCGATGCGCCAGTGCTTCTCCCACGCCCGCGCGGCGTAGCCGGTGAGCAACCAGATGTCGACGCGTTTCAGCGGCGACAGCGGCGAGTGCGGCCCCGAGACGAGGCACAGGCACCCGGCGAGCTCCGTCAGCGCGAACCCCTCCACAGCTCCGCCGGGCGGCGGCACAACGACGCGCCCGAACTCCTCGTCGGCCATGGAGAAGGAGACGATGGCGTTCTCGCTCTCGCCGCCGCCGTACCTCGTCGTGACCCAGTGCACGTAGCCGTGCGCGAACACGCCCATCTCGTTCATCCGGACGTGTTCCGGCGGGACGGCACCGCTCGCCGCCGGCCGCCAGTGCCCGGCGCCGTTCGCGCCCACGTCGTAGACGTCGCAGCCGGCAGGCTCGCCGGCGCCGTACAGGAGGCGCACGACCTTGTGGGTCCGGGCGCGCGCGTCGTAGCCGAGGCCGAAGCTCGCGTAGTCGCGCCTCGGGTGCGGCGGCGCGCCGCCGGCCATGCGGCCGTCCGGGAGCGCGGCGATCTGCCCCGCGGAGGGGTTCCAGAGGTAGTAGAGTCTCGCGGCGACGGCGCGCAGGGGGAGGAGGCCGCGGCACGGGCGGGTCACGGCGCGGAGCCCACCGTTGCGCGTGTTGTGCGGGACGGCCATGAGCGGCTCGAAGCCGCCGCCCTTCCTCTGCTTCCCGTCCCCCTCCGGCGGCGGCGGCGGCCACGCGTAGACCGTGGACGCGGCGGCGGAGCCTGGCAGGGAGCAGAGGTTTGGGACACCGCGGCGGTTGGCGAGGTCGTGATGCTTGTCGACGAAGGCGTCGGATGACAACGTGGCGGCCCAGGCGCGGGAAAGGCAGCGGCAGCGGAGCACCGACTTGGCCGGCATGCGGGCGAAGATATCCTCGATGACATCGTCGGGGAGACATGGTGCTTTTTGGTGGCTCGGCGGCGCCGACGAAGTCGACGCCATCTCCTGGATGGGTGGATCTCTTTTCGTATGCCGCCCCGGAGATTTATAATCGATCGATCGGGTCCGCGGGAACCGATTCCGAGCCAAAACAGCACGAAGTTGGATCGCGAGCGGAATTCGCCCATGGAATTTTACGACCACCACCCTTCATTAACCAGTGACCACGCTGGTCAACTCGGCCGCTGCGAACGCCGGAGTGCTTCCGTCCAGTGCACTCGCCGGAAATCCACTGTCCACGAAATTGATCCTGGCGACCAGACCAACCACTGCAAATTGTGAAGACTGAAGAAGAAGCATCCGGTGAAGCTTAGAGGGGAGGATGCGTGCCGCAATCCAGCCTCGCCTTGCCGTGTTTATATGCGCCAGCCACCTCAGTATGCAGATAAAGCCACAGGTAGGTTTAACCACAGCACTAAATGTATCCTCATAATCAATCCCATATCATTGTTTAAACTCTTTAGTAACTAATCTAGCTTTGTATCAATCTATAGTGCCATCAGGTTTTCTTTTTATTTTGTAGACCCACGTTTATCTATTCTAACATGCCGCTCAAAGATGTATATTGGGCGATACGCTATGCACCCCACACTTATCGGCGAACACGGAGCAGGAATGTTATACGTCGCCCGCGCACGCCCTGTTCGCCCATCAAGCCGTCGTCTTCAACCTTGACTCATCGTCTCGCCTCATCGACTGGAGAATCCTTTAAGCGCGTGGGTTTGTGCCCCCTCGATCTATGGGGAAGACCTGCCCCGCGATGGGTGGCCAGGTGCGGGCGAGACGGCATAGCACCTGGCCGTCGACAGTGGGCAGGGTCGGGGTGGAGGCGTCATATGATGACCGGCCCCAGTAAAGCAGAGTTAGCATGGCAGCGGTCGTGGACAGCGGCGAAGGCTATTATTCAACAAAAGATCTTTCCTCATATGTTAGAGTACAAGTGAATTGTTCATCTTTCTCCATCAGCTTTTGGTGAGTTGGTTGGTGCATGCAACTCAATATGATATAAGGCCAGAGGTCTTGAGTTCGAATCCTGGCTGGCGTGATTTATTAAATAAATTGATGTACACTCCAATATTCCACGTTTGCGGTCTGAGGCAGCCTGCACGTGACGAGGTGTTCTCAATACTAACTACTTCAATTTTGATTTATTTAGTGTATTGGCACTAGTTTGTAAGTAATGAACATCTATCTCTAGGGTATTTTGGGTTGATTTTTTGTGATGACAATGATGGTAATTTTTTCTCTCTAGTTAATGTCGTTTTAGAGAAAATGCGGCTGCTCTTTTCCCTAACCAAATAAAAACAATCATGTTTCCTAGTCTGCTGAATGAGCAGAGTGATCTGCCACATTGGAAGACAACAAATGAACTGCGCACGTGAAGATGAAGCACAAGATGTATGACAGGGATGACCTAATGAAGGCATCCTAGTAGCGCTAGATCCCAGCCAATGGACCAACTAAACTAAAATCAAGCACTGGCTTTATCCATATAAGGAGTCGTGCAAAGAAACTGCTACAAGAGGTGAACTCTCTCCTTTATAAATTTGATTACAATACAAATGATAATTTCATACTACCTAATGTTCTACATATTGTAATATCCAGACAGCGATTCACAGAGATGCACACCACAATCACAGATAGGAAGTCGAGGGAATTAGGTTTCTAGATAATTTCCACCATAGATCCGATACAAGGTTGCATAGCAACAGAATTTGGGGTAGGAGGATTGGAGAAGAAGAAAGGAAGCAGAGAACAACTCTGTTACAGCCTGCCGCTCTCTCACGCTCTCTTTTGCTTATAAGCACCTGGCGCGCGTCTCCACTGGGCCGGGCCTCTATCTTGTACTTGGGTCACGGCCCACCGTCCTGTGTTGCTTTCGGGACTGCATTGTCCTGGGCAGTGACACATGTAAAGATTTACACATATAGAAGCTACCCTAGACCAAAACAGACGAGTTACACCAAGGATGAGATGAGTTACACAGAAGCTGGACAATCACACTGCCTGCTGACATCAGGGCCGTGTTCCAAGTGTCAATCGCACTAACCAGTCAAGATTCACCATACATGATGCATATAGAGGGAAGATAATCAAGTCTACTGTCACCTCTAACAAACAACTTGTCTTCTCGACTTCCCGTCAACAAAAATAATGGTCATTTAGCTAAAGACTACCTGGAGGCTAAAGGTTACGCAAGACTTCTTAAGAACTCGCGTTTTAACCTTCCTAATCACAGTAAGAAAACTCATAAGACGTCTACACCCAGTTATAGGAGGGGTGTTTCTAGCATAACTACAAGTTGTATGTAAACCAAACGCAGATTATTATGAACTAGTCAGGTGTCTCACGCATTTGCATGGCTAATTTCAATAATTATGTGTTTTATTTCAATAATTATGTGTTTTATTGCTACCACTATTATTATTATTATTAGTTGATCGCTTTTGTAATGACAGTATTGGGCAATTTATAAACCGGATATAATTAGTTTGACTATTTTTCTAATGAAAAATTGTGTGGCTCTAATCATTTAAACACACAGTCAAAAGTCATCCGGTCTGATTATTGGTCTTTCCGTCGAGAGCCGAAGCAGTTTCCTCAAGGATGTGCTTAGTTGCTGGATTGCTCGTGCCCAAGAGCCGAGTGACTTATCCCAGATGCGAGAAAATGGTTCGGCCGTATTAGCGAAGGATCCTCTGGGATCCTCCTAATTTCCGTGCTCTAGGATTTCGGTACTTTTGTGTGGATTAATTTCGGATTGTGATTCTGGAGTTGTTAGGAGATCAAGTCAAAGCTAGTCATCAAAGTTTCATCGCATCCAACCCTAACTTTATGCTCCTGTGTTCGTGAAGATCGAATCGAGTATAAGGATTTCATGCCTTTCTCCTTATCACTTGGTCACATACCAACTTTTGTCAGGTATAAAGCTAGTTATTTTGCTACTTATCCTTTGTTTGTATCTACTGTCGTGAAGATCGAGCCTCCCTCGGGTTTGTCCTGTCATGACCTGACGATGAGAGACTGCATGCTGATGCAGAGTCTACCGTAAAACAAAGGACCTTGATTTTTGAAATATTGAAGTGGATTATAATGACAATTATTCTGCCTCATCAGCGCGAGCTGGATTTCCTGGTTACCAGATATTAATAGATCTGACAAGGTGTAACATTTCGCACGAGGAAGCAATGGACCCTGGGCATAGCTGCAACCAGGCAAAGACCTGGCCCCTTTGTACATGTTTAGGATTGAGTTTTAGAGCTACATGCTGAATGCTCTTAGTTATAATCTCTTTGTTTTATGTAGTGCTTGTAACATGAGTATATACTAAGCTATATTATTAATATAAGTCTTCTTTTCGCTAAAAAAGGGCGCTGCATGATCCAGGTAGAATTCTAGCAAAGGAGAAATATCATTGAAAATATTTACAAAACCACCTTGCTGCATCAATGACAAACTTTGTCGCCAACTGCCGCTGAGATTTTTCCGGCATACATACAAAAGGAAGAGCATACAAAACTGCAAACTTTGGGAGGCTTTATTATAACGTTGAATGTGCAACTTTATTGGTGTTCACCGCAATAATATGTTTGTTTCCTAACGACTGACAATACAGACCAAAAGAAGTGGGCTATCTGCTTTATACCACATATAACCAGCTGCCGCTAATGGTTCGTACACAGCAACACGTGTGTCCTTTCACCCAGATATGTAAACTGCGTCAATATGCTCTGTCCATTTCTAGCTCGTGGTGGAACACTATGGATCTACGCTACGGCTTTATCTAAAAAATGTACCTACGGCTGCTCAGAGCTGAGAGAAGAGGGCCTCATGCTGGGGTATACATCCCTGCGCACCGGGTCGGAGAGCCCCCCCGGATACACGTGGTGGACGATCTCGGTGACGCGAGGCTCCTCGCCCTGCTCCAGCTCCTGTATGTTGTAGTAGAACAGGTAGAGCTTCCCCGCCTTCTTCATCGATGTCGCGAAATACCACGGCGGGTACTCCGGCAAGTGCACGTACGCGCCCGGCGCAGCCACCTCATCGCCAAGCGGCAGGTCCTGCGGGTGGACCAACGGCACGATCGGGCCGAATGGGAGCCCACCGGCACAGGGAGTGCCGTGCGCCACCCTGACGAAGTCGCGCAAGCAGAAGTTGCAGATGAGCCTATCGCAGCACACCAGGCGGAAGACGCACGGCCGGATGTGGCAGTACTGGCACGTCTCCTCATCTGCGGCCCGTGGTGGCTCCTGCCCTCCTCCTCCCACCCCCCACCCTCCTGCACAAGATATCTTGGTTAGCTTGTTTACCCAAGCATAAGCAGAGATCAAGTGATTGTTACTGCTGGACTGAAGGTTCTACCGGCCATCATAAGAATCACTGTAGCCACTGCAAACGCCAGCACAGCACCGGGCGTAGCTGCTGGGATGGCTGAAGAAGATACGGCATTAGGGCCTGCACATTTCAACAGCCATGATCTGTGTGTTACACAATCACTGTGCATATACTGCATATAAACACGCATTCTATTCAATGCATTGGGTTACACAAATATTCAATGCATTGGGGCTCAATTCAAACAAAACAGAACGAAAATTTATTCAACACTTCGCTGAGTATTACTACGTCAGAACCGCAACCATTTTTCAGGACTCCCACTGATCTCATATCTCGTCACAGTTGCAACCATTTTTCAGGACTCCCACTGATCTCATATCTCGTCATATCTCATCACAAATTGCAACCGGTTTTCAGGACACCCCAGTAATCCCATATCTCGTCAGAGTTGCAACTAACTTTCAGCAATACTGTATCCGACATGCCAATAGTCAAAACTATAACAGATACTATCTGAACAACCGAATGTTAATGATCAGATATATATGCCACTGAACTATCATGCTTGTTCAATACTTCAATTAAGACGCCAAAGCACATGCCAAATCAACCACTGAACTATCACGCTTGTTCAATACTTCAATTAAGACGCCAAAGCACATGCCAAATTAACCTCAAGCAGCAAGGAAATTGCTAAAATTAACCAGTATTTGGGTTACCTCCTGGGTTCGACATGCTGACGACGGCCGTAGGAAAATGGCCTGACGGCACTGCAGCCGACGACGAAGAATCCCCGACCTCCGTAGTGGTACCTCGCCCCGTCGTCGCGGCGCGCCGTCGTGGCGTAGCGGGAATCAACGCTGGTGCCGACTCCGAGGTTGTCCGCGCTCCGTCCTTGGATTCAGCAGCGCGGGACGAAGAAGGCGTGGACACGGAGACCTCCGAGGCCGCGGGCACGCCGAACGCGGCGAGAAGGGCCCTCGAGTCCGCCGCGACCTGCAGCGTCGTGGTAGCCGCGCCCGCGCTTCCCCCCGCCGCGGCCTCGGCAGCGACACGCCGTGCCCAAGTGGGAGCCACCGGTCCCGATCCTGACCGCGAGGCGGTGACCGCGCCTCCGTGCACCGGTGATGTTGGGGCGCAGAAGCGGTCCTCGCTCAAGGAGGAGGGAGTGGAGGGCGCAGCCGTCGGGGACGTCGCCGTGGACACGAAGGACGCGGCGGTCGGTGACGTCGCCGTGGAAGCGAAGGTCGACGCGGCGGCGGTCGGGGTCGTCTCCGTCGTCGAAGCGGCCGAGGTCGAGGAACTCCCCTTCGAAGCGAAGACGGAGGGCGAGGTCGTCGCTGCGAACGGGGAGGAGGCGGGCGAGGAAGCCCCCTTCGAAGCGAAGGCGGCGGGCGAGGTCGACGTCGAGGCGCGCGCCGCGGGGTAGGCCGATGCGGACGAAACGAAGGGCGGGGTCGCGGTCGCTCCGGGGAAGGCGGCTCGAGGTGGCGAGGAGGTCGCCGCGGCCGAGATGAACCCGGGGAGCGAGAGCGCGGAGACGAGGACGGCGAGGATGACGAGGTGGGCGCGGGCTCGGGCGCGGAGACGATCAGAGGCGGGCGGCGCCATTGGTGAGTGATTTTGGTGCGACGGTGGTTTGCCCTTCTGCGACTGCGCGAGCGCCGCTGCTTCTTATATAGTGCGCTGTGAACTTGTGGCCGACTTGTCGATGCGGATGAGTTGACAGTCTGGCACCCCGACTTCGAATTCCCCAGCAAAGCCAACCAACCAGTGCCGATGACATCACAAAATGCAGGAGATAAGTGCAACCAGTGCCAATTATTGTTTACACTCGCTATGCACCAGTTTCTTAGCGTTTTTATTTTGTACAATGCAATTCTCATACTCACAAACAACAATTTCGATTTGGTGGACGATTACATTTTTGCCCATGTTTCGGGTTTCAGAAATGATTTTACCTTTATTTTTCAGGTTTTTGCAACATTACCCCTACTCTGTTTAGTGGTAGCAAACGGTGTTAAAATATGGACATGCCATTACAAAACCGCCTCTCATTTGTTAACAAGTTTGTACATTTGCCATTGACATGGGACTTTCATAAAACAAACACTCCTTTCGGTTTTAAATATATGTCACCATTGATTTTTGTTTTGTTATTTTGTTCATTCGTCTTATCTATAAATATTTATGCAAATAGTTAAATATATAAACTAATTTTAAATTACTTTTGATGATAGATTCAATGATATTCATTTCACGTTAGGTAATTAATTCTTAAATATATATTGTTGCTTAAAGTTCAACGAAAAAAGTCAACGACATCGTATATTTAAAACCAGAGGGAGTAGAATGAAATTTAAGATATATTGTATTGGATTTGCTGCAAAATTTGAATATAATCTAAATTACTTCAAATTTGTGCGTAGGATATACTAGATTTGGGTATCATTTTGACTTAGTTGCGACATCTTGGATATCTAAAGTTGAATATGTCAAAATCAGAAAAACATGTCTGAAATGAGGATTTTCTCTCTTTAACGAGCACGTGCAAGACACCTCGTGGCTCGATTTGTGTGAAGACGACAATGGGAGGACCTTATTTTCCAGCAAATAAGTGATTTTTTTCCTTTTGCAAATGGGGCATTAGCTGATGGTTCGGAAAAATCCAGGAAAAACGTAAAATGGAGAACTTTAGGGTCACCTCTTACCGCTTTTAGTTTAATAAAACGAACCAAATATTCATAATGAGTTCCAATTTTGAAAACTTAGTTGATCATTTCAATGAACTTAAGGGGGTCATAGCCTGACCCTAAAGTTTCTATTTTTCAACCTTAGCCAAGGGCGGATTCAGCTTGGGGGGGGGGGGGGGGGGGGGGGGGGATGGGATTAGCTCCCCTTGGCTGTTAGGCTGGCTCCACCACTGCCCTTAGCGGGTTACAGTAGTCCAAAGTGATCCCTGCATTGTGTCTTCTTTCCCCTTATAGATAACATATGGTTTATGCTACAATCTGCCGAAACCTTGAACAGTGAAATACATGAGTCCCCTTGTAAAATTTATACATATGTAGTGCAAAACCAAACCATTACCAAAGCCTAGATTTCCGATCGTGGAGCGAAACAAGCTATCCTCGGAAGGGTTGAGATGACAAACATATTGTTGGCACTGTGCTGATTGAGTACATCATCTCCATTCGCCAAGCTCCAGCTTAGCGCCTCCTAGTACCCATCGCATTGCTGATGTTGAGCAAGATCTGACCGCCTCCATATTTGTCAGCCATAGGATCACCATGAGTTCCGTTGAGCGTGGTGAGAACTCCAACCATTGCTCTAGCTGTATCACGTGCTCGGTTGTCTAGCCGTCCACGCTTTTGCCCCCGCATGACCATCATTTCTGTGGTAGTTTAGAGGTGATGGTACCCTGATGGAGTTTTTGTGAGTACAATGTCAAATAAAAACCACATGACAAATATAACGGTTATTTGTGTATTTTATTTTTTGTAAATGGCTAAAAAACAAAGAAAACTAATGGAGTTTTTGTGGGTCAGCTATATTTTATTTCAGTTGTTGAAAAATTGGTTACTAATCCAACTGTTATGGTAAAAAATGATGCAGGGAGTAGGTATAATACTCGATATTATGCACTCAAAACCACCTTTTTTTTTGTTAAGGTTGAAAAATGACGATTTTGATAATTGAAGGTTGCAAATGACTTTTTCCAATTTGGAACCGGTCAAACGGAATGTCATTAATATGCAAGCTTTCATAAATACTACAGGAGAAAGGACCTCTCTACGGAATGAAGCAAAGGGGGCAAACCGAAAATCCTCCAGACAAAACAAACCCCGCAATCCTGCATCACACTACACGTCGCCCTCTCCGCTTGTCCGTCGTCTCCGCCGCCTCTTCCTCCACTTCTCTTTCCGCTTTCCCACTCCACTCCCCGTGCTCCGCTCCTTTCCCGTTCCCACCCCTCCCGCATCTCCCCGCCCCGAGTTTCCTCCTCATCACCGCCACCGCACGCTGAGCCGCTCCTGAATTCCCAAATCTCGCAGGGGCCTCTCCGCTTACCTCCCCGCCTCGCGATCCCATCGCCTCGACCCGACTCGGCTCGTCGCGAAGCGCCACCACCACCAGCCTCCGCCGCCGGCGGCGAGCGGGGAAGCCTAGGGTTTAGCTAGCTCAGGAGGGGGGATGGCGGCCTCGCCGGCCGCCGCTCGCTCGACCGTCTCCTAGGGGCCGGGTCTGTCGGAGGCTGAGCTCGTGCGCGCGCGCGTGGGGGGGATCCCGTGCTCTGCTCGCGAAACCCTAGAGGCGGCGATGGACGTGGACGCGCGCATGGCGACGGAGTCGGACTCCGACTCGGATGCCGCGGCCGCGCGGGGCGGCAGCGGGGCGGGGTCCGGGAGCGAGACCCCCTCGGCGTCCCCTTCGGCGCCCGGGACGCCCACGGCGGCGGGCGCGTCCCCCGGGGGTGCTGGGCCCAGGCCGGCGCCCGGGTACACGGTGGTGAACGCGGCGATGGACAAGAAGGAGGACGGGCCGGGGTGCCGGTGTGGGCACACGCTCACGGCGGTGCCGGCCGTCGGGGAGGAAGGCTCGCCGGGGTATGTAGGCCCGCGGCTGATACTCTTCGGTGGCGCCACCGCGCTCGAGGGCAACTCGGCCGCGCCACCCTCGCCAGCTGGGAGCGCCGGGATCCGTATGCCCCTTCCAACCTGAGCTGCTCTTGTTTGAGATAGTGTTCTAGATAGTGCAAGGTCCTGTTTTTTAGTCTGTGTCCGCGAGAGATGAAATTCTAAGAAGATAGGATGAGTAGGGAATCATTTCCGAGTTGATCTTGCTTTGAAGTAGAGGCGGGAATAAACTGACATTTGGATAGAACGGTTTTGTTCCACATAAAAACTATGGCGATTAGTGTTTTGGTATCTCATCAAGAGGCCAAGTTCAGTTCTTCAGGGTATTGGCTGTTGGGTGATCTTGCTGGTTTAGGTGGGAGTAAGGCTAAAATCAAATACCGACAAGGAATTTAAAGCACTCCCTGGTTTGGATTGTAATTATGTGTCGGCCGTCAAGGTGCTATACGATTTGTAACTCGTGTGTGCAGCCGTTACTTGGAGTTCACGTTTGGTGCTTTTTGATTGGTTGAATGCCAAACTTTTTGCTGCAGTTACATTGGGAAAGATTCTTGTTTTGAGAATCAGCAGCTCATTATTGTTCTCTCTAATGCCATTCTTGTCGTCAGCTTGTTTCCCTAGAATGATCGAATCACGTGTTGAAATTAATATTCAACGGCTTCATAATTGAATGCTTATGTGCACTTTTAATGCGGTTGGAATAGGGAGGTCTATTGGACACCCTAGGGTAATCTGCAATTAATTAGGTGCATTTTACTACTTCAGAAGTATAGCGTTAGAGAGTTGGACCTGTTATGAGTTGTCGTCGAGTTCTGTAAGACATAACGTTAGAGGTTTAGAGCTGCAAAACCATATTGAAAAGATCAGAGGACCTTAGGCAGTGTTCTCTCCTTTTGATGCAAAAATTGACAAATTCTGATGTAGCGCTCATTTTCTTATCGATGTATGGCAGGTCTTGCTGGTGCGACTGCTGATGTCCATTGTTATGATGTGTTATCAAACAAGTGGACCAGGTATAGTATTCTAGCAGATGTTCATAGTTGTAGCATTTAGCACGTCTGTTTAACCAACACATTTTTGCCAGGCTTACTCCACTTGGTGAACCTCCTTCACCAAGAGCTGCCCATGTAGCAACTGCTGTTGGAACAATGGTGGTCATTCAGGTACCTAGCTTAGCAGTGTCAATTTTGTTGTCAAGCAAGTGCTTATGCAACATCCAATATCATCTCCTCCTCACTGTTTCATTGCCATTCAGGGTGGAATAGGACCAGCAGGCTTATCTGCTGAGGACCTTCATGTTCTTGATCTTACACAACAACGACCACGATGGCACAGGTGATTTGTCTACTGTGATTTGAAGTTAGAATTTACTTACACTGCTATCTTCTGAGCATTCTGTCTTGTGCGTAGAGTGGTTGTTCAAGGACCTGGTCCTGGTCCACGGTATGGACATGTGATGGCCTTGGTTGGGCAGCGATTCTTATTGACAATTGGTGGCAATGATGGTAGGAAGCTTTTTATGTGACTGCCAGGGCTAGATTGTAGCTACATACAGATTGTTCTCTTCTAACTGAAGTTAACAGTAAGAGAACATCAATATTTCAGGAAAGCGGCCCCTGGCAGATGTATGGGCCCTTGATACTGCAGCCAAGCCATATGAATGGAGAAAACTTGAGCCGGAAGGTGAAGGGCCACCGCCGTGCATGTAAGTATCCAAGAAATAAGAGGAAGCATTTGCCTTGTGGATGAATTTAAATTAATCTGTTAGAATAGTCTGATTTATGACTTGAAGCATTTGCAATGTTTTAGTGATAATGTGATATGATGTTGCCACGTACATTGATGAGCTTACTTCTTGATCTGCAACCCTATCTTCATAACTATTAATGAAGCTATCTATAATTCGTTATTAACCATTTCACGCTACTGTATACCCTGTTCTGGCACCAATTTAGTATTTCAGTGCTTCTATGTGCTCTGGCAATTATTATTTAAGAAGTGGAAAAGTATTATTGTCTGCCATTTATGGAATCTTAGTCCTGTCGGCTCAATATTATTGTTATATACAACAAAACAGTTGCTGAAATGACTTAGAATGTTATGTTAATTTTATCTTTTTACGAGTACCACATGTCTGATTAGATGGAATCTTTATTTGCTGTAGAGGAAAACTATGCACTATTTTATACTTTTTTAATAAGTTGCTGTATGTACATTTAGTTATTTGCCCCCTTTTCTTCTCACATTAACTGCAGTATGTGCAATGTGGCCCAGGTATGCAACCGCAAGTGCTCGTTCTGATGGTCTTCTTTTGCTTTGTGGTGGAAGGGATGCCAATAGCGTGGTAAGTTTCATGCTATTTGTGGGTGTAATTTCTACTCTAGTATGTAGCGAATTCTGTGAACTTCTGTTCTTGGTTATTTGATCATTTGTGATTTTAATCTGGTATCTAGGGTATGAAAGTATCCTGAATGTGTTCTTAAGGTTGAAGCTACAATGGATCATGTAACATTTTTGGTAGCCGGATAAATGATAGTAAAAATCATTGTATGTTATTGCCAATTTTTTAAAAATGAATCATTTTCCATCAAGTTATTTCGTTACTTTGTAGCATAGGATGAATAGTTTGTTATAAAATCAAGTGTGCATGTCCATTTAGTCTACCTGTCAAATAATATGCTTTAATGAACTTTAGTTCAGGCTCAAAAATCCAGATCCAGTTATTAGCATTTGTCTGGTGAATTCATAAAGTCATATATGGAGCTTTATGTAATTACACTTGATTTTGGAGTGGTAATGGCCTGTGTCTAATGTTCTTTAGTTAACTCCAGACATACTTGTCACGGATAATCATATTTTTTTTGTGATTTTTTCTCTCCCTTTAATCACTAGCCCCTATCAAGTGCGTATGGTCTTGCAAAACACAGAGATGGGCGGTGGGAGTGGGCAATTGCCCCTGGTGTCTCTCCATCACCCAGATATCAGCATGCAGCTGTAAGTTGTCAACTTATCTGCCCCCTGGCTTTACTTATCTGTTTCATTTGTGGAATTGAAACTAGTTTTATTGTTAACTTAATGCGATTTCCTTTTGTTCCTTTAGGTCTTTGTCAATGCACGTCTTCATGTCTCAGGAGGGGCTCTTGGAGGTGGTCGCATGGTGGAAGACTCCTCAAGCGTTGCAGGTTTTTTTTAAAAAAACTTCTAAGTAAATATCGTTTGGCGTGCACATGTTTGTGGTATCCTATTTTGTAGCAAGTCAAATTTAGGTATTCTATTTAGTAACAAGTTTGATTTAAGAATATTAATTTCTTTTTAAGAAGTGCATCCTTGCGTTCTTCCTTTTTGGTAATTGCCCATTTATCGCTCAATGGCTCACTTACAATTCATCAGTAGGCCACGGTATGCATGCTATTACTGGTTAAATACTTGTATGTGCAACAAAACCCTTTTTTATTGATATATATGGCCTGTGAAAAATTTAGAACATGGTCAATACTCGGTAACATCTCTGCATTGTATGCAAGGGTATATTTTTTATTTCCATTATCAACATTCTTGGTTTCTATGTCATGTCATATTCCAGTGTTGGATACTGCTGCTGGAGTTTGGTGCGATACCAAATCAGTAGTTACAACTCCAAGGACAGGAAGATACAGCGCAGATGCGGCAGGTGGCGATGCTTCTGTTGAGCTTACACGACGGTGCAGGCATGCAGCTGCTGCTGTTGGTGATTTGATATTTGTTTATGGAGGTTTACGAGGAGGTAATGTGCTTCTATATCTTAGCTTGTCTGATATACGACATCAAGTATCATACATTTTTTTTCTCTGCCCTGTGGGTCCTGATTTGCTCCTACTTTTTCTATCCTATTGTTTTGTCAGAATTCTGGATTTCCCATTGTTTCAAAATGATCACTGAATCTAATTGTTTCAAAATCTGCATACTGTTCTCTGGATTTTATTCTATATGCTTTCTCGAACGCGCAGGAGAACTGTGTTTTATTCTATATGCTTGGACTGTTGGATAAACTATACCTTTCAGTTGCATTGATTGTTCTGATGTCATGAGTCTTCAGTAGTAACAGTTGTCTTCGAGTTAGCCATTTACCACTTGCCACTGGTTCCACTGCTTAATAATGATAAATAATGTGTGTAGTTTGTTTTCCCCAGCAAACGTGCTTTACTTGATAGTATGGTTGTATTAGTGGGGCGTTGGTGTGTCCACAAAGACTTCCTTTTCATTTTGATGTTAACCACTGAGGCGTTTTTACTTGATAAGCTGGTTAATATGCATTAGTTGTAATCCTTTTCTTTGCTGGGAAGAGATTTGGAATTTAAGATATCAGAAATCAGTGCAGGCATTATTAGAATTTGGTGCTTGCAAGGCATAAAGTATTTGTAAGAGTTCAGGGTCCAAGCTTAATGCATAATTTGTATCATTAATATTGCTTCCTCCTGTTTTGGTGGAAATAATATTTTTACCTTCAAGCTAACTTTCAACTTGTGAAGCTCCATCTTTTACATTGCTTCTAGTCTCAGATAACAGAATTTTGTCATCGTTTATCTGTTGATACTAACTTTCATACATACCATTGCTCAACAGGCGTGCTGCTAGATGATCTCCTAGTTGCTGAAGATCTTGCTGCTGCTGAAACAACAAGCGCAGCTAACCATGCAGCTGCGATTGCTGCAGCCACAAATGTACAAAGGGAACCTGGTAAATATGGCTTCAGTGATGAACAATCAGGAGAGACATCTGCAGAAACAACCCCTGATGGAGCTGTTGTTCTTGGAACTCCAGTTGCTCCTCCTGTTAATGGGGACATGTATACTGATATTAGCCCTGAGAATGCCGTTATACAGGGACAGAGGTTTGTATTATTTATCCCCCAGTCATGTACTGACAGCGTATTTTTGTTGTGCATTGAGACGAGTGTTCCACTTATTTTTGCACAGGAGATTAAGCAAAGGTGTTGATTATTTGGTTGAAGCATCGGCTGCAGAGGCTGAGGCAATCAGTGCTACTTTAGCTGCTGTAAAGGCCAGGCAAGTTAATGGTGATATGGAGCATTCACCTGATAGGGAGAACTCTCCAGATGCCACACCTAGTGGCAAGCAAAATTCGAGCCTTATAAAACCAGATATTGCTCTTTCAAACAATTCAACACCACCTCCTGGGGTTCGGTTGCACCATAGAGCTGTGAGTTGAAATTGAAACTAATTTTTTACTGACTTGTTTTCTTTGATTGTTTAGCCTATTGTTTAATTTTTACTGGGTTGTGAAGCATGTTTGCCTTATTTCGTCTTGTAGGTCGTGGTAGCAGCAGAAACTGGAGGTGCCTTGGGTGGCATGGTTAGACAGCTCTCGATTGACCAGTTCGAGAATGAAGGAAGAAGGGTCATCTATGGCACCCCTGAGAATGCAACTGCCGCAAGGAAATTACTAGATCGACAAATGTCTATCAATAGTGTGCCCAAAAAGGTATGCTGCTGTGCATAAGGTTACCTGTGAAAAACAACACGTACTGACAATACTTGTAACTGAAAGAGTTGTTATTAAAAATCACACGGTGTTCTGCTACAAACCAAATGATTAAAATGATGATGTTTGTCTTTCGATGAAATTTCCTGTTACTTTGCCAACTGCTCACATAGTTCTACCCTGCATCAATTATCCAGGTAATTGCATCTCTGCTGAAACCTCGTGGTTGGAAGCCCCCTGTGCGAAGGCAGTTCTTTCTTGATTGCAATGAGATTGCAGATCTATGTGATAGCGCTGAAAGAATATTTTCAAGTGAACCAAGTGTCTTACAGCTTAAAGCACCCATTAAGATATTTGGTGATCTGCATGGTCAATTTGGTGACCTCATGCGCTTATTTGATGAGTATGGTGCTCCTTCAACGGCAGGAGACATAGCGTAAGTGTTCTTGCGATTTTGGATTGCCTTTATTCAGTTGTTGTTGTATGTTCATATGTTGGATGCCTGTGCGAGGTTTGATGCAAAGTTGAGGTTTATCATTTGTTGCGCGATGCATTTTTGTAATATTTTTATATTTTTAGCTATATTCATGAGTTCATCTGTAATTGTTCTTATCTGGGATAAAAACCTTTGCAGCTACATTGATTATCTCTTCTTGGGAGATTATGTGGATCGTGGTCAGCATAGTTTGGAGACAATCACTCTTCTCCTTGCACTGAAGGTAGCAACTGCTCCTACAAAGCTGCTAGCATACATTAAAGCAGTGTTTTTGTGATCCTGATACTGTTTGGGCAGAAGCAGTTAATACAGCTGATTGTACAATTCAGGTTGAGTATCCTCATAACGTGCATTTGATTCGAGGGAATCATGAGGCTGCAGATATCAATGCTCTGTTTGGGTTCCGAATAGAATGCATAGAGAGAATGGTAATGACTTTTTCCTTTAATCCTGTGTTCCTTCACATGCCTGCATCCCCTATCCTTTTGCTTATACAAATGTTATTTGCTAACAAAAGGGTGAGCGGGATGGAATCTGGACCTGGCACCGGGTGAACAGGTTATTTAATTGGCTTCCTTTGGCTGCATTAATAGAAAAGAAAATAATATGTATGCATGGTGGTATTGGTCGGTCCATCAACCATGTAGAGCAAATTGAGAGTCTCCAAAGGCCGATTACAATGGAAGCAGGCTCAGTTGTTCTGATGGATCTTCTATGGTCAGCATTTCAATAGCTGCAGTTGTCAGATTATCATTGCAAGATCCCTATTTTACCTTATTGATGTCATGATTTCTTTTGTTTTTATTCTTGAAGGTCTGATCCAACTGAAAATGACAGCGTAGAAGGACTCAGACCAAATGCACGTGGTCCTGGTCTTGTTACCTTTGGGGTCAGTATTCTCTGATCCTTCAGCTCATTTCTTTTTGTTGGTCCTGTGTTATATGTAATTAATGTGGATTTTTACTGCAGCCCGATAGAGTAATGGAATTCTGCAACAACAATGACCTACAGTTGATCGTACGGGCACATGAGTGTGTGATGGATGGCTTTGAGCGTTTTGCTCAAGGTCACCTGATCACGCTTTTCTCAGCAACAAATTACTGCGGTAAGAACATAATATTTGAATGTAACTCGTTTCCAGTCTGCTCATGCATCTGGATTGTCCAGTTCCTTAACATGGTATGTGTGTACAGGCACGGCAAATAATGCGGGTGCCATCTTAGTTCTTGGAAGGGATCTTGTGGTGGTTCCAAAACTCATTCATCCATTGCCGCCGGCCATTACGTCACCTGAGACCTCTCCGGAGCATATCGAGGACACATGGATGCAGGTAAGACTGCTTTTATATGAGATAGTGGCATTTTTGTGGTAGCCAGCACTGCTCCTTGTCCACTTCTAACACCATCTTTGGTAAAATTAGGAGTTGAATGCCAACAGGCCGCCAACTCCAACCAGGGGCCGCCCTCAAGCACCCAACAATGACAGAGGCTCTCTTGCCTGGATATAGCAGCTTCGCATATCCAGAACAATCCATTTCTGATCCCCATCACAGTCTGGCCATATATTGATCCATTCTGCACACAGGCAGGTGGTCTGTTGTGCTGAAAGTAAATGCTAGCCCAAGACTATGGTGAAGGAAAATTCTACAGGGAGCAGAATTAAGCTTTTCTGAAGATGATGGCCAGAGAAGCTTCACCGATCACCATTGACAGTGCTCTACAATTTTTTTCTCCCAAACATGAGTAGAAGAAGAGAACCGAGTGTTGGTTTATCGGAGGTCATGCCTGCGATCGCTTGTACATACTCAGATGCCAGCAGATAGGCTTGTATGTGTTTTTTTGTCAACCGATTGGAGGGTCCAAAGGGATAGTGTTTATTGTTCTAGGTATTCTTTTCCTGTGCCTAAATTTTTGTCTGATTGCAAAATATGGAGCGTTGAAACATTGCAGTTTAACTTATCTGACGGTGATGTGCCCCTGTCAGCTCTTGTATAATATAGCTCTCCCCTGTTGGTCTTAGCAGTAGCACCCCTCCCTCCCATTGTAATTTCTGTCTCTGGTGCTGATGTGTACAATATGATTTTCTTTTGGTCCAAAGTTTTGGGTAATGAACGGGTATGGTTATGGTTATTTGATTTATTGGAGCAGCATTATGTTGTTTAATTCTGATATTTTTGTTCTTTCAAATTAGCGGTTTGAACACAGAAAGTATGACTTATGATATATAACCATTATTATTTTTGTAAACATTGAGATTGTTTTTTTTAGAGTTCTAGAGCGTCAGAATGACGCCCCAGCCGGATATATTTTGATCAGGCAAAAACGTTTACGTCACCGTTTAAAACTGCGTCTTGTTCACCCTTTCAGAGCATCTTGTTCACCCTTTCAGAGCACTTGCACCTTTCAGAGCACTTCCTGATCCTCTTGGTCACACTTGGTCATCCGGTACTCCCCAAGGTCTTCACCTGCTTCAGCTTGAAGAAGGGGCTTCCATAACATCACGCGTTTTTCATCTTTCACAATTCTATCAAAGTGACGTGCGATGCCCATATGCAGAGTTGTGACAAGTGGATGAGTAGCTTGTCCAAACAGTACTACTACCAGTATCAAGCAAGCAGTCAAGCAGAGGGTCTGTGTGGCGACTGGCGAGACGTCGCGCAGGAGGGAGACAGCGAGGAAGCGAGAGGAGGACGAGCGCCCGCGCGGCGTCCCGCCCGCCTCAACATCTTATCCTTGGTTTCCGAGCCGCTTCTCCACCGGATAAAAATACGTGGGCACACGCCACGGCGCAGCTCCTCGTCTTCTTCTCCTCGTACGCGTCCCCGAGCCGCTTCCGCTCCGGTTAGCTTGGCGCCGTACTCTGCTCACCGCTCGCCTTGGCGCCATGGCGGCTGCCGCGGCGGCGGCGGCTGCGGCAGCACAGCGCCACGTCCTCCTGTCACCAACAGTTCGCCACCGCCGCGCACCGGCGCGGCAGCGGCTCGCCTCCGTCTCGGTGCAGTGCTGCTGCGTCCTGCGGCCGTACTGCCGGCTCCGCGCGTGGCGGTGGCCGCCCGCGCCCGCGCGGCCGGCGACAGCGGCGAGGCGGCGCCGCGTCCGGGCGCCGCGCGCCGGGATGGACATGGACCTCGCCAGCGGCGCCGTGGAGGTGATCAACGACCTGGGCTTCGACACGCTCACCTTCCTCGGCGTCACCGTCCTCGTCGTCCCAGCCTTCCGCGTCCTCAGGGCCAGCCCAGTGAAGTATCGCTCCCCCGTCCCTCCTGCTCCGCTTCGCCGCCTCTCTTGCTCCCCTTGTGCTTAAAAACCGCGTCTTTCGACCAAACGCTGCAGATCCTCGGCTTCTTCGGCGCCGGTGTCGTGCTCAACCAGTTCGGCCTCATCAGGAACATCACCGACGTGAAGCTCCTGTCCGAGTGGGGAATCCTTTTTCTGGTACGTTCCTGTCATTTCGTAGTCCCGTTTCAGTACGAGCTCGGAGGACTTTGCTGAGTTCGAGTGACTCTTGACCGTTGCAGCTGTTTGAGATGGGGCTGGAGCTCTCCCTGTCTCGCCTCAAGGCTCTTGCGAGGTACGCCTTCGGGATGGGCTTGCCTCAGGTACGCTTATTGACCCTGTGCTGCTGATGAATGCTTGATTTGTGATCCAAGTTCTGTATATATTGGATACTGAAAAGTGTTGTCAAGGCTGATTTTCAACTGCTTTCAACTTTCTGAAGGTTCTTTTGTCAACTCTTGCCTTCACGGCGTTCGAGCTTCCTCCTAACAATGCCATTGGCACGAAGATTTTGCAGTTCCTCTTTGATTCAAGACCTGATCTGGTAGCATATATTCTAAACTGAAAATCATTACTGTATCCCATATGTTTTCGTTCATAGTGCCATCTTAACTCCTCTTTATATTTACCATATGATTTGATTTTGACCTGCAGGTGAACATCAGGAGTGTTGATGAAGCAATAGTAATTGGAGCTGCCCTCTCACTATCTTCATCTGCTTTTGTTCTTCAGGTGTGCCCTCAGTTCACGAGTCACTTAAAGTTTCAGAACTACATAGAAACACTACATCAAAAGGCATTTCAAAGGAGTTATTAAATATCTCCATAAGGTTACATTTGTAGCTTGTCTACTTTGGCTACAGTGCAACTGCTCATGACATGCACTAGTATGATACTACTACCAATAACAACGCAAACATCACCATTTATATTTACACTGTTGCTCAGGCAACCCATCCTTCTTGCAGTAGCTACATTTTTTTAAACTTTTTTTTAAACTAATGATGTGATATTAGTGTGATGTTCTTGTGAATGCTGTCTGCAGCTTCTTGCTGAGAGGGGTGAACTTCCAACAAGATTTGGCTCAGCTACACTGGGAATCCTCCTCCTACAGGTGTTCAGTTGATTCCCTTTATCATCTTTGGCATGAATGTTCCAAGGAGTGTAAGGTGTACTAATTCCAGGATGTATTTCGCTGAAACTGACAGGACATCGCAGTTGTTCCTCTGTTGGTCATACTCCCTGTGCTAGAGAGTCAGGTACGCAAAAGGTTAGCACTTATGATTATGAACCTACATTTTGCAAAATAAGCAATTTATATACTTTGCCATTGTGATACTATACAGTTGAAGCATGAAGACAATTGACGATTTGTTTGGTTCCAACTTCCTCTTAACTAGCTAGTAAAAATTTTCAAATCAAAAAGTGTAAAACCCACACTGTAGACTGCCATGGCATGAGAATGCAACACAGTTGAAAATATATTAACTTTTGATGTGGATATGATGCTGTAACAATTACACATTCTGTTACAGAATATCGTGGAGCAAAGTGTGTGGCCAATATTGCTGGCTGAAAGTTTAAAAGCACTGGGTGGACTTGGTATACTTTCTCTTGGTGGAAAATTTCTCATCAGGCGCATCTTTGAGGTCAGCTAATTTCCACATTTCTGAAATACCTCGTGTTTCAACTCTCTGTTTACTATACACTGAATTCTGAATTACCTCCCTGCAGTTTGTTGCGGAGTCAAGGAGCTCGGAGGCATTTGTTGCACTGTGCCTTCTTACCGTAGCAGGGACATCACTTCTCACCCAAAAGTTGGGATTTAGTGATACAGTATGTCCTATTTCAATAATGCTAGTCAAAGTAGGAATATGTTCCTTTAATGTTTGTATTCGCTAATTGTTAAAACTCCCTCATATCACCCGATGTAGTTAGGCGCATTTCTGGCAGGAGCGATTCTCGCAGAAACAAATTTCCGCACACAAATTGAAGCTGACATAAGACCTTTCAGAGGCTTGCTGCTTGGATTATTCTTTGTGACTACAGGAACTTCCATTGACATGCAGGTAACCATGTATTCTGTTTTCCACTTGAAAACCTGGTTAACTGGCAAAGCCGTGATCTGTATTGGTGAACTGTATTGTCTTACTGGGACATAATTGTAGGCTTACATGCCTGTTCTTCCATTTTTTACAGTTTAGACAGTTTGCTCAAAGTTCTTACGATGTAGCTTTCAGAGAGTGTTTTTCTGTTAAGAAAACAATATCTAGGTTCTTATCGATCTAATCGAGTTCTCTCTTATAATATGTAGCTTCTCATCCGAGAGTGGCCTAATGTTCTATCATTGCTGGGAGGCCTTATTGCAATCAAGACATTGATAATTACTGCAATAGGACCAAGGGTTGGACTGACTCTTCAAGAAAGTGTAAGGATAGGACTGCTACTTTCTCAAGGAGGAGAGTTTGGGTTTGTGGTGTTTTCTTTGGCAAACAGGTTAGTGTTTATTATAACGTTTGCAGTTGATATGTTTCTCTCTCAGCCATCGGGTTTCTGGCCCTTAATAGCTAATTTGATCGAAACAGGCTTGGTGTCCTGCCGCTTGAGTTGAATAAATTGCTCATCATCGTTGTTGTACTGTCAATGGCGTTAACTCCATTACTCAATGACGTTGGAAGAAGAGCAGCAGGAATGATCGAAAAGAGATCTGAACCAAAAGAAGTATGTAACTTTAATGTTTATACATTCACATTTATTGTAACATATTCTGTGAATTCTTAAGATAATTGTTTAACAGAAACTTGCTGAGACTGTGAATTATGGTGCGACGGAGCCTATTGTAATTCTTGGTTTTGGAGAGATGGGACAGGTATCTTGCATGCATGATATTCTTATTTCATTGTTAAAGGCTAAAGCAGTTCACAAAACTATCATATTTGTGTAGGTCCTTGCAAAATTTCTATCAGCACCATTATCGTTTGGGCTTGACAATGACACAGAAGGATGGCCATATGTTGCATTTGATTTAAATCCTGCCGTCGTAAAGGTGGGAAACTAAAAAAATTGGTATAACAATTGATGAGTCTTCCTTTGTTTCTCAGGAAGAGGATTGATGTGTCTTCTGTGTTTGACTAACCTTATTTATTCACTCACAATCAGTCAGCTAGAAAATCAGGATTTCCTGTGCTGTATGGAGATGGTTCACGCCCAACAGTTCTGCAGTCTGCCGGCATATCTTTCCCTAAAGCTGTCATGGTCATGTATACTGGAAAGGAAAAGACAGTTGAGGCTGTAAGCAGGTTACGGCAAGCTTTTGCTGCGGTAAAAATCTCCAATATAAAACCGTTTCTTTGATGTAAGAAAATGTAATACTATTCCTTACAAAAGGGTTGGTGTATACTAAATTACTGAGCAGTAAAAGGACGTTCTGTTTTCTTGAACTAGGAAAGTAGAACCCCTGATTACATGTATAAAAACCAAAAAAGTGACATGCAGAGAACACACAGATTGACGATCGCTATTGTTTTGACAGGTTCCCATATATGCTAGGGCTCAAGATCTCTCGCATTTGTTAGACCTTAAGAAAGCAGGCGCAACAGATGTTGTCCTGGAAAACGCGGAGGTAATTTTTTGGAATAAGTTTTTTAGCAGTATATAAGACTGAAACTAATTTCTTTCTTTTGGCATGTTTCTCTTGTCAATCGTTCCCTGCAGACTAGCTTGCAGCTAGGTTCAATACTTTTAAAAGGACTGGGTGTAATGTCTGATGACGTATCCTTCTTCAGTAAGCTTGTGAGAGATTCGATGGAATTACAAGCTCAGGAAGCACTAAAAAACATCGGGGAACAAGTTGATACCCTGAAGCCTCTTGAGGTTTTACAAATCTTCGAATAATCCCTTGTTTGTAACAATAGCATTTTGCATAAATTTCCATCGGAACTAAATATCTTCTTGCAGGTAAGAGTTACAGACTTAGTTGAGAGCAATGGGAACAGTTCAGGAATGGTAGCCCGGAAACAATCACTAAGCCTGAGTAAACGCCCAGAGGTGATAGTAGTGAAAAAAAAGCCTGCAGGGAACCTGGTACCTGAAGGGGTGGAAGTGGAGAATGGTCAACCGGGACATGACCTTGAGGATATGGAGTCTGGAGATGGTGTGAAATACTGTCTTTTGGAAACTGACGAAGACGATGATGGAGCCTCGAGTACAAGCAAGGAAATGATTGACCAATCTGCTTGATGCTAGCCAGGGCCAATGTCATGATGAAGATAGAATCAAGTTTCATTGCGAACTCCTGGGCCTATTGGAACAATTACTTCTCTCATGCACCCACCTGTAGGTTTCATGCAGCACTTCTAAAGACTGAACTACTGCATTTAAGTTGCGATAGATCATAATCCAGAAAGAATCTCTTTGGCTGGTGGAGGTTTTCATGCAGCAGATCTAAAGCAGTGCCTGAAATACAGGGTTTCAGTTGCGCTATACTAATCAATATAGAAATTTTCATCTGACCCATTGGAACCAAGTAGCATGCAACTCACGATGCAATTGAGTGCGGGAATTTGAGCAATTGTCAGATTGAGCTATCAGCATTTCAGAATTTAGAATAGTATATTTTTCTAAAGAGAGTTCATTCAGTCTCAAGTCATAGTACGATAAACTTCCATTCTTAGGTGCATCCCAGTGTACACGATATTGTACATTCCTGTAAAATGTATAACATTTATCACTGCATATTATGTAATCATTGCTCCATTGTGTCAGGTCCGTTTTACCTTCATGAACTAGGAAGCTTTACATCCTAAGTTCATCATGAAATTTCAGTTTATGCATTTTTGTTTTGGTCTTCTGTAATGATTCGGCCATTGAACATGAAGCAATATTTTTCAGAGGTTAACAACGAATTCATCCTTTTGAAGCACCCACTTCATCAGATTATGATTTTCATGCTAATATTCCTTACTTATATGGCACCTATATATGATCTCTTGCTTGAAGAGTGACTGAAGAGTGATCAATAGTCCATGGACCCGAAGTCCGGCTCGGACGGCTTGGGCATGACGATGAGCGTGCTGCTCTCCCCGACGGAGCGCTGCCGCTGCACGCCGCGCATGGCGTTCTTGGCGAAGCGCGAGACGAGCAGCGTGGTGGTGAGGCTGCTGGATGACGCCGCCGCCGCCATTGCGTCCGCGTACTCCTCCTCCTCCCGTCGCCGCTGCTCCGCCGCCTTCCGCTTGAGGTACCTCCTCCACGCGGCCTGGATGAAGCAGGACGCCCACGTCCGCCACTGCTGCGAGTAGAACCTGAACGTCTGCTGCAGCTGCTTGCTGTGCAGCCGCCTGAACTGCCCCGCCACGAACTTGAGCTCCTCGGCGCGCAGCGCGAACGCCTCGACCTCGGAGATGGCCCTGACGGTGCGCGTGGACAGCGGGTAGTTGGCGCCGGCCTTGGGGTCGAGCGCCCACGTCAGCAGCTCCTCCCCGCAGAAGTCCCCTTCCTTGAGCAGGCCGCGGTTGTAGAAGCCCATCCTCCCGCCGTCGGTGGTGGAGCTCTCGAGCCGTCCCCTGATGATGAAGAGCATCTCGTCGACGGGGTCCCCTTCCCTGACGATGTAGGTGGCCTCGGTGCAGAGGCTGGGCTTGAGCCGCTCGCAGATGGCGTCGAGGAGGCGCTCGTCCATGTTGGCGAAGAGCGGCACGCGGCGGACGAGGCGGTAGCAGAGGTGGCGCTTCACGTCGCGGCGGAGGTCCTTGGGCAGCCCCCGCACCAGCGAGTCCTCGTCGACGCCACGCGTCTCCAGCCACTTGTACTGGTTGTGCCGCCACACGCGGTCGCGGAGCTCGTCGGGGAGCACGCGGTGGCGCATCCACTGCTCCGAGTCGCGGCGCTTGAGCCGCATCTCCTCGAGCCGCAGGGTCATGGACTGCAGGTACGTCTGCATGTTGCCGATGAGCAGCGCCATGAGGATGAGGCCGAAGACGGCGAGGCAGATGCTGAAGAGCTGCTCCCCCTTGTAGTGCGTCGTCTCGAGCCCCTGGCCTATGGTGCTCAGGTTCTGGAGCCCCCACCAGAGGCAGAAGAGGATCTTGGCGGCGAGGCGGTTGGTGAAGACGACCCCCGACTCGAGCGCCGTGCTGTAGATGCCGTACGCGAACCCCGTCCCGCTCTGGTCCGCCGGCGCGCACTCCTCCATGAGCACCTGCCGGATCATGGTGCGCCACTCGTAGAAGCCACCGCCGGCGCCGGACGCGCCGGAGGACGCGCCGCCGCAGTACATGTAGGTCCGGCACTGGTGGAAGCCCAGGTCGTCGCACTTGGCCTTCCAGCAGTCGCCCATCCGCTCGATGGCGAGGAGGTACCAGAGGGACCCCACCATGTGGGACGCCAGCATGTAGAGGAGCAGGTAGAAGGCGGCGCCGCCGTACGCCGTCTCGGCGAACACCCCCGTCGTGCGCTTCAGCTCGGAGGAGATGGGGTAGAGCCGCACCAGCCGCGGCACGCACTGCCACAGCACGGCGGAGAAGAGCGCGTTCTTGGTGGACAGCTGGTCGGTGCCGCGCCGCCGGTTCAGGAAGCTCCAGATGCAGGCCTGCGGGAGGGGCAGCACCGACAGGAGGTCCACGGCGAAGAAGCGGCGGAGGTAGCGCCGCGCGATGGCGCGGCTGTCGATGACGAGCTCCCCGCGCCCGAACACGCGCGACGACGGCGCGATGTAGGCCGTCCGGAACTGCAGCGCGATGCGCGCCAGGTAGAAGGCGTCGACGGCGGAGCGGACGGCGGTGGCGGCGCGCGCCAACCCGCGCTCGAAGCCGATGCAGGTGTTGGTGGCCGTGTGCATCACGGCGGGGAGGTAGAAGAAGAGCGGGTCCACGGCGACGGAGACGATGCAGGCGAAGATGAAGGCGCGGTTCATGCGCGCCAGGAACGCGTCCTGCGGGTCGAACACCGACCGCTCCACCACGCGCCGGAAGTCCTCCTGGAACACCTGCCCGATGCGGGTCAGCCGCTCCGACCGGTTCATCACGCCCGCCGCCGCGCGCAGCGAACGCGAACGGATCTTGTGGGCCGCCGGCGCCGCCGCGTGGCCCGAGAAGTAGCTGTCCATGTGGTGCTGCCCGCCGTGGTCCATGGCGGATGATGCTGCTGGTGGTGCTACTGCCGCGTGGTCGTCGTCGTCGTCGTCTAGCCTCACGAACTTGTCCCTGCGCCCGTCGATGCTCGGCGTCCGGTAGTAGCCGCACCCGAACATCTTCGTGATCCCGAGACGCCGGACATCGTCCTCTCTACCGGCGTCAGCGGCTTCTCTAACTAATTTGATGAGATCCGATCATCCAACCGAGATCGATCAATGTCTCCCTCTCGATCAGGCAGGAAATGGAAATTCGAGATTGACGAGGACACAATCCGCTCGACCGCCCAATTCTTTCGCTCTCTCTCTCGTGGAGGCCAGGCGTGGCTCAGCGGTTAATGGGAACGAGGCTCTGGTGCCGTCCACTTGGAGCGTCACCATTCGCTCGTTCGCCCTACAACTTCGCCACCTCCTGACTCTACCGTGGCTTAGCACAAATATTCTCTCTCTCTCCCTCCGTTTAAGACACCACGATTTCCAATAAAATAAAGACCATCAATTAAAAGGATAAAAAAGTCGCTTTCGCTACGGCTCCGGTGGGTTCCATTCCCAATCAAATCACGAATTCCCCGCTGCCGCGCATCAACGACGGCGCCGCACGGCCAATGGCTCCGTCGACCCCATCTCTCCTCTGAAACAGTAGATTTCCGTGGACGCCGGGGTATCACCGCACTTAAAATATGATTGCATTCATTGCCGCGACGAGTTCACCGCCGCCGTCACCAGACGGGAAGGAGGTTGCCAGCCTCGCCGCGACGCGCGGCGGAGAGGGGGCGGCGCAAAACAGAGTCGAAAGGACCGATTTGCATAATATAAGATCCATTTAGGGGTTTACGTGCAAAATTTTGGATCGCGATTATTAATCACGATCCGGGGTTGACTATTATTCGCGATCCAAAATAGGGTGTTTTCTGCAAAATATCGCGCTGACCGGGTTCAATCGTCCTGCGGCCGAACAGGCGCCGTTAGATTCAAGTTCGGCGGCCCAGATCGAGGTCTCGGCCAACCGGGTCAACGGCGAGGTCAATCCGTCCCATGGCCAAGGCGGCTCCGTCCGGCCAACTCGCCGGCCCCGATCTCCGCTCCGGTCTGTGCGCAGGCTGGCGAACCACCTCCTCGCAGGCCGAAGCACTCGCGCCGCATCTCGGAAGCGCCCCGCGCCCAAACGGTGGAGAAGAAGGCGGAGGCCGCGAGCCATGGCATTGGCGGTGGCCTTGGAGTTCCTCGCCGCGAGCTTCGAGGCGCTTTGCCTTGCATCGCAAACAGGTCGACGTTAATGTCCTGGACTCCGTCCTACCTCCCTGCCTGGGTTGTGGTGGTGGTCGGTGCCGTGCCGGCGAGGTGCTTTGTCCTTCCCCGATGGGCTGTGGCGATCAGCAGCAGCAGCAGTAGCACTGAAGTCATCACAAAATAAGCTCGCGGGCCCGGAAAGAAGCGCCTGAAATTCTGAATCGACTTCTACTACGGTTTCTGTTTCCGGCCGTGTGATTCATACAGGTACTCACATTCCCGGAAAGGTGCTAATATCCACTGTTTTTTTGTTACTGGGAGATCAATGCAATCCGGATTAACTGGACAAGAGATACCGCGGACGACTAATAAAAATTCTGGCTTTACAAGAAAGCCATTTCCTTCTGAAGAACACATCTGTTTTTCAATTTAGCTTCAACATTGACCCTTTATTCATTAGTATCATATGAAAAATAAAAACAAGTCAAAATTGCCGGGAATTCATAGAATGCATTGCATGGCCAACAGGAAAACTGAATTTGTGGAGTCAGGGTTAAGGAAAACAAACTGCAGATCAGTCTAGATTCGCCACATACCAATTTGTGAAAAGTTGTGTAATAATAAATAAACATGAGAAACTTCTAGATATTAGTTTTAGTGTGCATATGAAGTGAGTTTGTTACTCATTTATGTGAGATCTTACCACGAGGTAATTGCTCAATGGTTTTGCCAGCTATAAGTTAATACATCTTCTATCTTTAAAGAAAATAGTTTCTTGATTTATATTGCTACTCGTGTTCTAGTTCTACATTGTTAAAACAACATGCAATTTCAACAAAGATAAAGATAGAAGTAATTTTTTCACAATAGCACAATGTTCAAATGTATGAAAAAAATAACATACTCTACTAGTTCAAATGTTCAATGTTATGACACAACTGGGTTGCGCATATCACTGCCTAATAAAAAAATCCATCATAAACACAATATCTAAAATTCATTTGGTAGTACACCACTTGCCTTATGCTGAAGTCCAACATATTAAAGACGATGCATTGTTGGTCACCTAGTTAATTCCAACCAAATGCATTAAACTCGGTAATAACATATCTATAAGCTAGCTAGCTATCAAAAGTGCTAGGTTTATGGTTATTAATTGAAAAATATATATTATGTTATCCCTATGTAACATATATAATTTAATATGATTGTAACATGGTTTGTTATGTCCTCCTTGGTGAGTAATTTGAGATGAAGTGGCTAAACAAATTGGGTGTGGTTTTGATATACATTCTGCAATAGAGTAGTAAACGCAAGGGATTGATAGAAGTAGCCTTTACATTTCTCTCAATCTAACAGTGGTCTATTTTGCCATGTTGAATCTCCTTCATGAGTGCTTCATTGTTACTTATGGGACAATTGTCATTGTATTGCTAGAACATGAGACTTGGTGTAGCAGATATTAGTGTAGTCAATGAGATATAAATTAATGATTTTGATAATACATCCAATCTCGCAATTCATATCCAACATCTACATAATCAAAAGAAGCGATGTAATCTTTCAAATGTGTGCGTGATTACATAAATGTGTAATTTAGTATGAAATGTGTGAGTTGGTAGGAGGTGTACTAGTTAACTGTGTGAGGATCTTAGGTGGTGCGGAATTTGGTATCAATCTTCAAATATGATCCTCTTAATACGATTGGTCGCTTCTTTTTAATTGTTTTGAACTATGTTCTTTTATGAAGATATCGTAATATTTTTTATAATAATACTATATGTTCCAAAATTTTATTTGTTTCCAAAATTTAATAATAATATTAAAAATTTTACTTTAGATTTTGAATCAGGCAGGTTTTATAGATTGTTAAATATTGCTTTTAAATTTTTAATAAATATTAAAGATGTATTCATAATCACATATAACTTGTCAATTATAAAACTGAATGTCATGTATTTCAGTTGCTAAATGAATATAAATCCAAACTGTTATATATAAAACTGAATCGATTACAATTATATTACGAAAATAAAGAAAAAGGAAGTTTGTATTCGCATTACATTGGACGAAAAATTGTAGCTTCTCTTTAAATGGCAGTTTCCATTGCATGATGGGCTTTCTTGGGCTATGTCAGGCGGACCGATCTGAGAACTTTAGTCGGCTCAATCTTGTGTGCCTGACGTTCAGAGGCCCAAGGAGCCGCACGAGTGTAATCTCCATCGGGCCTCCAAGTCTAATATGAAAAACGCGCAGCCCACCGACATAGCTTCCTCTGGTCTCCTCCGACTTATGTTGCCGTTACATTTGACGTGCATGTTGTCTGCATACGGACTTTGCTATGCTCCTGTTTCAACTCAACTCAGTTACAACATTGTTGGTTCTCAAAAAAAAAAAAAACATTGTCAAATGTCACATTGCAACATGATATAAAATTCAACAAATCCTACACAGCCACCTAGATTAGGAATAAAGTGCACCTTATACATGCTAAACTACAGTGAAAAGTTCGAACCTAATTAAGGTCATCTCCATCACATCAGGTAGCTGCAGCCATGCATTCAGGTGAAGAAAAGTGCAATTTCTCAGCTCTGACAGAACATATATTGATGTCTATAGCTACTATACTATATATAGTAGCTATTAGCTAGACCATTCTCTGGGCCACAAGCTTTGGTTGATTGTAATTCTTTCACTCCAGCTTTTACATGATGGATCGAACGTTGACGGCCACAAGATGAGCATCACGAGTGGTTACATCCAACTGACGCGATATCGATGCTACGTGAGTTCGATCCATCTGGTGGCTCCGGTGATCCGCGAATCCGTGTTAGGTCCAGGAAAAAAGGGTCATGTTGGCTCAAGGAGTCATATATGCATGTGCAGCTTACACACACCACTCGTTAATCTGCACTGACGAGTGACACGAGCTAACTTACAGCCATGGAAACGTGAGAGGTGATCGAAACTTCAAATAATTAAAGAAAGCAAACCTAATGATTTCTCATGGCCGCTATTTGTTTCCGAGGATACAGCTATAGTTGGGTGAGATCGATGGATGGATGCGTGGCAGGGGTTTCTCTGATGCACGCAGGAGCATGACTTCTGTTGGTGTTGCACATGGGTTAACACCCCGATTAACTTGTCCTTCCACCACCCATAACCTCGTCATCTGGCGGCACTCACTGATTTCCCTTGCACCACCATCGATTTTGCGCCGTCATCTTAGTATGATTGATACTACTTTAAAATACTGGTGGTACTGATGATAGGATAGAAAAAGAAACAATCTTAATTATCGAATCATAAATACTAATATATACTGGTGATACTGTGCATGGCAAATCTTCTCATAATAAGATGAACGTGTGGCTACGGCTTTTCTGTTGCATTCAGGAGCATAGCTTTTGTTGATGCTGCACATGGGTTAATACTAGTATATACGTGAAGAAATTAAAGGAAGTCGTATAGTATAGCAACCTTTCTAGCTGCAATCCTGTGTGCCTTACTACCTGGTTTGGCAAGAGCAGTTTATTCAGGGTCGATCGGAAACTGGTGGCTGCGGCAAAGCGGCGGGAGAAAGTCTTGGTTGGACAGGTGTCATACGCCAAACCATTAAGCAAGGCCTTGTCATCGGCGATTCCGCACTGCATCATGCGTTGCTCTTTTGATAGCTCCTGATCGCTGCTGGGATCGATGTGTCCTGTCTTCCAGAACAAGTCATGGATGGAATGATCCTCAACAGATCACACCCACATGCATGTGTGTGTGTGTGTATACCTAATTCTAGCTAGGGCGAGATTTTGCTTGGTACAGAAGATGTACACGAACACGAACAACACAATCAGCTAGTCAATCAGCAGGAGACAAATTCAGAGTTAACCAGCGGCAGCAGTAGTAGCACTGTGTGCAGATCCTAGGAGTATCAACTTTACAAACTTCTATGTCGACGAAGTACTAGCAACTCATGTCTTGTCCCTAGCTAAGCTAGCCATGCGTTTCGAGCTCTCTTTCGCTGCGCGACTTTTCGCGCCAAGTCCCGGCGCAAAAGTGACGCGCTGTTGGAACTCGCAGCTGGTGGCACGTGTCGCCTGGGCGCATGCGACGCGTGTGTGGCTGGGACTGGCCCCAACCGCATCGATCGTCGCGTCTTTGCGTTCTCTGAAAAGGCAGTAGTACAGATGATCGAGAGAGAGTTCAGTGTGGTGGGCGGCCGGCCTTTTTTATATGCATTTCTTTTAGTGCATGCTCTCGTACATGCTGGTTTTGGTATGTGGTGCGTTACGTTTCTAATTAACGAAGCTGATCACTTGTACTACACTAATTGTAATTAGCTAGTGCTCCTCTTTGCGTGATGGCATCATTGCATACGCACATAGCACAGCTTGAGTTGCTGCTGCTGCTTCCTTTTTCTTTTTCTTTCTGTTTTCTTTTGAGGCCGGAATGCTGCATGCTCTTGGAACCTAGCTAGATATACCTAGTTCTTTTCGCTCAAGCGGATCTCGTCTCTCTTTCCTTTTACTAGTGTCAAATAGTTGCAAAGTTCAATTTGTTTATGCGCAGAGCTGTAAGATCTTTTCAGAAAAGGTACATTCGCATTTTGTTGGACGCTGCTGGGTGTCAGATCGAGACCATACAGATGCAGCGTGGCGCCTGCTTATTTGCAGCCGAGCTCTTTAGATGTGTTCGTTGCTTGATCAGTGCGTCGTTTATGCTTGTTAATTCGCCATGCATGTCTCGCTGTTGCGACCCGTCAACTCTTTTTGCGTCGATATATCGCTTTGACATGGTTGCGCTTTGGTCAATGCCACCCACTAAGCTCGCAGTCGGTTTGGATCAAGCTTTCAAGGTTGAGTACGAAATCAACAGGTAAACTGATAATCTTATCCCAGGGAGATAGTGGGACACTATCACACTAATGCCTTGCTGCTACCTTTTCTCTGCTGTAGTGATGTACTATGTATTAGTATCTACATATAGCTATTAGCCTCATGAGTGGAGTGCATGGTATGCATATATATTCATCCAGTGGAAGTGGAAGCATCAGGACTAGCCATTTTCTTCTTGAACGTTAGACCCTTTCCGGAGATTCTCGTGACAAAAACATATTAAAGATGAAAACGTTAGAAGCCATTGTCAGAGACTCTTTTACATGTATTCGAGAACTCGAATTTGTTTGTTAGGCAAATATATATGGCAACGTTTTTCAAAACTACAGATAGTTTGATAGATTTAAGAAATTATATAGCAAATCTGCCTTAAGTATCTCACAAAACTACATGTCTTACAAAACTGAAAAATACTATTTGAGATGTACATATATTTATAACAAAGAAAGGTAGAATTTACTAAGAAAAAAAAAAACAACAAAGAAGGGTAGGACAAGAGACCTTCACTCATCAACTTGGCCGAAACTTCAGTCGGCAAACAATAAGGTAATTCCTTGTCTAATATTACGATCCATTCAGCCTACGAAGGTGTGAATTGTTTGTTAATGACAGAGACACTCAGGTAGATCCGGAAGGTTAACTATACATGTCTTCATTTGGATGGTAAGCGGGTTTCGCAGGACTAAATATATACCAATAGCTCCAGCACGCTAGTATTACTGTCCGGAAAAGCATCTCCGCAACCGTATGCGGCCGCAACCCTTATCAACTCACCGTAAAAAGTGCACCAAGATTCGGATTCCCGACCCCACAGCTGCATGTGCGCTGACCGTGCCTGGCGTTTTGCCTCACGGCATGAGAGCGCTTGCCTCACATTTTGTCATCGCTCGTCACATGCAAAGTGCAAGCCCATCAATGCTTCCACGGCCCCACACGTGCTGCAATGCGGCCGGCTCTGGTACTTTCTCACATGAACATTTTTTTTTGCGCTCTAAACTAAGTGTATTTTTTTACTATTATATGCAAGCTTTATTCTTAGAACAAAACTGATATTACATTTTTTATTGCACTTGTATTGGGGAATACACAAAAATTTGATGTGAGAAGAACAAATTTTTTTGTACTGTAATAGAATCCTAAATATGTATATCATTTTTATTGCACCTAAAATTAATGTTAATATTTTCATTGCACTAAAATGCTAGATTTGTGGAAGAAAATGATAGTAGTTTTTTCTACTGCAATAAAAGATGCACACAAAATGTAATATCCATATTCATTATAATGAAATTGTACTAACGATAAACTATTATAAGTTCACAATACAATGAAAAAATGCACTAGCAATTAAAAAAAACACTAAACGCGAGAGCATAAACACTTTTTAGTAAAACAATTTGTGCTACGGATTGTATTATTATCCATTTTTAGTACAACAAAATTGTACTATGGATTTAAAATGTGGAACCATTTTTTTGGTACAATGAAAAAATGTAATATCAAGTCTCTATATGACGAATATATTAAAAAAAAAACTCGACCTGCCGGGGGTAAGACCGCCCCCGACGGCATTTTGCTAAGGAGGAGAGCCTCTCACGCAGGCCGAGAAAACCCCCGAACCCCCTCCCCGATCCTACACAGGGACTCAGCTGGCCGTTGTGAGCTTCGGCGCGAGTCTTAACCATGTGCTTTGATCCGAGGAGGACGAGGGGATTTTTTTGTACTGCGAGGAACAGTACCGTTTTTCCCGGCACTGTTCACCCGCAGTACCTCATGCCGCGGCGGGGGCTCGAACCGGGGCCGACAGGAGCCGAAGCTCCCGGAGCCCTCTGGCTCTGGCCACCCGGGAGCCCCGCGCGTTGGCATGACGAATATATTAAGGATTTGTTTTTGCTAGTGAGAGTTAAAGTTAAAGAAAGTTTGACTTATGAAGACCCTGGAAGTCTTTATATTTGTGGATAGATGGAGATTAATTATCATAATAACGAAAATGTAGTACTACTATGGAATAAAAATGTACAATAAAAATGTCGTTTTGTTGAGCACTGCAACCTGTCGTTTTGTTTCATGCACACAGATGCACTGCAACATGGTGCTATTCATGAGTAGCAAAATTTCGTTTATAACAAAACTGATGTACAGTAGCTTAATTATGGATTCCAAGCCAGCGTAGTACAAGGAGCTGAAAAAGTCACTCTAGTGTCCAACAGTTCATCCTTTTACCCGCCGGATCAGATGGTGCAGCTCTTGCTTGTTCAGTGGTCCAAAGCGTGCTCTCTGTGCTAGTATCCAGATTCCCCGGCGGCCGGATCAGATGATGGGCTCGGGTTGCTCTTCTTGTTCATTGGTGCGGTGCCAAGCGTGTCCTTTCTCCAATCCAGTCTACGAGCCCCAGAGAAGAGTAATTTTTTATAAACCTACAACTATTTGTGTTTTATTGATAGTATTATAAAACATCAATGTGTATTTTTAATTATTGTATTAAAATGCTAAATAAGTGGAATAAAATCGATATTACAATTTTTACTGCACTTTCACTGTAAGAAATACAAAAGATTGACATGTGACAACAAATTTTTGTACTGTCTAGAATTCTAAACATGTGGAACCAAATTGACAATACAATTATTATTGATAGTATAGTAAAATTTTTTTTGTTCTACTTTCATTGTGAGAAGTAATAATATGTGAGAACAACAACAAAAATTATTGTACTAAAATGCTGTATATGTGACAAAAATTGATAGTAATTTATTAATGTATTTTCATTGTGCGAAGTACAAAAATCCTGTTTTCATAGATTGGTCTTGTTTAGAGAGATATGGAAAAGTACTGAAAAAGGAAGAGACCGGACGTGGTGCAGTGTCAGGCGGCTATAAATATGCCATATGTGTTCTTAGTAAAAATCTCTTCATTGTGTCAAAGCTGATACAATACAAAACAGTTGGAAACATTTACTCAAGTAGGAATACATACCAATAATATTTCACTCAAAATCTCTAAGTTAAACTAAATACATAGAACTCAATTATTCAGCATAAGTGCCCAGGCCATGCCAACGAGTATAACATTTGTCTGTCATATGTTATAGCCGTGCCTATACAGTAGCTCGAAGAAGCTTGCAATCACTATCAGAAAAAAAAAAAGAATGACGATTAGGTAGATATACTCCCAATCATTCAACCAGGTATGAGAGAATGCACCACAAAATCGTAATATCATACTGGAGTAATAGAATTATTTTTAGCACTGTCTTTTATAAAAATGATACAGTTGTTTTTCTAGTGCAATACAAAGGGTGCGTTTGGATCACTTTAGAGGGTGCTGTAGCAGTCACATCAAAGATGCCGGCAGCATTTATGTGTACTAAACAAAGTCAAATTACAAAACTAAGTTCAGGACCCCCATCTATTTCGCGAGACGAACGTAATGAGGGTAATTAAGCGGTGATTAGACGATGGTTACTGTAGCATCACTGTGTCAAAACATTGCTTAATTAGGCTCGTTAGATTCGTCTCGAAAAATAACGCCCGTCTGCAGAAAGGTTTTGTAATTAAATTTTATTTAGTACCCCTAAATAGTAAGATTCTTTTTACTTTAGAGGGGTATAAACTTTAGAGGGTGTTTTATAGGGGGATCCGAACGGGGCCAAAAATGTACATAGGGCACGGCCTCCCAAATTTGAGGTAGCTGAAAGCACAAATTGGTATACTTAGATTCGAGAAACAAATTTGTGGTATTATATGGGCATGGCCTGAGAACTAGACTCCTCGGAAAAAAAAAAAGAACTAGACCAAAAAAATTGTCCATTGAAAAGTACATCAGCATTTAGTGGTTCTTAATTCACTGTTGATGTAAAACTAAGGGAAACCACATTAAAACATAAACTGTATTGAAGTAAACATGCATTTTATTTCTCTCGTGAAAACAGGCACAAGGAAAAGGGAGTGAGATCCAACAATAGTGTCATGGAACTGAATAAGTGAGAGTTCAATGGGGGGAAGATTATTACTAGAAATCTGGAATCGAAACATGCAAGTATTGTACCTTCTTGAAGAAGGATTGAAGAAGAAAACTGCCGTCCATCTGGTAAGTTGCACAAACAAAAAACCAGTATATTTATCAATTCACCAGAGCTTGAATCGATCTGCATAATCAAAGCTGACGGAAACGGATCAAAGGGATCTACGATTTGTTTGTTGTAAGCAACAGAAAAATCATAGTGATTCAAGAAATCGGATCTGTTTCATCAAGAAAAAATTGGAAAGATTTGCAGTGAGAGAGAGAGAGAGAGAGAGAGAGAGGAGGAGGAGGAGGAGGAGGAGGTGGAGGAGCAGGCAAAGACTGCCGAGTGGGGGTGAGAGAGAGAGGAGGAGGAGGAGCAGGCAAAGAATGCTTTTTGTCAGTGGTCATGTGAACCTGCTCCTGCCTCAATCCTGCCTCGCAAAAGCAGGCGGAAGCAAGCGGAAGCAAAGAATTGACGCCAGGCGATTTTCCTTGTTGATCCACACGAATCTTGAAATGTTGGAAGCCGTAGGATAAGAAGTGCCCCCGCATACGGTTGTGGGAAGTGCACTTTGTATTACTGTCGGGGCAATGCTTCTGGAGACTCAGAAGGCCCCGGCTAGGAACCATAGGCATGTGCACGTATATATGATCGATGTGTGAATAGAGAGGTCTTGCGCCAGCCTCGTGTGTACACGCTTTGACTTAATGTAACCGGTACAAAATACTTGTTCTTTATTATAGTGTGGGTATGGGTCATTTCCGATTGGAATTTATAAGGTATGGGTCATTTCCGATTGGAATCTAACTGGCATATGCCTCGTATCCTACGTACCATGCACGTATAGACAATCTAGCTGCACCTTAAATGGGAAATGACATTGTACGCCACACGCCGGCCTTAATTTCTTTTTGCTCCCTGATCGAACCAGTGACGAGCAATGCAAGAAACCAAACACGCCAGCCACACTATTAGGTGTTCTCAAAGGCAAAGCTTCCTCCTACCGGTAGCTTCTGCAGAAGGTACGTACATATATACTCAAATAATGAGCGCTGTATCCATATATGGCTTGTTCCTTGGATGGGCATAGGAGCTAGCTAGCATACCTCAAATGAAATGTACATTTGTTTCGACACCGAATCTTGTGTAGTCCTATCGCCGCAAATCCCATCCATCTGACCTATCTATAGACACAGGAGGCTACACAGCATAAACAAACTCACTAACCGACAGTACTTCGGATCCGGGACGACGTGACAGGGGGGCGCACGTACTGTTGCTGGTCTAAACTATGGCGTCAACTTGTGGCGAGGCATTGGGCTAGGGCACACCACCATTGGTCCATGTCAAACGGAGGGGCCACGTGGCTGCATGCCCCATGCAAGAACGTGCATCACGGCTGCGAACCACACGCCGCTGATCGATCTCCTTCCCCTGGCAGAGGCTGATATATCGATCTGCGCGATCATCGAGGCGGCCCTTGCTAGCTATCTAGGCCACCCTCCAAAGGCTCCAAGAGCCATATACCTAGCCCTATCTGCGCTCAAAATAGTGCCCAAGAGTCAAGCTAGCTAGGGTTGCATTATATATGTATAGATATATAGATATATATAGCAAATCGACCATGATGAGAGCTTAAAGATGCGTTCGGTGTGATGCCGCCATTGGAGCGCGCGCCACGTACGTGCCTGCATGCATTCTGAGCAGAGAAGAGCGGGAAACAATCATGCATGATACACGCATGCACTACTGTCCACTGTGGGTGAGTGAGGAGCTAGCTACCCAGAGAGCTTTTGCTTGCATTTGTTGTTTGTCGAACACGTAAGTGTACACAGGACTGGAAATGACAAGTGTCTTCTCGCAGCCATCCGTCGTCTAGGGAATATATAGGGGACAAAACACAGCCGATGACGATGATGACGGGCCCCAGTCCTTGCGTGCTCTCGATCGCCCTGGTCAGGTGCACAGCGTATCTGCATATTCACATAGATACGCGATGGATATATGTGTTGGCGTTGAAGAATACTTGGTCTTGCCCTTTTGACCATCCGAGGCGTTGTGCATCGCTGTAATTAAATTGACAGAGAGCCCGGCTAGGAACCCCATGCTTGCAACTTGTACGTACAAGTTGCATGCAACCATGCATGGGTCTACGTACATTGAATTTGAACATGCATGTATGAGAACTCTCGTGTGAGCATGCAACCAATTATATATCCTGCAATGTATGAGTTGTAGACGAAAACAACAATATACATGTATATATATAGGCATATTGTTTTCATTCACCAAGTTTCTGCACATCGTTCGATCTCGGGCCGCCAAGTTGATCTCTAGTTGCCAACTTGTGGGGATGATATTCAAAGGGTCATCCTTGCACGTTATCAGTTGAAGCGTTATCGGTTCGCATATTATCAGTCACTTCGTTTTCTTTGGTCTGCATGGCATCGGTTCTCTCTGACACCGCGTTTTATTGTGGGCCAAATGGAGGTCCCAGCAAAGGTCCCATATGACTGAAGCGTACATGGTCGCAAATGTTTCTCTCGTTGCGGTGGCGGACCTTAGTTGAGGCCTAAGGGTGGCCATGCCCCCCCCCCCCCCCCCCCCCCCCCTTCCTCCACTAATTATTCATTGATTGAACAATAATTTGCTATTGTGTATGATGATTTATGGTGAAATTGGTGAGACCGACCCCGGCCCCCTGGTGTCTTGTGGAAGCTCCGCTGGTGCCTACCTGTCACTGTGTATGGCTAGCAAAGTGTAACGTGTGAGTCAGATAGTTAATTAGACTATAATTCTCTTTGGAAATTTTTGCATGTGATACTCGTAATGTAGTAGGTAATCAAGGGTAGTATGGTCTAACGTAATTGTCCCTTCAACTCCCCTAGAAATAACTTCTCACGAGCGCGAATGATGCAGGCATCAACGGAAATCACTTTGCATTAGAGATTTTAATTGCTTCCATGTTGGTTCTGGATTTGATCATCTGTTAGGGTTCTAGGTCGATACCCTTAAAACCCAAAACATAACTTCAACCCAATTATATCAGGAGAACATAACAACTCTACTACCCAAGAAAAAAAAAGGGAAAAAATCTTGATCTTCCAAAATATCAGGAGAACATAACAGTGACATGCAGGAGCAAACTATTTAAGTCCAACATCATACGAGAACCAAACCAAATTAGTCTTCCGAGAAATCCTAAGGGATAGATACGCACGCATCCAATCCATCGACTTGTTTACACACGAGTTGTTCATCTTAAATATCCGTATAATCACTCTGCTAGCTGCTGCTTATTTTCTATGTTGCCCTCCACACATACATATATACATATATATATATATATATATATATATATATATATATATATATATATATATATATATATATACAGATATACTATCTGCAAAAATTCCGCCGGAAATCTTGCATGAGCATGGCGCCGGGGACGCGCTGCGCCCCGGGTTCCGGGCATCGCCGCATGGGCATCGTCTGTCGTTTGGCTTCAGGTGTAGGTCGGGTGCATCCACGTCGTAGCACCTGGCACACGGCGGCGGCGACACTGCACACACTAGCTACCTGCTCCTCCAGTGCTCCTCCAGCTGCTGACGACGATGATACACTGTCACTGATCACTTGTTCACATGTACAGTGCTCTAGCTAGAGCTAGAAGGTCCCTAGTACTAGCTAGTGCTGCATATATGTATTTGTCTGCATATATATATAAACATACAAGTAACAGTTAGGATCAGTTTGTTAATTGGGGGAAAAGCATCCTCGAAGGCGGCGACGAGATTCGATGGACACGTTACCCCTACGCCAAAGCCTAGCTAGCTCGCGACGATGTCTCCAGAGAAGCTGATATCCTAATACCGGGATGGGTGACACATAATCATCGGCGATCACGTACCTGGTTGCTACGTGCTCCGCGGAAACTGGGGTGCACGTAGCTAGCTTAGGCAGTAGTAGGAAGCTTATCGTCCTTATCGATCCTTGCAATCAAGTGTTAGATTACGCGGCCGATAATTTATGCTTGTCGACCATGCAAATGTCGTACCGCTAGCACTATTGCTTTTGAGATAGATTAATTCGTACCACAGGACTATTGCTTTTTCACAAGGTAATGTAGATTCGTACCACTACTACTGTTGCTTTTGGCCTCGAAAGTAGAAAACCATTGCAAAGATATTTTCAGCTATAGCTTAGGAGGTGCAGATAGAGTTCTAGTAGTTGTTCAGGATAAAGTTAATTAACCACAGCGCTGTCATCACCGTGGCAAGGACGATCGACTTGCAGGTAACAATATATAATCAAGCTATTAATTACCGGACAAACATGCAGTTGGTCGTCGGCATGTGCGTATCTGCCAACACAGAAGTACTAGTATATAACAAGGAGAGCAAGATCGACACATAACATATTCTACAGGGGGACACAAGTACTTTACCTGCCGTCATGACCATATTTTTAGCAATGTGCTGTACGCGATTCCTTCCATCCAGACTCGCAACGTACAATGCCGTGGCGCCACCTTGCACTGCAACCCAGTATTTTGAACAAAATAAAATCTTTGCGTAGTTCGCTTCAACTCCTGAATTTTTCATATAGATTGCTGCTTGATGGCATCACTGCATGCGTCTTTTTCCCGCATTATATGCATATAAAAAAAGTCGCCATGCCTGCCACGCTTGCCGGACTAATAAAAACAACCGGATCAGCCCCTCCATGTATGTGGGGGGTTATCTCCACTAATTCGCCCGGGCACATTGTTTAGTACGAATCGTTCTTCGGCAGTGGCATGATCCCATTGGTCACTGCATTTTTTTACACGGTGAGAGAGAGATGGGAGAATCTAGCATCAGCTGTGGTGATGATGGAAGTAAGCGGCCCCACCAATCATTCCACAACTGGGTGACGACGCTAATGAAGCTTTGCAAGTGATCTGATGGTGGCCGGTCAACTCTTTCGACTGCAACTTGCGCTAGTCTAATGTTTCCCTTATTCGGTACCAGAGATCGATTATACTGGCAGTGCAGGGTATTGTTAATTAAGCAACCGTCGTTTAGTGCAGCAGTATAGAAGGCAACACACACAACGACTGATTAATTGTTCGTTCGCAGGAGAGAGTACCTGTTCCGGTCGCTGTCAGAGCGGAGAAAGCGACGCCCCATATCGATCGGTTAATTTGCTGGCGCCACGGCTTCGTTTCTTTTGGTCACCGCCGCATCCATCGACGACGTCGCCATCGTCGTTGCTAGCTCCGTCCACGCTCCCGGCAACTTGCATGGTGTGGGTACGTGGAGGGCAGCCACCTGCTTGATTCCATGATCCCTAGAAGCTAGTCACTGACTTCATAAGATCGTGCACGTTGCAGCGGTGTGCTGTGCCGTGGGCGCCATGTCAGCCTCCCTTTCCACCCATTCAGATGGCCAGCTGGCCGCGTACAGCTCGACCACCTGTACACATGACTCGTATGTTGCGAAAAAGAGAATTTTATTGATATTAATTCTATTGCGTGAACTATATATTTGTCTATGAATAACCAGCGTGAAATATTTCAGAACGGAGGGAGCACGTATGTACACGTTCTTTTATCCTGCTGCTTCTTACGCAGTGCAGATGTGCGTGCTGACGGACACTCACTCTCGAGTGCTCGTCCACAGTGGAAACCAACACTACGTGTCCATGATGGATGGGGTTCATCTATATATTTTTCTCTTTTAGCGCGCGGTGGGCATGTTGTGTTATATATAGTAGCATTTAACATCATCGTCGTGCATCGATATACATGTCAATACGCAATTTGCAAAAAGTTGAGGCCCTTTGTGATGAGCTCGCTCGTGATCGGCACACAATTTATTTCATGCAGGTTTAATCGATGGAAGGGAACCTTCGGGCTAGAACTTGGAAAAGATGGACGGCGGCGTCCGGAATGGAGCGTACGTAGTTTATGTGTGTAGTGTTACGCTGCGTGGACTCCACCTCAGTGCATCTCTTATGCGTATTGTATCATCTTACCACCGACTTTCCGCAGGGTTAATTGTGCATACGTATATGCTTGCTGCAAATTAAATGTACTCTAGCTCACGACTGATAAGATTAACTGATGGAGTTGCTTGTGCAGAGCAGGGATCTGATCTAAAACCCCACATTATGGAATTCACAAAGAGCCATTTTTCGGTGGTAAAATATAGCTTAGGTGTGATGAATTGGAGAGTCGCACAAGTTTTCTATCAATATTATTCCTCCTCTTGACCATATGTTAAATAATTGGCTGGAAGGGATTGATGTCATATTTGCCGGCCATTATTATGGTTTTTAGCTCATCGTAGTGACGGAAATCAGCATGTTCGCCACTACTGTAAACAGGGTTCCACCACTGCAGTCTCTTTTTGTACTACTGTTTCATCTTGCTTTAGGGTTTCAACCCGAGAATTCGCTCACTTTGCCGACCACCTTTTAGCATTGGCCACGAGGAAGTGGCATTGCGTCCACCTTCTAGCTTGACCCTGGTCTTTCTACTCCCTCGGATTGGCTGAATTCCTGGATATATTATTATACCTAGCACTGTATGTCGGCAAAAAAAGGTTTTGCGTTTGTTAGTTGCTAGTGGTGCGCGATTAAAAGCGCTGCCAATTAAGCTAGCATCTGCCTTTTTTAACTATTGCTAATCTGTCTGTCAGGGAGTTGACTGCCGAACCTTTTGGCAGCAAATGGCAAAAGGCCTCTACATAGTGGATGTTGTCGTGTGGCCTCTTGTGGGTTGACATATTTTCCGGCGGTGGTCGCTGTCGTTATCCACTCTCACAAGTGTGCTGCTTAATTTGGGTCAACACTATCTCAGGAGGAGTATGTGCTTGTCCACCTCATCCGTCAACGCCGCGCGCGCGCATATGTGTAGATGAAGCATATGCTCTCGGTCGTTTCTTTTTGTCCTCCTGCGATATGCTTTGTTTGTTCCAGTGGGGTTGTTTGTTGCAGTAGTGTTTCTTTTTCCCGTCAACAAGTGTTGTTACTAGATTGCTAGATAACTTAGTTAATAATCAAGTGACCACCTGACACACAGCACCAACATAACTATAGTATGGCCGGTTAGTTACTTAATCAATTTGTCAACCTATCGTGCGCGTAATATGTGTAAAATGCTGTGCGCGGATATATACAGAATATGTGCACATATATACACGCATATGCCCTTTTTTTTGTATATACGGTTGCAAAAGAGACGTACGAGACGTAGCGTGAGGAGGATCGATTTGAATTGATGAGCTGACAGAGCTGGGTCGATCGAGGAGTGTATATATGCTGCGATCGGCGAGAGTTTGGCGGTGGCCGCGGACAGCGACGGCGCCGTCGCGTGCGCTCGAAACGCATGCAGCTCGCCTTTTGGTATATATGGCGAGCTGGCCGCGTCCGGTCCGGTCGATCGCCGGCCGGTTGCCTCGCCGGCAAGGCGGCCGTCCACCTCGCCGGCCGTCGTCGGCGTGTCGTACGTTACCACTTGACCAACGCCGTTGTCGTCGAGTGGGGCCCGACCGGCGCCTTTCGTTTCGTTTCGTTTGAAGATGACGATCGAGCAGCTAGCATCCACCGTCTCGGATTACGGATATACATGTCTCTGATTCTAAGCTCATCCGTGTTCTGGCTTTTAATTGAAGACTAGCCAGGTTACAATACTATGAGCGCCATCGACCGGTGATCTGCCTCGGATTTTGGAGGGAAATGAAGTTTCCTGTGTATGCAGAGAAAGTGACGGGAATAAGCCCGGAAACGGAATTTTCGGGGGTGGTCCCTCGCCATTACTGACGGTCGGTGGGGATAACGTACTAGAGTGACGGTTACATATGTGACCGCATCGTGACAAGGTCCATCCGACGTGGCGGCGCTGCCCCGTGCTGTGACACGGTGGAATTGAGCCATGACAGTTTGCGGCATTTACCTATCAGAAATTCAGGATCATGAATGTTACTTCCACTTCATCATGGTACTGAGTTACCAACCCACATTAGTGGGTAAAACTTTACCAACGATAGTTTATTGGTCGGTAAAGGTATTCGAGGCACCATCGATCGGTTGTAATCATACGCAAATTCCTTTTTTGAAAAACAAAAACAATATATCAAATATTTAGCTAACTAAAGAAGTCTTTATATGTTCGCTCTCAATGCTCGAACTGCCCACTACCAGACTAAACTGTTTCATGATAACTTCTTTGGAAGATTGCTCAAAAAAAAAAAAAAACTTCTGTGAAAGTGGCCACAACTGTTTAGTATATCTGGCTAATATCTTCTACAAAGTGCATTTCTGATGCTGGATGAACTAATAAGTGCAGAGCGGCTTATAATGCAGTTGTATTTTCATGCAACCATTAAAAAGACCACGATGAACATGGGGGTTTCTTTCATGCCGAGCCGTTAGCTCCAGTGCGACCGAAAGCGATTCCGGGTGCTGTACGTGCTACGCTGCACATGCATGCGCCAATAATTACTTATCCACTGATCACAATTTCCATCTGGATATATATATAGTGGTGCTACTATATATGCACGCATCCGGAATCTCCAAAATCGAGATGCGACGCATATACTCCTCCTTTATCTCTGACCATTTCCGTTGAGTTTTTTTTTTTTTTTTTTGCACATGACGAAATGCGTATGCGTTGACACAGTGCAAACATGCATTTCGATTGGTTGATTGATTGACGGATGCATTTCCCAACGTGCCGGACAAACCAAGATATTTTTCGGTAAAGGCGCAGGCAGATACGGGCGAAGCTTTTTTCTCTCACTTTTTTTAGGTACTTTTTTCTTTGTCTTTTTGTCCACCGGATTTTTATTTTACCCTTGCAACTCGTGATGAAGCAGAGAGCGAGATCGATAAAAGAGCTTTTCGTCACATTGTTCACGCGACAGAATGGAATCTCCCGTTCTATTCGGGAAAGCACGATGCAAACTCCATGGTGCAGCCACCACCGGTGTCCAATTGCCTCCTTTTTTCTTCCCTAAAACCAATTTAGACATTTGTTTTTCACGTTTGGGAGAAATGCGAGAGCTGACCAATTTGTTCCATGCGTGCTTGCCGTCCAATTTGCTGCCGGTGTAGAAGACTCTGGAACGACGACGACTACGACGACGAACCGGAGCATGCAGAAAAGTTGATTCCTGGTTCGACCCATGCATGTCACACTCTACGTATAGCTGTCTCTGACTGCGAGTGCTCGAACCCATTCGTTCGTGCCCTGCGAAATCACGGTTACAAACTGCGCAAAATTCGATCTTTGGCGTCTACCCGGCGCCCAGAGCCCTCCGTCCACACGTTCTCTCTCTTTTCTCTCCTTGAACCGGTCTCTGAAAACTTCCATTCTTCCAGCTGCATTGTCACTTCTGACTTGGTTGACGAGTTACCGGCGGCGTGTGGTTGCTGGTTGGTTGGTCAACAGCATTGTTCTGTTCTTGCAATGGAGACGTGCATGGAGTTTGTGCGTTTCCTGGGAAGCCAGCCAAGTTGCAGCGTAAATCAACTTACTACTAGTCACTTTGTTGCGGAAAACAAGAGGAACTCAAGTTTTGATTTTTTTTTTTTTTTTTTTTTTTTTTTTTTGCCTTGGGCACCAAGCAGGCAAGCACTCGACTCGAGCAGGAAGGAGGCGAAGCAGTTCGTCGAAATGGACCAGTGGCTGCTACTTGAGCTTGGAGTAGGAAAAGCTTGCATTGTCCGGTGTTTTCCTCTCAACTGGCTTCCCAGCTGTTTCCGGTTTTGTTTCCACAAGGAGCGGCAGGAAACGTCCAAATCCAATGCAATGCAAGCAGCAGATTGGACGGAATCGAAGCAGAGACCGATGGATTGTTGTGTGACGGCAGCAGCAAGATTTGGTATAATATAATTTGCTGTGTGTACAGCAGCATTTGCTGTAGGCGAAAAAGAGAGCCATGGACGGCTGCTGCTTCCTGTCAATGCTCTGCCCACCACGAGCTGAGACAGGATCTCGGTCCGAGGCGTCTTTTGTTTATGAGACCATTAGTTGCCTAATAAGACATTCCGTCAGCTCATTTGTTTATGAGCCTGTTCACCTTGCAGCAGCTTCTTTGCAGCAGCTTCTTTGCAGCAGCTACAGTGTTTCAGTTATTTCTTCAACAGCCGCTACAGTGTTCGCAGTTATTTTTTTCAGCAGCCTGCCGAACAGGCTGGTACCTATTTTGTTACTGAAGGTCGTTTTAAGAAAGTGAAACGGTAAATCAATCGTAGAACGTGCGAATTATAGAGAGATGGATTCATCCCAGTTTCTAGTTCACTTTCACCCATCTCAGAATTACCCTGCGAATTAACCACCATAAATATATCCAGAGCTGGAACTAACCATAACCCACCTGACATTTAAAGCGAATCTTGTGCAGAAACACCTGAACCGATTCACCGTCAAGCTGAAAGGAAGAACGGATGGGTACAAACAAACAAGGCGAAACAAAAGAAAAACAGGGGCAGCCCCACAGGCGCATGTGCATCAGATTGGGGGAAAGTCAAAGCTTCCTTAATCAGTGTGGCACCACAGCACCTGCCGCGCTAATAATTAAGCAGGCCAACAGAAACCTCGCAGCAGGACACGCTCACAGTCGCATACAGACATATGTGGAAACAAAAAGGCTTCACAACTGCTGGTCAAGATGCGATGATGATGATGTGAAGAGCATATCGTCGTATATAGTAGTACCAAATAGAGTATACAACAAAGTGAGAAATACTACATGAGTGAACGATTGCAGCAACTGAGTGTTTCAATTCCTCTAGTAAGAAGAAACAATACAAGAGCAGAGTAGCTGAGATATATCTGCAAGACTGCAACTACTATTCACTCCAACAAGAAGGTGGAGGTGAAAAAGAGAGACCAGCTGAGCTCTAAGCACCCTCTGTCTGTACAAAGCACTAGTGCCACAGCTGCAAGCTGGCCCCTCCTAGTCTCTATTATCTCCCTCTGTCTATAACTAACCAACCATCATATGTGGTGGTAGAAAAAAAAACAGAGGACCAAGAGTGGCACGCAGTAAAAACTGCTAGTACCAGTGTGTTGTGGTGGTAAGTAAGTGGTAAAGTGTGTTATTGGGGGACAAGACAAGACAAGCCAGGCTCCGGGGACCTCTCCTATGTACGCCTCCCTCTGGTAAAGCCTCCTCGCTCGCTGCTTTTCCCTCCAAATTTCCCCTGCTTCCTCCTCCTCTGCTCCAAGAAGCCAGGAACAGAGTCGATCGAAGAAAGAACCAATTAAGGAATCAAGAAACCATCCAATTCGATGATCGATCAGGCCTGGGCCTCGAGCTCCCTGGCCCCGATGAAGGTCCCGTGGAAGCCGTAGGGCACCCGCGACGGCAGCTGGACCGTGGCCTCGAGCCGCATGTCGGCGGCGTTGACGACGAGCAGCTCCGACGTGCCGGCGCGCTCGTCGTGGACGAAGGAGAGGATGTAGCCGTCGTCCTCGCCGCGGGCGGGGGCGCCCTCGGTGGGCACGAAGCAGGGCTCGCCGCCGAACCGGCCCTCGCCGTAGTCGAACCTGGTGAGCTCGCCGGTCTCCAGGTCCACCTTGGCGAACCCGGACACCTTGGGCCACGGCTCGGCGACGGCGAGGTACGCGTACCGCGTCTTGCGGCCGAGCAGGTTCCGGTTCACCATCCCGACCTCCAGGTTCACCTGCGCCGCCGGCGGGAGCACCGCGCGGCGGACGTGCTCGCCGGTGACGGTGTTGAGGCGGATCTCGGTGAGCACGCTCTCGAGGCGCGCGTCGGATTCGTTGAAGATGGAGTCGGCGGGGGTCATGCAGGAGCCGACGACGACGACCTCGTCGGTCTCCGGCTCCTCCCACGCGTTCCACAGGTGGAAGCAGAAGCAGTCGGGCACGTCGACCCACGACATCTCCGACGAGTCCCTGGCGTACTTGGGGAGCACGCCGAAGCGGGAGGTCTTGTCCTTGTCGAGCACGACGGGGGAGCCGCCGCGGAACATCTCGGCGAGCTTGAAGACGACCTGGTGGTCGGGGACCACGACGAAGTTCTCGGTGATGGCGAAGTCGTGGATCATGGTGGGCTGGTCGAGCTCGATCTCCACGTCGCGCGACTTGGTCCCGTCGGCGCCGAAGTAGAAGTACTTGAGGTAGGGGCGCTTGATGACGTCGTAGCTGAGCGCGAAGAGCTCGCCGGACGCCGGGTCGAGCTTGGGGTGCGCGATCATGGCGCAGTCGAGCTGCCCGTCGAAGTCGTACCGGCCCACCGTCTCGAGGTCGCCGTCGGCCGTGACCCGGACGTGGTAGGGGAGGTCGTCCTCGGACATGGCGAGCAGGCGGCCGTTGAAGTAGACGAGCCCGGCGTTCGCGACGCCGGTCCCGTGGGTCGGGTCGACGAGGCCGCAGAGGCCGCGCGCGAAGAAGAGGGCGAGCCGCGCCACGCCGGAGTGGCCGTGCAGCTCGCCGATGGCCTTGGGGAAGACGGGGCGTCCCAGGGCGCGCTCCTGCGCGAGGCGCGCCGTCTCCGTGAACCGGCACGCGTACGACTCGGCGGCGCCGTTGCGGATGCGCACCGCGTGCACCATCCCGTCGCCGTCGAAGAGGTGGTGCCCGGCCGTGGGGGCGAAGTGCGGGTTCGCGCCGTTCCGCGCGTACACGCCGTTGATGAAGGGCGGGATGCGGCCGGAGACGGGGAGGGACCGCGCGGGCGGGTGCTCGCCGACGGGCGCGAAGTTGCCGGCGATCTGGACCGCCGGGTCCGACGTCTTGGGCAGCGCATGCGGCTTCTCGAGCAGGTTGGTGATCACGACTTCCTCGAACGCGTCCAGCGCCGCCGCCGCCGCGCGCTGCAGGAAGTTGAGGTCTTTTTTGTTGTTGTCGTTCTTGTCGCGCGGGGACGGCGACTTGTTGCTGCCGCGCCGCGCCGGCGGAGGAGACGGCGCAATGGGCTTGGGCGGGACGTAGGACGGCGGCGAGCGGACGGGCGTGGACGGCGCGGCGAGGACCGAGTTAGCCGCGGCCGCGCGGGGCGCGAAGCGGACCGAGGCGCTGCGCGCCGCCGACGGGCCCGCGGCGGCGAGGCCGCCGCGGTTTACGGAGGAGAAAGAAGCAGGGGAGTGTGCGGTGAGACTCTGCATCGCGCGGGTTCGGACTGCGATCGATCAATCAGCCACTGGTGTGGTGCTGCGATCCGATTGTGATTGTCTCGGTGGCGAATTGCGGCAATCGCGTTGGTTGGGGGATGGAGGAGGGGGGTGGTGGTGATGGGAGGAGGAGCGGGAGGGGCAAGGGTATATATAGAGTTTGGGCAGGGAGACAAGGAAAGCAGGGGAGGAGAGAAGGCAGAGAGGGGAGGGAGGAGTCCAGGAGGGAGGACGTCGCAGTGGCGGGGACACCACGTGGTGGACTCCCGCAGCGCCGAAGCAGCACACACACTGGGAGCAAAGAGACTCACTCGACAGTGACATCTCTCTCTGTTTTTTTTTCTTTTTTGTGGGGGTGGGGTTTCAATTTCTTTCTTTCAAGGATTTCTTTGTTGTGTACTGCTGCTAGCTTGGTCTTGGTTAAGCGTCCAGGCGAAGCAATCGATGGTTCAACGACGACACTGTTTAAGTAAACAGTTGTCACCTCCCTCCGTGTTACCAGCAGCAGCATTGACATGGTCACACAGCTGATCGCAGGACGTGCCAGGGAAGGAATTGAAGTGTGCTCGTCTTCTAAATAGAATTCCTGCTGAATTTCACCCTATAGGATAGGAGCCAGGGGAAAAGAAAGCGATCGATCGCTCGAATTTGTACTCAAGATTCATCGGAAGGTTTCAAAAGCACTAATCAGAGTTGGCTGGCCCCTGTGAAGTCGCACGCAAACAAGAGGATAATTAACACCAGCCAGCGGCAGAGTTCCAGCGTTCGCGCTAGTCCAACCAAAGCTTGCACTTGTGCCCGGCCGTCACCGCAGTCCGCAGACGCGCCTGTTGCAGAACGGAGGACTGCTTCGTCCGTCTGTCCACCGGCAATGGCTCGGTCGGTCGTCGGCTCATCAGACTAGCTCGCAATTCTTCTTCCCGCGGCGGCGGCGCTCCGGCAAGGTCGAGGGGAGCATGAATGGCAATGGCATGGCGCACGTAGAGTAGAGCAGAGTAGACTACTCTGCTACCGTACCTAACCATCTCCAAAACCGGGGGCGTGCGCACCTAGGAATTAGGAAAAAAAAAGGAAAAAAAAAGGAATTAGGAACCCTGTAGCTAGCCCCACCTGTTGGGTCAGCAAAATCTAAGCTCCCCGCCGCCACGCGTCATGCTATCCACCCAAATCCACCTTCACTCTCTCTCTCACGCACACACAGTCCAGGTAGCAGCGGCAGCAGGAAGAACAACCTTGCAACAACGTACACACGGCGCAAACAACGCGTTGCTCGCCGTCGCCCTGCCCCTGGTCATTCATCACTTCGATCACTTTTCTCAAAAAAAAAGATTCGATCACTTTTTGGCTGATTACTGAAACCGGCCGAGCGAGTTGCTCCCTGCCGTCGCCATCGCCACGGCTCGATGATCCGATCCTCCATCGATCGATCGATCCCGCGTTTCACGCAGATACACACCGCTGTTCATCCGTCCGCCCCACGTCGACCTCTTCTTTCCTTTTCCTTTTCCTTTCCAAGCACAGAACGGGGCGTCAATTTCAATTCCCAACGTGCGTCCAACGATCTAATTAATCTTGCAACAGACAGAAAAACAAACAAACAAACAAACCAAGGTGATAAGTATCCATTACGGAGCGACTTAATTCCACTCAATCCCGTGTTCACGGGAAGGGATCGCATGGAGAATTTGGGCGTCTTGCACAGTTGCACGATGGAATGGAAGGAAGTCTCGTCTCTCGTCGATCGTCTGGATAGCTTGGTGTTGCATGGACGCTGCCAACACTTCCGAAATTAACGAGCGAGAATGCTTTTGTCCAGGGGTGCCGGCGTTGCGGAGGCGCCGGCGCGTCCACGGGAATAATTCTTCCCGAACCTCCTCCGTGCTGACGGCGTCTTTCTCTCAGGCGGCATCGGCGGGCTTGTGGACAATCCTCAAGGGAGTTGTCGGTGGACTCGCCGGCTTCAGGTCAATCTTCTGGCACCTCTCATCGCGTGCAGACACAAAGGGAGTGTGACGTCCCTCGTCACGCATCGGATCCTTCCGATTCCGATGATTTCTCAAAAGACGCGGTTCTTCTCTGTGTTTAGGTGTAGGTTTGGTCGTGTGTATATGGGTGTTGAGTCTTAATGCTTGTATGCGCATGAACAGATTCGACACTTTTATACAGATTTGAGAGGTTCAAAACAAAACAAAAAACGAGCGAGAATGCGACTGAGCGACGCACGGCGCACGCACTAGGGTAGGGGAAAAAACCGATACCTAAACATCAAAACTGAAAAAACCGAGACCGAGACCGTAAAAATCGAAATTCCGGTCTTCGAGTAATTGTTTGGATACTAGACTTAGATAATCGAATTTTATTTATCGAATTCGGGTAGTACCCTTAGGTACCCGAACTACCTAAAATACCGAAATATTATTTGTAGGGGTAGGATGTAGCACATAGACTCATGCCATGGTCATATAGCTTCTTTTGTTACTCATTCATCGTATTCATGTTTTCTCCGTCATATAATAATTACTCATTATCAAGTTGATTGCATAGTGTATTTTGAGTTTAATCAAGTTGATTTCATTTTTTCTGAAAATTAGTGTGATATTGGATATTTTGGGTATAACCGAAGATCGAATCGAAATTTTGGGTATAATTGACCAAGAAAAGAAGCCTCCACGTTCGCTCTCAAGGGTTAGAAATTACCACATTAATTCTAAAATGCTAGACATTCCCACGTTAATCCGAGAAAATAAGAAGAGAAAATTACCCACCACTGCCATTATGAAACAATTAATCAGAAAACTCCCTAAAAATATTTATAAAATAGCTAAATTTGAAATAATAAAAATAAGCAAAAATACCCCTCACACCTATTTCTAAATTACCCAACATGCCATTATGAGTCAAAAATAGCTAAATTCGGAATAATAAAAAATAACAAAACAATATCTTTCACACCTATTTCTAAATTACTCTCCATGCCCTTACAAGTAAAAAACTAAATTTAGATTATAAAAATAGCTAAAAATTTCTTAATTTTTATTTTTTAATTTACTAACCATACCAATATAAGCAAATAGCTAAATTTTGGAATAATAAAAATATCCAAATACACCGTGATATATGCTAGCTAGAATGGCACATTATATTATTTTTAGTAGGACACATTTCCTTTGAAAGATTTATTTGTAGCACGACATATTCTTTTTTTCCTACCATGAGATGTGTTAGTTGTTTAGCATGCCACGTTTGTACGAACCTCACTTCTAAAATAAAATCAAATATATTGTTAGATAAATGATGACTCTCTTACACTCAAATTGAGGGACGGTGAGAAATTCTACAATCTATTTTCTACTATTTTATAAATATAAATTATAAAATAAGTAATAACAATAAACTATATTAAACTTCTATAACAATATTAAAATATTTTAAATAGTATAGTATGTCTAGCCGCGCAATTGAGGGGCAGCCATACTAGTTATATATATAATTGACTAAGAAAAAAAGCCTCCACGTTCGCTCTCAAGGTCTAGAAATTACCACGTTAATTCTAAAATACGAGAAATTTCTATGTTAATCCGAGAAAATAAGAAGAGAAAATTACCCACCACTGTCATTATGAAATAATTAGTCAGAAAACCTCCTAAAAATATTTATAAAATTGCTAAATTCAAAATAATAAAAATAGCCAAAAATACCCCACACACCTATTTGTAAATTACCCACCATGCCATTATGAGTAAAAAATAGCTAAATTCGGAATAATAAAAATAACAAAAAAAATTATCCTTCACACTTATTTCTAAATTACCCTGCATGCCATTAAAGTAAAAAAAAACTAATTTAAATTATAAAAATAGCTAAAAATATCCCTAATTCTTATTTTTAATTTACCAACCATACCATTATGAGCAAATAGCTAAATTTTGGAATAATAAAAATATCCAATAAACACTTAATATCAATTTCTAAATACACCGTTATAAAAATACACCGTGATACATGTCTAGCTAGAATGGCACATTATCTTATTTTTAGCATGACACATTTCCTTTGAAAGATTTATTTGTAGCACGATATTTTTTTCCTACCATGAGATATGTTTGTTTCGCATGCCACGTTTGTACCAACCTCATTTCTAAAATAAAATCAAATATATTATTAGATAAATGATGACTCATCTCACACTCAAATTGAGGGACGGTGAGAAATTCTACGATCTATTTTCTAACATTTTATAAATATAAATTATAAAATAGGTAATAACAATAAACTATGTTAAACTTCTACAATAATATAAAAATATTTTAAATAGTATATTATGTCTAGCTGCGTAATTACGCGGGCAGCCATACTAGTTTTAGATAACCGAAAATTGAAAAGACCGAAATAAACCGTACTGAAATATCGGGTAGACCGAACGCCTGCCCCTAGCACGCACTCCTACTGTGCTAATTAACCATGGCAGGCAGGCAAGTCATGCGTCGAGATCAAAGGGATCAGGCCCGTGTTCACACGCAAATCAAATTCATGCACGGCCAGTAGTGACAAGCTACTAGTACTAGTATTAGCTACCTTGCCAAATAAAACACATGATTTCTTATCGTCTCGCTCACCTCCATTTCCGTATCAGTGCTCCATCAGCCACAACAAGCATGTGCCGTGGAGCCCTCTCTCTTGCACTTAGAGGATTCCTCTGCTAATTAACCTTGTCGATCTGCGATAAGTCACCAGCAAATGTCCACCTCACACCGTCTCGGAATGGAACTAACGGTGACTTGCAGGGCAACTAAAAACTCTCTGTCAGCACTGAAACTGCTCACCTGAATACAACACACGCAAATATATACGCAATGTATATACACACAAGTGGCAAGGATCCGCACCCTGCGGTGCAAGAGCGCTTGAGCACCAACCAAATTAATGAGCGTCTGTCTCTCCTCTTGTCATGGACGGGTCAGTACGGCCGATGACTGACGAGCTCGAGATTAACTGCCGTGTCGGCATAAACCTTTCCCTAATCACGCTAGCTACTACTGAACGATCGTCGATCGCCTGCTGATGGATAATGTCGCCTGCTGATGATGATCTTATATGGTGGAATTTACGATTTTTTCAAAGTTTTTTGTCTCTCATCAATGAAGTTGGTATTGATTATGATGTTTTTATAACCAGAGGATGTACTATGCTTCAATATTAATGAAATTCTTTTTTTGTACAGAAAAAAAATGTCGGCTCACCATGTGCGAGTGATGATAGATCAGTGCTCCGTGGAGAGATGCCTTGCGATTTGGGAGGGATCATCAGCCGGCCGGCCACCGCCCAAGCTTTGATCTGCTTTTCTTACTCCCAAATTCCAAATCCGGTTCCACAAGAAACAATGACTTGCCCTACAGCTCAAACACTTCCATTTCTTGGCAACACAAACTGTCCATCAGACATGCCGTTGAAAACAACACTCATTCCAGGAATTGATTGATTTATGAAATGAATAGTCCAAGCCCAGGCAATAAAATGATCGAAATGGTCCGAGCTAGAGCATTACTTCCCGTGTTGTCGGAGAAAAGTTTTCCTCCCTTTTTTCTGGAAAATAAATATTTTTTCTCTGAATGTATTACCGAAAATGTATGATCGATCAGTGTCAATTGTTGCTACTAATAATATTTTGGTGTCTAATCCTACTTTGAAACGCATCAGAGTGACAACATAAACAGTCGATCAGACGTGCAAGTAAGGGCCTAATTAACAAGGAGCAGTCAAGCACAATCTTTTGTCAAACCATATCTCATACCACGACTAATCAAATGCAGGAGTCGTCCATGGGGGGCACATATATATGTTATATATGTGTCACACATGACCGCATCTATTATCTTAGTATTTGAAGGGAAAAAGAAGCCACCACGTTTGTTCTCAAAGCCACGGAATTACCACGTTAATCAGAAAAAAGAAAAGCTATTAACCGTTGGATTTTATGAACATCTAATGGTCTAGATTAATCAACATACTTATGTCAAAACAATTCATAAATAGAATATATTCGAAATTAAAAACTATACAAAAGTAGTAGTTTGATTTGGATACAAATTTGTGGAGTCCACGTAAAATACTTTTAATATGGCAATCCGTTTGGCCATTAAAGCCATGCACATGTTAGAACTCCCGGTCCTAAGGTGAGGAGTCCTAATAACGTCCAGACGTTGGACGTTTTCTCACGTGAACACACGATTTACTATCAATAGTTGACAGAATTATAAGGTCCAGATTAATTGTTTGATTGTAGAAGTTCTCCGTGAATACGTTATTCTAGAGAGATAACATCACGTACCGCAGTTGTATCACGTAAGGTCTTAGTATTCACCAAACGTTTTGCATTGGGCCTTCTTTAGGAAAAAGGAAATACATATACTTTCTAGGGTCCGGACGTGAACTGAGATCAGATGAGACCGACGGACACGAAGATTCCTTCTCGACGAAAACGCAATAAGATGGCTGCAAGTTTGGCGAGGAGATCACATAAAGGATGACGGTGCCATCCGGATCCGCTAGGAAGGTTAGTAAACTCCTGCGAGCCGCTTCACAAGATCGATGAGGCGGATGCCGGCATCCCTTGGCTAGGGACTAGCCCTCTAGCACCTGTCCATGAAGATCCGCCACAGCACCCCGCCAACGTCCGCTAGGTGCGAGAAATCTCTCATGCATCAAGAAATCACGAGCACGGCCGGGGATGTAGTACGCGAGACTACAGTTCACTGCCAGCGCCACATGCGCGGCAAACCACACCACAGTAGGACAATCGTCATTGCCAAAAAATTTAGTCAACCGAGGAGCCACGAAATGATAACTTCACTGGCACTCTCCCCCCATCGTGCCCTCCATTTTACATGTATGGTCCTGAAAATAAGCAAAAGCTGCAAGACAAGCCATTCTGCCTAATGTTTTCAGGCAGAAGCGCAGTTAGCACAACTGTTTTTTAGAGATGCCAGAGCCAACACAGCAATAGTCTTACCAAAGGAGCTCTAACAATGTATAATATATTAGTACTATTATTATGTCGGGCACTTGGAAAGATATATTACTTTGGAAACATAAAAGTACTTTCCCTTTAGTTTTTAGGAACTGGTGCGGTTATTCTCATCCAACGATCAAAACCACACCATTAAATCTTTGGTTGACCTTTTTCTTTTTCTAACCCCTAAACCTTATTATCATTGTCGTATTCAACACCAAAAAGTTTTACAAATTTCAGACCCCTATGAATTAATAGGTGCTTTATAAATTTGTCATGACAAATCTAGCCGCGCTATTTAACGCGGGCCATCTTACATCAGGTTCCCTCCCGTGTTGAACATTGAACGGACAAGATTTAATGAAAAGTAATTGTATTATAATACAACTCCAGGCAGTCCGATGCATATCCGATATATTTTGTAAATACTATTTTCAAATAAGGTTGCCTCCCGTGTTGCCTGCTGAAGATTGCATGCATTACTAAAAGGAAAAAGACACCACGCGTGGAGCGGCTAGCAAATGAACGGCGATGTGAATATTTAAGCAACTAGCGCTGGAAAAAACAAAAAGTATACCCACACACATAATGGGATAGAATGAAACAGTCCAGATTAATTCGTCGGTATCTATTATCTTAGTATTTGAAGGTTAAAAGAAGCCATGTTTTGCTCTCAAGGTCACGAAATTACCACGTTAATCAGAGAAAAAACAAAGACAAGATACATTTTATGATGATCTAATAGTCAAGATTAAAGCAAGAGTTCAGATAAAATACTATAGAAATTCGGACGGTTGAGTTTGATAATGTCAAATTGCCAACTATGCAAGATGGGAATAGTTATTTTGGATGTTCTTCGTTTATGCTTTGGATCAAAGATGATACCACCAGACTATGAAAGTTGTTTTAATCATGTCTAGCCGTGCAATATGCGCGGGCCACCTTCCTAGTTTAGCTGATGATTCAATTCGGAGTACTTCTCAAAGAAACACCACCTTCCACCCGTTTTCAAAGTTTTCATTAATCTCGTTGCCTAATTTCGGTAAGGCTCAGTCATCGGTGCCCGGAATTTAATAGCAATAGCTTAGATCTTTTTCTTGATCTTGTGGATTCTGGCATGTTGAGCAAGGAGATTAAACTATGAAGCGTGCACGATGACGTGGACTGTCACCTGCTAGGTTACTTCACCTGGGGGAGCAAAGGGGCGCGTGGCCGGTCCTGATTCGACACAGACTTCTTTCGCTTGGAGCTGACTCGTTCTGCCGGTACACGTGTCGGATCAGTGGCTTTCCCATTAGATTGATCTCGAAGATCAAAACTAAAATATGTTTAGTGACTCAAAGAAGTGAATCTAATTAGCCCAATTAATATGCATGAGGAAGTGTGAGGGCCAGCCTTTCTTCAGAAATATTTTTATTAATCACATATGGTACATGATGAGTAAGTTGGAATATTATCATAATCTTGAGCTAGCTAATTAACCAGCACACACAGCATGCACACAAGGCTCAAATCTTCTAGAATTAGTGCCAAGAGGGACACCAATCGAACCACTTTAAACACGTACATGTACAAGTGGGATTCACTCAGGCCCAGGTGTCAGTAATAAGCAGCTACTAGTAGGGTCCTAACTACAGATTAATTAATCCTAAGACGTTTTCAAGCCTCCTTTCTGCCTCAACAGCAGGCTTATATTATTTAATCGATCAAAACAAGAGCCTTTTGGTCGGCGCCACTTTTTTCTCTCTCTTCTCTAATGAGTCATTTTCCACGAATCTAGTGTCAGGGACAGCAACCAGCAGCAGCATGCTTAAATTAAGAGCGTATCTTCGCAGAGGGATGATCGTGAAGGTTAGGAAAACCGTGTTCGAGCGTGAATGACGTATGTACCCTAACAGCACGCGTACGGGCTTTTGGAGAGTGCCTTGCATAATTCTGCAAAGCACTATTTTAATTAGCTCGTACAAAATGACTTTGTTTTTTAAAATCGGCGTTTACAGTCGCTGACAGACAGAGCCAGGTGACAAATCCTGTTCATGTAGGGCTACGTGTCGACCGCGACATTCGACGATGGCTATAATATTATGCGATATGTGGATATAATTTTTTGGCGATATGTAAATACAAGTAGGAGGGGTAGTACTACTAAACTCGACTGAAAGCTACTTTAACCCCTGTAGCCTAGGCACGCAGGGATTACTTAATTAGTTTTCTTGGTTGATTAAGGAGCTAATTGGTGATCTGTGTAACTACTTATTGCATGACTTGTGAAATGCTGCCACGATGTCTCCAAGTTGCGTCAGGGGCAGCTGATTCGGTCTCTGATATGCGGCCCTTGTCACTGCGTAGTTCTGCTAGCTAGCTGTTAACCTTCTTCTTCTTTTTTTTTGTTCTTTTTGCCTGTCTTGGCAGGGGATGCATTGTCACTTTAAACGCACAAGGTTTTTAGGCACAATATTACAACTTGCATGAGCTACTTTCTGAGACAAAATTAAACGACGAATATTACATGACGTGTGACCTCTCCCAAACTGAATGAATGGAAGTCGTATACGTACTGACCATGCGCATTCTCAACTACTTTTACCCCACGGTGCACACATGACAGAAGTCTTGAAAAAAAAAATGAAAGAAGTCTTGAAATGACAAGGATATAGTATCCATGGAAGTAGGTGTAACGATCGGGCTTCAAGTATTTCTAACGCAAACTGCATCATGGATACAACTAGATCCTCAAGGATATTTGAAATTCAGGCAGTGACATTTTGCCATTTCGCCAACATGTTTAGATATAGGTGAAAAATGGTAGAACAGCTCACAATACATGACTGTACTACACATATCTGCACTGCACACAACGCTGCATAGATGTCCTCTTTAGGCACTACAATTTGGAAAACGAAGCAATCATGCCACATAACCACCCTTCATTAACAGGTGGTTGAATCGTGGTCTCTAGAATACCTTCCACATGGAACCTCTATATATCTTTTGCAGTTTGTAGGTTCGGCCATGCTCAAAAGTTGCCTAATATATTTTGGTTCCAGGTTTTCTGCCCATTCTGCTTGCCCTTTTGGTCACTTTGCTAAATTCTCATCCCCCCTCTCTATCAACTAATTATTAACATTTCAGAGAAGATGCTCCAATCTTTCTTCTAGTGCACTACATAGATGATGAACGAACCTCCTATTTATTCTTCTTTGTTTGATTGATTCTCTATTAGGTCCTACAAGAATTCAGCATTCATATCTGAAGTATTCTTACTCTGGTTTAGCATATACTCCTTCTGTTTTTATGATATTGATCTTCGGACACGTCAGTCGTAGTTCACTTTTAGCTCATTTCGGTTACATATCGGAGAGGATGATAATTAACGTATGGAGGTATAATATTTCTTTATAAATGTTTCACTCATTTGTGGTATCCGTGATTTTATTTTGTGTGGTGTGGCTCACAGGAAAGGTTGAAATGTGACGGCTTATATATAGAAGTAATATAGGGTTGCCAGGGAGCTAAGAAGGGAAGCCCTAAAATCTGCTTTTCTGTGGGCCAATGTGAGTAATCTTGTTGGTACCAAATGGGTGTCCCCGGCAGATGACAAATTAAAGAGGTAGATGACAAATCATTGTAGAAGGTTTTCAGTGGGTCATTATCACGTAGAGTGACAGTTACAACCTAATTCCTTAGGTAGCATCAAATGTTTTATGTTTTTTTTTTGCGATTACACAGTACAACTTAGTCACTCACAACGCACGCACATTCAACCCTATGAACGCACATGTGCAAACCCTACTCTTATGAGCATCCTCGAAGACTGAGCCGGTAAATCCTCGAGATTGACGAAGTCACCACTAGCGCCTTGCTGTCGACGGTCACGTCGCCTCCCGCTGAAAGCACAACGCCGTTAAATCTTACAAAATTCTCTCCCACGGGGAGTCGAACCCAGGACTTCAGGTGCTACGTACTGAGGCTTTTGTACCACTAGGCTACAGGTCCTTTCGCGGAAATTAAACCTTATTAGCTGTGCAGAAATATCTATCTACATTTTCAAGGGAACTGGATATCAAAACAGGGAACTTTTTTGCTTTATGTAAATATCTGTCCTCAGCATGATCATCTCATGCATTCCTACATAATTCTTACTTTCAAGAACAAATTGATGGCATGATAATGTATATATGAGAAGAAAGAAGAAGTGGAGGCAGTTGACAACTACATCCAGAAACCGAAAAGAAGATTAGTCCGTGCTAATGGTTGAGATGATACTCCTGGCGCCATCGGATTGGATTGTACACACCATAATACCATATCCAGTACCGTCAACTAACGTGCACCAAACATTTGTTCTGAATCAAATAAAGCAAATTGCTTTAGCCGTTGACAGATTTTGCAAAGTGTGAAAAAAGGACACTTGAAACGAGAAAAGTCACTCGTTCTTGCTACTTTTTCACTTTTTTATTCGAGCTGACCGATCAGACTACATTGTAAAAGCAAGCAAGAAGAATTTTGCAGTGCCTGGAGCACTCGAAATTTCTGATTATAATTCACACCACTACTACTCTCAAGATCGTTGACACGTACGAGGTCAACTGAGCAGCAATTTTTGCTCTGAATTCCTTGTCCTTTCTTCAAGGCAAAACAAACACACGTGTGGCGAGCGTATACGCACCAGAGTATGTGGTACTACTCGTTTCACTTTTACATTATCGTTTCCAACGCACTGAAAACTTGTTGCAGAAATTAATTTGTCTATGGAGGCCTCGACACGTTGAGAACCACCTCAATTGTGGAATGCTGCTTGTCGGTAACAATGCTGCTGCTTGTCGGTTGCGGACGAATTTAAAGTGGATCAACAACGATCGATAGACTGATGATGAATGGGTCAAACAAATGCTTAATGTGGTAGACATGTCGGTAAGTGATGGTAACCCGATAAGAAGGTGATAATAACAACTTACGAAGGTGCTGTGGTGGTTAATTAGTGCAGCTGAGAGATTAATTCCTATACTGCCTCAATTAGGAAGTGACCCTGAGGGCAACTACAAAGGTGTTGTCTCATAGTCCGTCTCATAATCTTCAGACGGTTTCATCAGACCACTTGTACAATGGGTGATTGTTTTAGTTGCCTCGTAGTAATTGCATTTTTCCTTAATTTGTGGGTGAAAAAGGGAATATTTATAAGTTGCATGGCAAATATAAACTCGTACAATGGTGTGTATATCGTCTCATACTCCTAAATTTTAGCGCATGAGGTGGTTGCTTCGCGAGACAATCACCTCTTTCTCTCACCACCCTTTCTCTCTTCCACCTCATCAAAAATTCTATATAAAGTTGCATGAGACAGGCTATGAGAATGCTTACGTGTAGCATTGTATCTACCCTGATCTGCCTTCTCTCTGCCGGTACGAATTAACCTTTGTATGAGCTCTTTTTTTTTCAGTTATAAAAACTCTCTCTCTTTTTTTTTTTGTCTGACTAACTTCTTTAGAAGCCGGGGCTAATAAAGCCCTAGTTTCCAATAAAAAATAAAAAAAATAAGGAGATCAAGGTCCGGTCGCCACCGGCCGGCAGATGGACACGGCGGCCGGCCGGATCCTCCGATCTTCAGATCTTGGACGGCTATGTCTCACATGGCCGGGAGAAGGAGGCAAGGAACGCAAGTACCTGCACAGCATGACTACCCCGACGACGAAGACGATCTGCGTGATTAATTAGCTGATAACAACATTCACCGATTAATAAGTAGTACAGTAATGCATTAATGTGTGTGGTAGGCATGAATATATCTATCTTTTAGGTATAGCGTCATCTAAGTGAATCTACTGCAGCTTGCCCACCTGTGAGGAAATCAAATTAATTATTGCGGACCTTATTTGTTACTGCATCTGTTTCGTAGAAAAATCCCACATATTTGATTGTATTTCTGTATCATAGTAAAAATAATTGCAGAAAGCATTAGTGTCCTGAAATTCAACTTTTTTTTTAGAAAAGTCCTGAAATTCAACTTAGTCCATTTGTTTCACATATTTAGCTCTTGTGGCTGCTTCCAAGTACATATATATAGTTATGATTTAATGGTCGAGACAACATATATTATTTTCCCTCTAGAAATATTAAAACAACTAAAGTTTTGGATAAAGAATAATTTCATTAGGTACCATCCTGAAGTTGCATGAGTTGAAAAGCAACGTCACATGTACATGATGACAATCAGGCCATGGGGCAGATTGTCAATGACATATCGATGGTATTTTCCAAATCTCGAAACCCTGGCCAAATTTTTTTTTTTTTTGATGGAACTGGAGGGAAAACTCCCCTATAGATTATAATATATTACTAGCAAAAGTGCCCGTGCGTTGCCACGGGCTGACCAGAAAAAAGAGTACAAATCTTAGTTTTAAAACAAATTGAATATGAACCACCGAAGTAAATGTCCGAAAGAGAATCATGCAAAAACTTCCGATTTCTCAATAAAAACATACCCTCGGGAAATCCATCCCCAGAATCTAATTTGGTAATTTATTCAGATTACATGTATATATTATTACATTGCCAGTGCGTTGTTACGGGAGTCACATTAAAATTTGCATGAGATAATATATGTTTAGTGAATTGCTACAAAGTATCCGAGGATAAATTTACGTGATATGTATTTCTTAAGGGTCTGAAATATAAACGTTTATAACATAACGTATCAAGCAATGAGAATTACTAATGGGATTGATGGAAATTGGAATAGGAAGGTCACTGAAATCTTCCCCATGTGGCATTTTTGACGCTTGATATTTCTCCATTCGAGTTGCATTCTTTTCAAGCTAGCATAAAAGAGTCTCAAATCCTTTGCGTACACTTACGTTACTCTTTGGTGGGTATCAAGTTAATCGTTCAAAGTTTGTTATAGCTCACTGTTTCCTTTCCATTACTGAATATACGGCGAATGTTCTTGTTCTTTCAACTGCAGGGACATTATCCACACGCAAATTTCACCTGCTGTCGGTGTGGTTGAACAATTTTTGCGTGGCATAGTTTCGTGAGTCTCCAATTTTTGAATCTCCATTTGCTCGGCATCTTCATCATAGTGTCACTTCGGTTTCCTACTAATTTGGACTGAGTTGAGCGCTGGCTATGCCTTCTTCTCAAACGGATGGCAAGACTTTTGGCCTGGTGTTGCGTCCCTGCTGTGCCGGGCACAAAGCACTGTAATTATGGAACAAGGACGCCCAACGTCGTGTTAAGCTTCACGTTCCTTCCATCGAAGAGTAGGGTAGGTTTCCAGGATCGATCACACATCGCATCTGACTGCCGCCATGGGCGTGCATGGCAGGTCGAAACGACCACCAGGGGTAGCTGCCGACGGCGCCGACCTGATCAGCGGATTCAGTGACGACGTCCTCGTCTGCGTCCTCGAGTTTTAGCCGACCACCAGGGACACGGTCCGCACAGGCGCGCTCTTGCGGCGCTGGTGAGGCCTCTGGACGCGTCTCCCTGCGTGCCCTCCGCTTCGAATCAAGCCGCATGCCGTCGTTCAAGGGAGCCATCTGCCGCTAGCGTTATATCGCCTTCGTGAATGACGCTCTCGCCCACCGTGTCCAGGACATCGCCACCCTCGAGCACATGGCGATCTCGCTCGCCGTGGACTCGCCTGCGCTTGGCAGCCTAATAGAAGCAGGCACCACGACGTTCATCCGACGGCCATTGAAGCCGTGCGGGGGTGGATTTGGCGCGCGGTGAAGTCGTTCGTCCTCCTCTGTCTCCCTGCCGCCATGGTGTTCGCGTCCAGGAAAACTGGACGGGGACGGACTTATTCACGTAACAAACTCGGCAGGTGGAAACGTTTTTTACGGTAGGACTCCTGATAATTTACGAGAAGTGGGCGGACGGCGGACGGTAGACCCACAAGACAAATAATAAGGAGTAAAGATAAAGGAAAAAGGTTTGAAGTACATTATAAAAAAACAGAAAACAAAAAAGAAACAAAGAAGACAAAAGGACTAAATCCTTGTGTTGAGCCATTCTTGTGACTGATCCTTGTGCTTTGCCTTTGCCCGATGGATAACCATGGACAATTCATGAAAGAATTTCTGCCTGCAATGCTCCACTGTTGGGTCTTTCTCATTGAACAAAAAATTCAAGTGATCGAGGATGACTACTATGTACCAACCAGTTGCACTTAAGAACCTAAATTGGTGAGCAAGGATGAAGAATTCACTTATACTCACCAATCTAGATGGATGGAAGCGAGTAGGTAGTATAGAACGCAAGTAGTGTTAGAGTCCACATCTAGGGAAGGTGCATGTGGTTACATATTACGATGATGGTATTGTCTCAGATTCCAATCAAGGAATACCATCATGTCGCTTCAGTTGCCTTTAGCTTACATACTAGTAAGTATAGTACTATAATCAATTGACTAAACCCCTTACCTGAACCCAATCATATAGTATGTTAGTTAGGATCGAGCTGCGGCCGGTCGGAATAAACTGCTAACAGTCCGCCGTGCCCGGTCCGATTAGCAGATAATTAATTGCGATTAGGGTCTTGGTTAGTGATTGATCCAACGATCGTTGAGGAGAAATTCAACCAACGAATCGCCGCATTTGGAATAATGAACTTGACTGGATCCTTTTGTTTTTGGTCGGGACAAACCGCTAACTGTCAGTCGCCCGTGGTATAGAGCTTGACTGCCCTCTGCAGGCGCTACCGGCCGAGATTTTGGTCCTGTCAATTGGAGGTTACAGTACAACACTTAGCCACCATATGCTAGTATATATATATAGCGCTTCTTGCGGTGCTCTAGAAAATGAGATATAGATCTGGAAGTCCAAGCTGAACAGTGTGTAACAGACAATATAATGTAGTATGTTTATGTTCCTATCGTGTTGCTCTTGCTACGGTTTGCATCATGTATTGCTTGTTCTTTTCTGTGGGCAATACACATGCAGGCCGGTGTGTGTACACACTTCAGTTTTCTTTTTCGTCAGTTGAACTAGCCATGCGTTCCATTCAGGCGACTTTGTGGTCTCGTGTATAGCACGATGGATTGGAAGGCATGCATCCGTGCAACACGAAGGCATGTCGCGCCATGCACGCATGCACATTGGGCGCTGCACGTACTGAGTACTGACATACCGCGCCGGGGGGCGGGACCGTGGGCCGCGCGGCGGCCGGCCGGCCAACCGACGGACCGCCCGTCCGGCCGCGCGCCGGCACGCACATGGCGGCACATGCGTACGTGGACCTAGCTTCTCACGTCCTCCTCGTCCATCCATCTCCGATCCACGGAAGAAGAAATTTGTTTGGCTCCAAATTATCTCACTGTCCGATCCTACACGACGTCGATCATTTGGTAGATCAGGGCCGCACGCTTCCACATGAATGCATATGATCACTCACTCGCTAACCGCAATCGACCCCGTGCATTCCATATGATGATGACCAGCAGATCGTCTTTGCCCTTGCGATAACTAATCGTCAAAGTTGCATCATCGATGATCGATCTCCTAATTAATTGTAACCATGCTTATCGAAAAAGAAAGAAAAAGTTCTATCATGCATGCATGTGGCAGCACACTCGACAGAGGAGATTCCTCGGCATATCGTCGCGTCTGATGATCTCTCTCGCATGAACGATCGATTCTTTTTGAGGATCTGAATTCACACGGATGGATTATTCAAGTCCAAAGCCGCTCAAACCAAAAGGTTAGCTAGCTTAATTAGATGCTTGCGTGTGTGTGTTACATATTTATTGATGATCAACTTCTTTGTTATTAGAATTAAGCAGTAGCAGTAGCAGATTAAGGTGATGATCATGTGGCCGTTGCAGCTGATAGAGAGCTTTTCTGGTCCACTGGTCCTCTCATATATATGGATTCTTCTCCGTTTCTCTCTCTGCACATTGGCATATGGCCCTACAGAAATAAAGGTTTTTGGAATCTTCCGATCTCTTCTTTCTCTCTCTCTCTCTGCACATTGGCACTCTTCTTCCCGGGCCCACCCATGCATGATGCACGCCGATCGATCGCCACCGGAAAAAACTGCCAACGGCCGGCACCTACCGATCGATCTCACCTGCTTTTCTTTAATGGCGTCACTGCCCGGTACCACGCACCATTATGGAAACTGTTGCCGATCGATGATGCTTACATGTGTGATGGGAATGATCGATCGATCTCGATCGGTGCTCAGATTAATTATGCATGCATGGTCAGATGCATGATCTCACTAGCTGAGAGTTAGAATCAGCTAATTAATCTGCTCCTTGGTCTTATTCGGTCATAATTTATCAAGTGGCAGTACATTAACAGTTTATATAATGGCTGATGTCGTACGTCGATCAGTTCGCAGCAGATGGCTTCCTACTACCTTACTGCTCCATCCGTGCCAAAATAATTAACGTTTTAGCTCTTGACACGTAGATTAAGGAAAGTTGGTAAAGGTTAGTGCGCAGGAAACGAGAAGGTGAGAGCTAGATATAGAGATGTATTGGTAAGAGAGAAAGATGCATCGGAAAGTGAGAATGACAATTATTTTGAGAAAACTACATGATGCTAGAATGCCAAGTAAACTGGGACGGAGGGAGTACTTCATAAGAAGTGGTGACAAAAGTTGACTCGCAAGTTGACCAGTGAGGCAGTGACCACCGATCATTGGCCAGATCAATAAAAGAGAAGAACATGGACACAACCACTGAGACACATGCAGGCGTGGATATGTGCATATATATGTATAGATAGAGGTAACTGACCAAGGAGCTCACAAGTTGCAGGCAGTGCCGTCCAAGTTGAGCATTTCTCTTTGGTTATAGTCAGAGCGTTGTTCAACATAGATATTGCCACCACTTGCAGCACGCATATGCGGCTTGCTAAATCAGGCATGCAGTTGACAGTGGCTAGCAGCGCCGGCGTGCTGTTAGGTCAGAGGGCAACGTGGGGTGCTGGAGTCGAGAAGAAAAAAACCATGACTCCCTGCCTCCCTTCCCTGCATTCCATCAAACTGTCAGTGTATGCTGTATCGAATTGCATGAGCCAGTTCAGTTTGTGGCTCCTCATTACCCTGAAAGGGCACAGCACATAAATAAATTTACATGCATGTGAACGCGGATGTGGGACCTTGCAGCAGCTTTCTTCGTCTTTGATATGATGATTTTTTTTACTTATCATGTAGTATTGTTTTACTTTTGTGTGTGTCCATTCATATATGATTGGATTACAATACATGATTCTATATATTTGCTTGCCGGAAAAATAGTAATAAGAATCTCGATCGGTTCAAGCTGACGATCTTACTTAAATTTGCACCTATAACTGCCAACCGCGGTGTGAAGGAAAGAAACACTACTTAATCAGTGAACGATGAAGACCATATATTGTTATTATAATGTATAAATATACTATACATGACGCTAAGCTAGATGCGCAATATGTGCCGACTTAATTAGCATGGTTTGCCTGTTTCCCATTATGAGATTCTTTCAAATAATAGTTCCCCTCATGCTTGCCGACTGCTCACCCCGTTTTTAAATTGTTGTCGCCGTCGACTTCTTGTGTTTGATCATTCCTTTTATTCACTTTTTTTTAAAAAAACTATCATATATTTTGTCATTATTTGTTTTATCATTAAAAAATAAAGCATAACTTATAATTTTCAATATTTAAGGTAATGTTTTAAATCAGACGAACGGTCAAACATAACTAAAAAAATCAACGGCGACAACAATTTAAGAACGTTGAAAGTGCATACTCACATACTACAACCCATACCAGCATCTAATTATATCTAACAAGAAGTTTGTAATAATGATTAAACTGGAGAAGATATTATGCAGCAACACTCGTGCTTTATTTCTCCTGCGGGCGACAATGATAAGTTAGACTACAAGATTAACATGTTTTCCCTACAGTTTTTTGTAAGAGGCCGACAGTGCCTATTCTATTTTGTTAAATGTCAACAAAAACTGTCAGTGATGACTTTGTAGGGAATGATGTTGTAGTTAAAATGTTAAAACTGTCAGAAAAAGGCAACCATTTGTACTGAGAAACTGTTGGCCACTCAAAAAATCAAAAAGCTAATGACTGGAACTGTAGGCCATTGACATAAAACTGTAGGGAAATACTAACTATCTTGTAGTATATAGAGGACGGAAACCAGAACCAGCCTGAGCCAAGCCGGTCGGTCGGTCGTCGTTGTTCCATTCAGGGTCCAAAGCAAGCCACAACGTCTGTATTAGTCAGGAAAGCGAGGTGTTCTCATGCATGCAACAAGGCAGGAGGCAATGCGTGTGCATGAATCTGGCCGTGGCTGCATTTTAGACGAGGAGTGGAGTGCGCGATGACCAAACGATCGATCGCAAAGAGCTTGTGCGTTTTGGCGTCTTAATTACGTGTCAATCGTAAGCGTATGCGTCACCGGGGCGCGTGAATGCATGCATGTGTTTTTTGTTGGCCAGTCTGGTCGTCGTCATCGAACTCCTCCTGTACGTAGTCTGTGTATACGCGACTTCGATAGGGAAAAAAACGTGTTGTAATTCCTAGTTGGTCGGTGCAGCTAATTAATCAAGCCAGCAGCAGCTAGCAGGGATTCGTACGGCGACGACCACCATCGCGGTCATTCAGACTTCATCAAATGCATGCATCATCGCCTGCAGCCAGCAACCTCGGATGCGCCATGATGCATCACCATCGTGTTCAGATTGATCGATGCATCCACATCCATCCTCTCTTCCCTAAAGTCGGCGATGGGCCCAGCCACGCACCTTTTGTGACCCAATCACAGGAAAGGAGGGAGAGGAAGTCAGTGGCCCGGCCCACGCACCTTCAGGGGCCGGGATGATGGCCCACACGGCAGCGACGCGCACTACCTGATTGTCTCCTCTCCGCTGAATCTTCTCGATCGGCTTCTCCGGCCACAACGCCGCACGACATCCCGCCGCCGGCCAGCCGACCACGGCGGCGTGTCTGCGACCTTCTCGATCGCGCATGTGTTACATTTATACTATTACTTGCATTCGAATCTTCTACTCTTGTTGGCCAACAACGCCTTATTTTGTCTGAAAAGAATAACTGACTGACAGTGCCTTCTTACTCGATCAATTATTCAGACTTACGTCGGTTGATCAGCAAACCGGCCGGCCGGATGAAGGCGTGATTATTGGTCACGCCGGCCCCGTACGAGCTGTGACGTCCGGGCTCACGTAACGCAAGAAAATTCACCGGAAATTACATACACCAACTTGTGGGAAGGACGTCCTGACGGTATTTGTGCCGACGAAGTCGCAAAGTAGCTGCAGGGTCGGGTCCTTTGATTTAGAGCTTAACTAGACTAAAGTTACATGCAAGTAGCGTACGTTGTTGCATTGGCATTTTGCTTCTGGATCAGTGCGAGTTAATTTCAACTCAGGATCTTTTGATATGCATTAATTATTAATCGTGATGAGTGGTGTGTCACTTGCACACAAGTTGTATGATTATTACCCTGTTGCTGTTTGGCTTGCATGTGCGGACGTAGGTACGTTTGAATCGCATCTAATTAAGTGTGTGACCGGATCAAGCGCACTGTGGCTTCTTAACCAAGCAGCTAATCAGCTCCTGGTCGTTGCCCCATGTCACTTCTAATCAAAATTAGGCGGGCAGGTAATACTAAGACACTTGAATGTGAAGCTCATAATATCTGCCTTTTCTGACCATTGTCACCAGCTACGTTCAAACTGACACCGCGAGGGGCCTCAAGGGGTGGTGGATAGATGCTACCTGAGATATTCTAGAGATGGTCACCAGGTACGTTCAAATTGACACTGCGAGGAACATTCGCTCAAATTGAGTCAAGGAGTGGGTATATACTACCTGAAAATATCTCTCTGATTCCTGTTTTCCAGCCTGTGACGGAGGAGATCATGGAGCATTATTTTTATCTGTATTTAAAGGATAGAAAATTTGTCTAGATCATGGAACATTTTTATCTCCTTTCAGCCCTCGTCATTGCAGCAACCGGTTAGAATTTTCCAGTTCCATTTATGGCACTGGAAAGTAAATAATTTCAAAATGAGGGACGCGGTTTTATTACTGCTTTAGCATATGCCCGGGTCTCACCATATATCAAGGAACTCGATTGTTGACATGTTAGAGCATAGTATACCCCTGTCTGATTGTCTTTGCTAGCTGAAACATGTCCCTATCTCTTACATGCAGGCGTGTGCAGTCCTCAGAAAGTTGCCCTATTGCTCAAATGCTTTAGTTATTAGAGACCAAGAAAAGGGGAAAAAAATATCAGACAAATTCAGCCGTTTCAGTCCATATTTTGATATCGTGAGGAGCCGGTTGCAATCAAAATTGTGTCAATACTTTTAGTACGATTAATCATGAGATAATTTTCCAAGACGTATGCATCTTAATAATTAAAGAAGATGAACCATTCCAATTCCAATGTAGTAGTTTACATTACATTGGCCTAAAAATGGAGAGAGACAAAAAAAAATCATGTTTTGCACCACGGCCAAAAAATTTGCCTGACTACAATTACAGACAAAGTCAACTAACTGCTATATAATGATCTATATATAATGCTTGCTACCTGGGCAACTTGGCAAGAAACTTCATCTCGGCTTGTTGTTTCTGAAGCACTGGAGTAACGCGAGCCAATAGAGACGTCTTCTTGGGCTTGGTCGGGAAGAGGAAGGATTGAAGTGGCACCTTGGCTGACTTGTTAGAAGACACACGACCCATGTTACCGTGCCCATCATCTTGTTCTTTCTCGGATGGTTGTGATGACAAGCTGACACTCCTATGTAGCTTAGCCAATGCTTGTTCGATTTCTGCTTGGAGTTCCTTGACATGATCTAAACCTGCCTGTAGCTCGTCCGAGACTCTATTGTTTTCTTGCTGCATGTTAAGGACTTCCCCCTGGAACTTGGCAGCCTGATATGACGTAAACTGAGGTTCATCCACCTGCACATCTGAGTCCATGTCCAACGCTGATGTGATCTCCTCTTGTATATCACACAATGATGCGAACCTACATTGCAGCTCCCCTCGTAGCATGGCGTTCTGTTCTGACCACACTTGCAGCTCTGTCTTGAGTGCCCTTAGCTCTTTCTCTGTTTTTGCCGCCAAGGGGTCATGATGTTTTGTTGACCCATCTTGCTTTCCCTCCTCCTTATTTATCAATAGTTTCTTGATAGTGGACTGCAAGTTCTCGTGCTTGTTTCGAAACTCTTGTACACGTTGTAAGGATGAGCTGAACTTCATCCAAAACTCCAGATTCTCGTCCAAAAGTGTGTCGATGTCTCTCCTAAACTTTTCTTCAAGGGGTGAAACATTCTCCGCCTCAGTAATAGTAGGAAGTTTCAAGTCATCTGGGTTAATATTTACCCCACCTTGATTCGTAGCAACAACACTATCATTCGGATTAGGATTTGTTTTACCACTGCCAACGTCACCTTCTTGAATGGTTGAACCCAACCTTATTAACCTAGAAATTGAAGCAAGGCTTGGTCTTCTTTGATGGGGAGACGAATAGTTGGGGGTTCTTCTATGACCCGGACGAGGGCAAATACTAGCACTCCTCAAGTTGCCATCATTGTGTGAACCCTCATTGTCTACTCTCGCGAACTTTGAGAGTTCTTCGCGCAATGTACGAAGCTCATCTTGAAATTCGTCATTCTTTTTCACCACCTCCGTGAGCCTTCTCTTTGTGTCTTTATAGTCCTGAAGGAGCAATGTGTACTCAGCTAATAGCACTTTATCCTTATCCTCAAGACTATTTATAAGCCGCTCTTGCAACTTTTCCATGTTAGTAATGCCATCAGACGCACATAATGGACCTTCTTTATTGATCACTTCTTCTTCATCGCAACCTCCAAGGTGACCAGAAGAAATATGACGAAGCCGTGCTAATGAGCCCCTCTCACGTGAAATTCTGTCATGCTCAGTTTCTGGTTGATGGATATTGCTTTCGTCACTGCTATCAATAGATTCATTGATTGCTATTGATACAACATTATCAGAATGATTATTTGTGTTAGCATCATCAGGTGTTGACTCGATGATTTCAATATGAGGTTCATCAACAACTTCATGCACCTCGTCCTTCGCATCGGAACACTCATTTAGTGCTGGCTCGGATAGCTCAGTAGTTGATGCATCATGTGATATGTCTTTAGATAAAGAACTCCCAACTTGCTCCGAAACAGATGATTGCAACAACTCAGATAATTCACTAAATCTTCTTATTGTTTCAATAAAATTTGAATGGAGTGTGCTTTCATCTCTATGGAAAGAGCTTTCAAGAGTATGAACTCTAATCAACCCCTCTTGTATCTGTTCGACCTTCTCATTGAGTCCACTTGAGTCATCACTTAGTGTTTTACCATCTTCGTTCTCCAGGCTTTGCAAGGAATTATCTAACTCATTGTTTTCCCGATGGAGTCTATTTATCTGTGAGGTCTGGGATGAAACCATAAGCTCCAAGTCAACAACTTTATTGACAACTTCATCAATTTGCTCTGTAATTTCTGCCATGGAATTATCGCAGTCCTTCTCAAAGTGCTCCTTGATCTTGTCAATTACTACCTGCATCTCAATTTCACCTTGTTTGATACTGTACACATTCTCCATCTCAACAATATTGTTCGTTTGTGTGTATATATCAGTAAAATCTGGAGGATCCGGTAAAGATTTGCCATGTTGGTTCATTATAGTATTGATCTTCTCTCTCAATACCTTGATTCTTTCAGACTCTCCTATTGCTTGGGCAGTGGATGACTTCCGTTGTTCTTGGAGTTTGATAATAGTGTCTTCGCAAGACTTAAGAGCAGTCGCTGTCATCAAAGCTCTAGCTTCGTCATCCTCAATGACAGCACTTTCATCAAACTTGTCCTGAACCTGGCAAACTTGTTCTTGCATTTCATTGATTTCTTTCTCAAGATCCCAATACTTTGCAATGCCACTCTCATAGGAGCTTTTGATGAATTCTTTCTCGGTCTGCTTTACTAGTATAGATTTTTGTAGCCTATTGATCTCTTCTTGTGCATTCTCCTTATTAATTTGATCCAAGGTATTATTCTTTGCTCCACGAGCCATTCGACCTGTATGTTCTCCTTTCTTCTTCTTCTTCATCAGTCCATCAACAGTTGATTTGTGAATTTTGCGTGGATCCACTGGTGTAAAGGCTTTTGGGATGTTATCATCCTCTTCCTCAAGCATTGCATATTGAACTTGGTCTGGGAATGCAGTGGCAATAGTGTGGTTTGCTTTGTGTAACTCCCCTGACATAATGTCATAACGGTCGGCTAGAGACTTATATGCCCGATATACTTCTTCCACCTGAGTCATCACTTCCGGACGCCTCTTGTAATACATCTCTGCTCTCTTTGAAAACGAATCAGCTTCCTCTCCAAGGAGCAAGAGCATGCACTTAACCCTGTGCTCCATATCTACAAAAAAAATATTTTTTAAAAAAATCAAAGGATATATATGTTGTTATCAGGCATGTAGAGATACAGTTCATTGAAGACCCAATATATATGTTACAACTGTTTCAATCATGTAATGAACTCGTAAGTCGTCAGCAATGTGAAGGTAACGATAATAAATGAGACCAATGGTTTTTTTTGTTATTGTAAGTCTACGGAAAAGCAGAAACATGTGACTGATTGGGAGATCTGATCTATACTTCCAACGGTAATGGAAGGCTTCATTAATCGTGGTTGTAAAATTCACAAGATTTGCCTGCATTTTGTACAATATGTTCTAGCTAGACAAATGGAATCATAGAACTGCATGCATGAAATGCGTAGAGATTATTGCAAGCAAAGATCAATGAAACATTAAACTGAATAGATCACCTTGGAGGTGGTTGTCGAGCCATTTTGATTGTTTTGTGCGGATGTGGCTCGCCCACCACCATGAATATGCATTGCTTGCCGCACGCTGCAGCATCTTGCCTGCGCTATCTCTTCCTCTTTCAGCTTCTTGAAAATCCAATCTGCTGCCATTAATCTTTCCGTGACATGACAATTACTGTACCGCAGAAGAGAAGAAAAAGCTGGAGACGGACATAGAATGGAAGAGGGATGATATGCAATTTTTTTTAGAGTTCTCGGATGATATGCAATTGAGAGGCTGATATCCAACGCCTTTCATTGTATATATACGGCAATCACTAAATATAGCTAAGATCGTGAGAGGTTAAAGGAAACGGAGAGCACAATATAGTCACAAGCAACTGCAACCTCATATACTGGGAGAAACCGGCTGGTGTGTGCGTTTCCTTCATGCACATATCTAAAAGGCATCGCTTAAATAATTAAGTCATACTTTCGCAAAAAAAAATAATTAAGTCATTAGCAATTTCAGATTTACGTGGCTACAAATAAAAATCGAGATAGGTAGCACACATTTTGTTTCCCATTTTGGAAAGAAGCATGTAGCTGAGTTAGCGCATAGCTTGATCCAGATGCATATATATACAGAGAGAACAACTATGTATGTGCGGCGTCGGATTGCTAGCTTCCACGCGCATTGTCTCCATTTCCCTCCATATAATTGTTGGCACACCGCACACAAATATATTTGTCCTGCGGCCTTCATGCATGTGTGGATGCCAGGAAAAGCCTGCAGCAGCCTTGCAGAAAGATCGGGTAGCTATAGCTAGTATCTATCATTGGTCATTAGATGGAACAAATAAATGAATTGCCTTCCTCGTCGCCTGTATGATGCATCCTCGCAACCTCATGTTTTCATTCATCTGGCAAATGCTAACACGCATGTATATTAGCTTGCCAAGAGGAGAAACCAAGATGCTGACTACTATCTTTCGCGACAAAAAAAAAAGGCGGAAAAAAGAAGAAGATGCAGCTGACTACTACAAAGAGCAGGAAAATTAGAACCGGTTGGCTCGCCCTGCAACTCAATCTCCATGCATGTCTATTCAAGTCAGCAGAAAAGAATTTTCGTGGTCAACTAGCTGCACATTGATCGATTAATCCAAGAGTGTGGTAGTTGTGGTGCACAGTTTTGACCTCTCTTTTTTTAAGGACATTATAATTGTTTTTTTTTGAAAGGAAGGACATTATAATTGTTGACCTCTTTTTCTCGGACAGGTTTGACCTTGCGGTGACAGACACGCATGCACGAAGCTGACCTCTACTTCTGGGCGCCGCCCCAGTTGCGATGCGGTAGCGACGAAGTTAACCAGCAGGAAGCTGTTAGGAATAGTATCATTGGTCAGCTCCTCACCCGCAGTAATCTAGGAAGAAAATCAGAACCGGCTGTAGGTGGCCAGTCATGCACATATCTCTCAATTTCCATGCACGTCTAATATATTGAAGTCAGCATGCAGAAACGAATTTGCGTGGCCAACAGGCTGCATGTTGAATTGTTGTTCGACCGATCTGAACGTTGTCAGTGCGGTAGAAGTAGCAGTGCACAAAGCATATGTCTTCTCTTTTCAGTTCCTACGACAACAGTTTTGACCTATAGTATATTTTCACTACGGACAACGTTGACCTCTTTTCCTAGCGAGGTCGTCTCTGACCTCGTGCTGGGTGACAGACACGCACGAAACTGGCCTCTCTACTTCTTGCCCAGCTGCATGCTAAGCGTCTCCATTAGACATCGTGCTTAGCTCGTAAGTGTGTGCGTCACTTGCACGTTCGTTTTGTTGGTGGTCGTCGGCGGCGCGAGGTCTTCTTCGTTCCCAGCTGCATAGCCGTCAGGTGATGAGGAGTATATCCATGCTCATGTGCATGCATGTGTGTAAGATTCCTGCCCTGCTATATATTCACCTCGGATGGGCGTGTCCTCTTTTTCTTTTTGACCAAGTCGTTTTTGACTCATTTGGATACCCTCACACCCAGTCTAGCCGCCGTCGTCATAGAGTTCTCAGCTGGAACCGGATCCGGAGAGAAGATCGTGCAGGTGTTTGTTTAATTATTGTTCCATCAAAACGTGCCACAATGCTTTCAATTGTGCGACTCCGCCGAAAAATAAATAAATAAAGTTTTGTGCTATCGTTCTCTTCAGATGCTGCATGAGTGCAGCTTTTTTTTTTTGAGCCAAGAGTGCAGCTAGCAGTGTCTGCACTGAATGCATTGCATCCACTGCGCACAACACAAGTATAGTAGTCAACACGGCGGCGTTTCCGGCCGGGCCTACCTCAGATGCCTCTGTCTCAGTAGTGACAACGCCCCAGAAAGTCAGTGTGGCTCGGCCCAGTCCACGATCCGTCTGGCCGGGCCACGGCATCTACTTGGCCCACGCCACAACTTTTGAGGGAAAAAAAATCACGACGTTGCCATATCCACGTACAGACTTAAATTACAGTGTGTGCCGATCAAGTTTCACACGAACTATGATGTCAGGCCACACGTAACCAAACCAGAAATTTCACACGCCAAGTAGAGTAGTTGGAAATGCCCGGACCGGACTTCGGCGTCAACGTACGGCAGTCAACTGATTGAGCATTCTGCTTTCCGATCAAGTTGCCGTTCGTCGTCCATGCATCCTTGCATGTGCAGCAACTGCCGTGCCGTTCGTTCGTCGTCGTCGTTTTGCTTCTGTGATCGAAATCTCAGTGTGATGACTTTGAGCACCAAGCATGGACCTGATAACAAAAGGAGCTAACGTGCCCAGCTATAACCGTTGCTCAACTAGGTCATTTTGTATTGAAAAGCAGGTGTGGATGATGATCATAGTACTATATATAGGGGCAAAAGCGAGACAAATTATATGTGTGTCCGAGTAAGTGGGCCTGCTGGGGCAGCCCAGCTTATCCAAAATAATAGTATAGGACATCATCACTCACTGTACTACACACGCCCATCATCTAGTACTAACTCCTGATGATGCGGCACCGATAGTTGGTGTCTGGGTTTGAGGGATTCCTCATCCTGAAAACCCGACAGTTGGCTTGATTCTTCCTGGACAAACAGTGTCACGTCAATGATCGATACGCCTGGATGTTCCTAGCTTGTTGCCAATGTACTCCTGCCTAGGCCCACACAATGATGTACACGCCTATTCTCTGACTGGCAAGCACCGATCTAGCTAGTGCTTCACATAATTGCCAAAGAGGTGTGGCATGCAGTTGCCAAGTCAATCGCTAGGTACGGTGCATAGATATGTAGGATCGAGTAGGGTGCAATCGGAAGAGGGGGGGGGGGGGGGGGGGGGGGGGGGGGGGGGGGGGTGGTTGGCGGGGGACGCATGTGCATGCATGGGCCATGCAAGCACGCACGGATCGAGGGCAAATTATATATGCAGACCGAGAGCATTATTCATGCTCTCTGGACGACGACGACGATGCATCTTTCAGATGTGATCAAGTGATGAATTCACTAGGTTGCACTGAACAGCCGTCCGGCCACTTGGTTTGACGTACGGCGCCGCCGGCCATTTGGGTTGGATCCATTATCATGCATGCATGCCGACCGATAAGAGAATCTTCTCGAGTGGTATAGTAGTACACTAGTACGTCGTCGCTCGCTCCCCACTGAACATGCACTGCATTGGTGCGATGGTACTGCTGTAAAGAGGTAAAGTGGCCTAAACATATATTGAGTTAATTAACAGCTAGCTATATAAACTTACATATATGCAAGTACTAGATGGCTTCTGTTCTTGACTATTTGGCCGTACCAAATGCTCAGGTGCTAGGTGCTATTACTTGGATCTCAAGAAGAAGCAAATAACCAATGAGTAATTAACTAGCTAGGTGCTAGCTAGGTGACACATATACATAGTGATCAGTGTGGAAGCTGACAATTAACACAGGCCATAAAAGGGGTTAAAGGACGCACGCACGCCCGTACGATTCATGTTTACTAGCCAGCTGCTAGGACTGCGTCTCCAGAGCTATTATTTGTTGCACCAATAATTTGGAAGACGTAAAGCACTGCCGGGGCGCGCCAATTATGCATGCCGTGCATGCGGCAGCAACTGTTTCTTACCACGTACGTACCGTCCGACTTTCAAGTTCCATGCAGGCTATCAGCTATTGGATCTGATCATCAGAGATCAAACGATCAGGACTAGTGTCTTCTAGTGCTTGGTGACTTACATTGTTTTTTTTTTTTTTGAGCGACTGGTGACTTGCATTGGTTTGGTGCACACCAGTCCTCACCAGTCCAGCCAGGGCCGAATCAGCGAATGTGTTATTTGGGCTGCTTGTGATCGACTTTTCGGCCTTGTGGGTTCTTTGTTATAGAGGATGCCATGCCACTGAAAGTAGGCCTGGCTGGGTGCATCAGCAGCAACTGTTAACATGGGTCGCAAAGGGCACGTGTGACGGTGTGAGCAGCCTTTGTCCAGGAAAGCATTTGGGCTGGCCTCTCTGTACCTTCTTAACGGACATCATCTAACGAGAGGCCCGACGGTCGCAAAAAAAAAAGGCCCAACACATCGTTCAAAGACTCACTCATCGGGCCTCCTCACCACATCAAGCTTTCAAGATGAAGAGCCGGGCCATCGAAGGTTGCGTTGGCCTTGCACAAATGGACCGCATAACCTGTCCACAGTCCACACCAGGCCCAAGCCAAGCGGCGCGAACCGAAGCGAAACCGAACCTCTCCTTACGTACGACGCCACGCACGAGGACCTTGATCCCGCCGTCCGCTCCGAGCGCCGAGGACCCCGACGCCGCACGATCCGTCTCCCTGTCCCCTTCGCTATCATCGCCTCTAGTCTCCCCACTCCCCGAGTCGTCGCCGTCGCCGCTCCCGCTGCCGCTGCCGCCGTGCCCGTCTCCCCTCGAACCCTCGCCGCCCGCCCACCGCCGCCTCACCCGCCCCGCCCGCGCCGGCGATGGACATCCGGCGCGCGCCGCCGCGGTCCTCGTCCGGGGGCGTGGAGCCGCGGTTCCGCCAGGTGGGATTCGTCACCTCCGCCGCCGAGCCCGCCGCGGCGCCGCCCGCCAACGAGGCGCCGGCGCCCGCGGTGTCGTCGTCGCCGACTCCCTCCGAGCTCTCGCCGGGCCCGTTCTCCCCCGTCATGATCCCGCCGCCGCTCGTCCCCGACCACCTCCCCGTCCCCGACGCCGCGCCCGGCCTCCTCCGCCCCGTCCAGGACTCGGTCACGCCATCCTCCCCGCCGCCGCCTTCGTCGTCGCTCCTCGACGCGGGCTCCGACCTCGAGGACGACGTCGACGTCTCCTGGGCGCGGCCCCCTCCACCGGCCCTGCTAGGTATGTGGCTTCCAGCTTCTTCTTTTTTTGCAATCTAGTTGCTTCCGTTTGTCATTGTGTATCACTCTAATACTCTATACAATGCTGCGGTTTTGAATGGATGGATCTAGCTAGCTGAATACAATTAGTACATGGGATTGGATCATAACTAGAGCTATTGGACTAGACATAGTTGTGTTGCTTCGCTATTTGCCATCGGAATGCCCACGAAGGGGCAGTACATATAGAAAATAAGCACTCATTCAAACTTCCAATATTATGTCAAAAAAGTAGGCACGGGCACGAGGATAGTCGTTGTTCCTCGCATCTACGGATGAAGATAAGCCATATACTTACATATGTAGGCAATAAGATACCGCTTCACGACGGATATGTTGGCAAATAATCACTGCCATTGGTCATCGATAGAAGATCATGAATAGCTGATCGTGTCGTAATTATTCATATGCAGCATAGATTGTGGAAACACCTCGCACAGTAGGATCACTCACTCGCACAGTTGAGCAAAGCAACGTCAACAAAAAGATAATGGAGAGAGTATCTATTGACAATTCGCATGCTTGCTATAGCATGTAAAGTACAATTTGTTGTTTAGCGTTGATTTTGAGAACATGTGCTTATGATTATATCTTCTTCGTAATTTTTTTTTTATTTCAGAACCAATCAAGAAGGATCTTACAGAAGGAAAAAATGGAGATGATCCAACTTCAGCTTCAGCAGTTCCACAAAAAACAAAACTTTCTAAAGCAGAGAGGCGTGCTATTCAGGAGGCTCAGCGTGCTGCTAAAGCCGCTGCAAAGGAGGCTGGTAATCAACCTGCTTTCATTCTTTACATTGTCACATGGGAACAAACAGAATACGTCTTTTCTCAAAAGTAAGCAGTGGTAAGGCATTAAACGCAGATCAGCTTATCAAGGACTGTTGAAGTAGAATCAGGGATGCATTGAAGGAATAGAATTTTTTGTTTGGGGTGGGAGGGTGTCGGTTTATGTCTATCACTCAGAGAGACTCTCCTGACACAGATCAACAGCTTCAGAGATTAATTCGGTGTCTTTTTAAATTGCAGGTTTGTCAGGAAAATCAAAAGCTATGGCTTCTGGTGTTAGCACTACGATATCAAAGCAACCAAAGACAGCGAAAACACCTCTGAAGAAAGATGTGACTACCCAAGATAACCCTCCAGATGCTCCTGATAGGAAGACTGGCGAACGCCATCCTGACAGAGATCGGAAGAAAGATGCTCCGCAACCACGTATGCAGTTTGATGATGTACATCGAGTGGATAAGGCAAAGAGGCGGTCGGTTGTCAAGCAGTCAGAAACTGAAAAGAGAGTTGAACTGTTTAGACATCTGCCTCAGTATACACGTGGCACCCTTCTTCCTGACCTTGAGTCAAAAAGTTTCTTGCTTGGTGCAATCCATCCTTCAGTATACAAGGTATGTATCAAATGTGTTGTCAATCTACATTAATGATACATATGAGAGTTATTTGAGATTGATAGCAAGGTTCTTAGCTAGTTCTCCTGAAAAAATAGAATTAGATAGCAGTTAGCAATCTTGCAATGGCAATTTGTTCGATCTTACATTGTTGATTTTGTTGCCAAAATAATTGACATAAAACAGACAGCATAAACACAAATTTTTGTTTCATTTATGATTAAATAGGTGGTACTATCTGATACGACTGTTTATTGTTGGAGGCCGGTATCTTATGTCACCTGTGATATATTTCAGGTTGGACTTCAGTATTTGTCTGGTGCCATATCTGGTGGCAATGCTCGTTGCATAGCAATGCTTCTTGCATTCAAAGATGCAATAAACGATTACTCCACGCCTGCAGAAAAAACTCTTGATAGAGATCTTCCTGCAAAAATAAGTAGCTATGTGTCGTTTCTTGTTGAATGCAGGCCTCTTTCCATCAGCATGGGCAATGCCATTAGATTTTTAAAGAACAGGATTACCAAGTTAGCGCTTACAGTGTCAGAGTCAGAAGCTAAAGCTAGTCTTCAATCTGATATCGATCGGTTTATAAATGGGAAGATAATAACTGCAGATAAGGTCATTGTTAGTCATGCTATCACAAAGATCCGAGATGATGATGTCCTGTTGACATATGGGTCACCCTCTGTTGTTGAAATGATTTTTAACCATGCTCATGACCTGGGAAAGAAATTTCATGTGGTTGTGGTAGATTCTCGTCCAAACCTTGAGGGACAAGGATTGTTGCGGAGATTAGTTGCAAAAGGTATCAGCTGCACATACACACACATAAATGCTGTATCATACATCATGCATGAGGTTACAAGAGTGTTTTTGGGCGCCTCGTCAGTATTGTCAAATGGAACTGTCTATTCCAGAGTCGGGACAGCTTCTGTTGCTATGGTTGCACATGCTTTTGCGATTCCTGTTCTAGTATGCTGTGAGGCATATAAGTTTCATGAGAGGGTTCAACTTGATTCTATATGTTTTAACGAACTTGGTACGCTACCTTTGCCTTTTTGTATAGTATTTTTTTGTTTAATTTACTGTTAAGGAACTGCACAGGGCATGGTATGTTATTTACTCAGGTGACCCAGATGCTATTTCGAAATTTCGTGGAGGTGAAAACTTCAATCATTTAAAGAACTGGACTGATATCGAAAATCTCCAAGTTTTGAATCTCAAGTATGTACCTTATTTCCCATAATTGATAGGTTTTCTGCTTAATAGTTCCTTTTTTATATATAAATATAACTCTATCGAGTCTATGCACCTGCAGGTATGACATCACCCCTTCTGATTATGTTTCAATGCTCATAACAGAATATGGAATGGTACGATGTACTTCCAACTTCTCATTCAACCCTTTTGTGCTTATAAGAAGATTAGATTGAACATGTGTATACTCTATCTGCTGGATTATGGCTTCTCACGGTTCAGTGCAATGTTACCTTTACCTTACACCAAATAAGCTGTCAACTAAGGGCTTGTTTGGATAGAGGAGAATCCACTTCAATCCACATGTATTGGGAGGGATTGAAGTGGAAAGTAGTTCATTTTCCACTCCATTCCACCCTAATACACGTGGATTGCATTTACCCAAACAAGGCCTAATTGGGGATGCTACCAGTCCACTCTTTTTTGACAACTTTGAGATGCAGCTTTATTTCTGCTTTTGCAACGAGAAAAATAACCAAATAATAATGGACCCTTCCCTCATGAAATAGTAAATCAATTTATTTTTACTTGCTAATGGCAATTAATTAATTGACTCAGTTGTCTAGTGTTATACGCAGTATGCATATAGAGGTGAAGTATAAACCCTGTATTGAATGTGATTCCTGCTCATTTTAATTTAATAAAAAATATTATAATATTGATAACTATTTTATTGTTTACTAATTTTTAATGTAAATTGTTAGCTTGTTATGGATGTGTCCCCTGAATTTTATATGCAGCCAAATATAATTACTTTCTTTGCAGTACCCTTCCTCGAAATATGCATATTTAGTGTTTTCACAAATCTGCTCAAGAGTTGGTACTTTTATTTACCTGGGGGGATGTTTTCCCATTTCATATTGAAACTACACATGCATATTTGCATGAACATCATAAATTATATTATGTGAAGACTGATAATTATTCAAGCATCAGTAGTCTAGTGATTTAGGAAACATGTGACAGAACAGCGAAACCGGTTTTCCCCTGCTGTACCTTAGTATGCTCAGTGTTATCTTTCTATGGACGCCCTGTTTCCCCATAGCATTCTAGAAAAATTTATTCTGTTGAAATTCCTATTATAGGCAACTTCTTCATGACACTTCATATTGATTTCTTTATAATATTTAAAGTGAACTGTCTGAAAAAGTGCATTGAATTAATGATTTGTCCTGCTCTCGCAGCTCCCACCTACCAGTGTTCCAGTCATTTTGAGAGAGTACCGCAGGGAGCACATATGGATATAGTCGTATAGAAGCCATTTCTACTGGTGTATTGGTGGGATAGTAGTGAACTATTGCGAGCACATGTTTATACTTCATTTTTTGCAATCATCATATGGTGACCCAAATCAATTAATACTTACAGTGACCCATTAATACTTACAGTTAATGTTTTAGGATTTTGGTGTAGTTTCTTGATCAATTAATACTTACCCAAATCAATTTTTGCGTGCTGACCTTGGCGAATGGAGTCTGAACAATGGCTCCCTAGTGTAATTGGTTTAACCCCTCCGTTTTGAAGTTGATGACGTTACGACGTGGTTTGGTTCAGAACTGCACAAAATCATTAGTCTGAACGCCATCAATTTGAAAACATAGGTAGTAGTTAAAATTAATGTTTTAGGAATTTTCTGTCACGCAAATCAACCTTTTCCTATTGATAGATGCACTTTAGAGGAATAGTTTTGGGCGGCATCGCATCACTTGGTGATGAATTTGTTTATTGTGAGTGCTTCACCTGCATAGCTGGTCCGTTGCACTGACACGGAGTACTTAAGGGCCTGTTCGGCTGGTAAAAAACATACTGTTCCTTCTCTTTTTTTACTGTAGCCGTGAGAGAGGAACAGCCAGCAGCTGCAGCTGCAGCTGGTTGCAGGCACCAGCCGAACAGTTGAATTAATCATATATGCCACTTTATTAAACTTCTAGACATCCAGGATTACTGTTTTCACTACATGGGTGCCATGGTGCCAAAAGCCTCACTGGTGCACGGATGCTGCATTCAAGTTTTTCTAGCACCACTGAGGCTTGCAGGGTTTGTGTAGCCAAGTTAATACATGTTTTTGTGTCCAGAGATTGTTAGGCATGTAATTTGTACACGTCCTAGTGTTGTCCATTTAGGATGCACAACTGCATACATATTTATGGAAATGTCGTCGTTATGCATCATATGCGATCTCTGGTCACCATGATCACCAGCCTCTTGCCACCACAAGACATGTTTAGCAGTGTACCCATTCAACACCTTGATGCATCCGCAAATATGGACCCTACAATTATTTGTAATCTGATGAGTTAGATCTATCTCCCTTATTCCGAAAGCTCATCAAACCATCGATTCAAATTGTGGAGGACGGCCTTGTGGACCATTGCAATTGTGCACTTGCTATTTCATGGAAAGTGACATGGTCCTAGTTTACCCCGTCTAACGTAGTTAGATGTCACTGATGTGTGGAAGCTAATGGGCATCTTTGGTAGGGTTCATGACAGGACGATTGGCTTTAACGCTGCTTATTTCCATCTAGCTCAGATCTGCATAACCTTTTTGTGACGGATTTACGCCGATCCAGACGTCTCCAGGGACGTCCCCGGTACGGTGCCAGTCGGCGAACTGTCTGAAAACGTGACGCGCAATTGGATTTCTGAGCATAATATTACTGCACTAGCAGCTGTTGGACATCTGAAGCGTGTCTTGGCTTCTCCCTTAGCGGCCATCTGAGACAGGATCTTGAGCTGGATCAGCATGACTAGATAGACGACGACGAGCATGATTGTTCTAGGTCGGTCCTGCCAGTTGCCCCATAAATTTTATGGCAACTATCCCTGTCAATTTGGGGTCATGTTGATGTCCATCCCTGCCCCAAGTCTTGGGAACAAGGGCTGCCATGGTGGTGTCCCCTGTTAATAGTATAACATTATTATAGATACATGCCATGACAGGTATGTCTGCACAAAAGATGAGCCCGGCCCTGCCTTGCAACTGTCGTAACAGTTTGACTGCATATTCATGTGTTTTTCTGTTTTTTTTATCTTCTAGTACTTTTGAAACTATGCTTATGGTAAATTTGTATGCCCACGCAACTGAGGTCATCTCCCAAAAGTTTGCTGGTACCTTAGGAAACGAACAGAGAAAGAAAGGTGAGTTGGAGATGCCCCTTAATTGCAATGTCTGTCGTCCATTCATCCAACTTGAAATATCTCTTCTTCCTGAAGGACGCAGAACAGGAAGGACAAGGCAAGCCGCATGACTCTGCTTTTCCTAGCTTTCTCCTCCATCAGTAAGCTTCGGTGGTAGAGTAGTACTGTACATGGCAATACACTGCACTGTTGAATTCCTAGTTGCTGTACCACCCACCCAGCAGCAGTTGACCTGTGAACAAGAACGAATGACAAGGCATGTTTTGCATCTGGAGTTTGGTGAAGCCCGAGATATAAACCTTTTCTTGTCAAGCAAACTTTCTCGCATGCTTGCGGAGCGAAGGCTCTGCTACATTGGCAATGGTAAAAGCTAGAGACCTTTGCTTCCCACTGAAAAGATAATTGCACTTTGTAAAGGACAACAAATGCTAAGCTCACATGTGGGCAAAGGTTGTTTTTTAGTTCGGACAGAGAAGCCCGATTACAGGGCTACAGCAGCATTGCTACCAGAATAAAGTCTCTAAGGGTGCGATTGGTTCTCATCTCTACCTAGCCTGGCTCGCACCAGGGAACCAGGCCGCCGTTGGCCAGGCCCATGGCATCCAGACTCTTGATTGGTTGCTTGATTCTTTCCAGCCAGGCCCGTATGAGCTGCTGATTGGTTGCTTGAATGTAAGCTGAGACCGAGCCGTAGCTCGAGTGGTATGCCTTGCAGTTGGCAGGCTGCCCACCGGTGTTCGATTCCCAGAATCGACACCGGTGTTTCTCACCGGGGCTTGTCCTCAAAAATAATTTCAGGTACCTCTCACTCACGTGGAGCCACAGCGAAGCGACGTGCCTCGTCGCCCATCAGGTCCAGCTGGTCCAGCTGGTCCTGGTGACTTCTCGAAGGACGCGATCTTGGTTGCTACGTATAGTTGTAGGTCTGGTTGTGTGCGTAGGGGTGTGTTGGTGTGCGTGGTGGAGTGAGTGTGTGAGTAGCGCACATGAACAGATGCTACAGTTGTACCTAGTTTGAGAGGTTAAAAAAAAAATGTAAGCTGTCCCAGCCTTTTTTTACCGCGCTCAGGCGCTCGCTGCGCTCGAGCGAGCCAGGCTCGCCAGAAACGAATCTCGTTTCTGTTTCCCGGGAGCCTGGCTCGTTCGCCCATTTTGCACGCGAAGATGCTGGCCCGAGACTCTATCCACGCAACCAATCACGGTTCTAGTGCATGCGGTGAGCCTGGCTCAGCTTCCCACAGGCAACCAATCAGCCCCTAACTGCATGATGTGAACCACAACGATCAGAAGAACCCAGTTGCGATCTAAGATGCAACTTGGAATCATGATCTTGCATCGATGTCAGGTTCCGTAAGGGCCTCACTTGTGCATGCACTTGTGGCCAAGGGTTATCCTAGAGAGAAAAGATCCAAAGGAGTAAGTATGGACAAAACGTAGAAGAGATCACGCATGTCTTGTATATATACGTGTCGTATACCCACCCCATCCACGCATCATCTGCACCTCATCCAGTTTCCTTTATCCGCTCATATCTTGTCGAGCTTCATATTCTTTTATTCATAAACTTGAGGTAGAATGAGCTGATCCATCGACCTAATCCAACAAATTAAAAAGGGTAATACTCAAACATGTGGCCTCTTGTCTAATACTTTTTTTTTTCGTGCAAATCTTGTCTAGCATTAGTCAAACGAGAAACCATGACCACTACGGCATAATGTGATACCTGATCCGTATCTGTAGCATTGTGTTAGCTATCCCTCCTTTCTTTTATCAGTGACACATCTTTCAAACAACAATGTTACTCCTATATAACCATGCAAATGAATCGCTAGGACAGTCCTAGCGATTCATGTGCATGGTTAATCCTTAATTAATCTCTCTCCGAGCTACTATATAACCATGCACATGAACTACCTCGCCATGCAGGCATGACATGATCGATGTGATGACCAACATGTCATACCATATGGACCCCTCTCATGAAAGGCAAGATAAGTAGTAGCTTTCACAGGTTTGTTGGTTCTTTATCTGAAGAGAGAAATGGAGGAGCTCCCCTTTTGCTCCTGTTTAAGTTCCCTAATATGTGCCGACACAATGCCGCACGCTCGCACGTGCTACCTGGTAGCTGCCCCTGACCAATCACAAGTCACAACTGCACAAGCCAGCCTTCTCTCCTTGGATGGAGATGTGATCACATGAACACTTGGCCTCCGGACATGACACGAAAGGAGAGGTTGCGATAGAGTAGTATATAAATGTCCTTCCTTTTTCACATACGACGACCACCTTTCAGTTCTCCAATCTCCTTTGACGTCGTACATGTCATAGTAACAATTTTCGTCTGTTTTCGCTTATTAAAAGATTATTGTTCACATCACTGGCATGCATATGGGATCCACACTCTGATCAGATGCAATTTTTTTAGTCGATGATAGATAACTACTGTCCCAACTCCTTGTGATGTTTCCACATGATATACAATGATGTGGACTATGCTTCAAATCATATAAGGCCTCGTTTGGATCAAAGGAAAAATTTTCCTTTCCTGCGTTTTTCCTGTGAAATTGAACTGTTTCCTGTGAAATTCCTGTGCAATTCCTGTAAAATTCCTGCGTTCCAAAGAAGCCCTAATACAATATTGGTACATGCATGCTCCTTAAATCGTCACACAAAAGTTGCATTAGTTGGTAATGAATCGTGTTCCAGAGAGTCTAGCTAGGTACGCATGAACCAAGCTCTAGATTGGTGTGGTTCAATCTTTGATCTAGGCTCAAGGTTGGTTATTACTTGGTTTGAACATACCTAACAAGTAGTACTCCCATCTGATAGCAATGGGAACATGATTGTCACTGCATCTGATGACAAAAGCTTGGCTCACGTACTGCAGTTAAGCCAATTGTTTGGTACATTAATTAGGCTTGACAAGCTTCGAGGGACAGGTTCATCTCGTTTATTTCAGTCTACATCGAGCTAGCTAGGATTATTCTCATATCGGGTTTAACATCTTTACACGAAAGATGGACGTGCTACTACCACTAGTCTACTATGCCTCCACATTTTGTTTTGTCAAATATGGATCATCATCATCACATGCAAGACTTGCAACTAAACATGAGAGTGACATCGATATCGATCACTACCAACTATGATCTCTCTGTGGCAATGATCTCAAGCTCCTTTTGGGTGAGCAAGCACCAAACTTGCTTGTCGCCTTCCTCCGTGGCTGTTGACATGGGCCCCGCCGGGGTCGGGCTTAGTACCTCCTGCAATAATGCAACTCCCGGATAGGACACGGTGAGCTTGCCATTTCTGCATCTCCTCTTGCAGTCTTTGCTATATATCCATCCTAGGACACAGTGAGTATTATCTCCTCTCCTTCACTACATTCAGTCACTCACTACTCAAGTCTCAAGCCCAAAGAGCTCAGCTCAGCTCACTCATCTCATGGAAGCAGCACCTGCTCCGTCCACAGCCGTAGCCGGCAACAACGACGCCATCAACCTTTCACTGACTCTGGGCCCCATGTCGCCGCCACTCTTCTCCTCTTCTAGCTCCGCCGCCGCTAATTCCGACGGCGGCGGAGGAGGCAGCGGCGCCGGCGCCGGCGCCGGCAGAGGTAGCGTGAGGCTGTTCCCTTGCCTCTTCTGCAACAAGAAGTTCCTCAAGTCGCAGGCGCTAGGTGGCCACCAGAACGCACACAAGAAGGAGAGGAGCGTGGGCTGGAACGCCCAACTCTACCTCCCCGCCGCCGCCGGCAACCAAACCCCTCCTCTCACGTCGGTCTCCGTCTCTCAAACGTGCCGATCAGACGAGCACCGGGCACTCGTCGTCGTTGACGACGTCGGTTACAACTCCGGCGGCCTTGGCGGCTCGTTTGGGTGGCGGCTCACGGACGGAAGCGGCGGCGGCGACGAGAAGAAGAGGCAGGTCGATCTCAACCTCAAGCTCTAGCTCGCCATGTACATGTGTGTGTGTGTACGTACTAGTTAGTTGCTCATGCCGAATGTGTGTGTGTGTGTGAGGTGCTGCTGCTTTGTACTTTTGAGTTCTCTTTTGTTTTCTTTTCGTTCCCTTTTGAACTAGTGTGTACGTGAAGTCCTCCTACCGCTATTGATTATTCCGAAGCGGTTGTGCAACTGCATATGTGCCGCTCCCCTGGCTGGGTACTGGTTTGTTGCATGTACACTTCCCTAGTTCTTCTCTGGTGTTCATCAGTGTTGTGCGTGTGTTGCATTATGAGTGTTGTGCCTTGGTCCCATAATATAGGCATGTGTATCGTTCAAATTTACAAAATGTAAGCGTTTTGAGAGCTTGTCCTAAAACGTAAGCATTTTTAGAGTTTCAGGGGCGAACACCCCCTGCCCATATTGCATTGCAAACAAGGCATAAACTTCAGTTTACAGCACAGGTCTCAGGCTCGAGAGCCTCTCTCTCTCACCAAAGTTCATTACAGCAAAATTCAAGGAACATTTACAAGCTACGCTTCATATCTCCTCGGCCACGGCCAATCCCAACCTTGCCTCCTCCAGAGTTCTGAAACCAAATTAACTATAAGAGAAATGGCTTGTAGAGGCATTTTTTAATATAGTAGACGCACTTTCTAAAATGCCTCATAAATGCCTTGTCATGCATGACTCTAGGAACATAGTGGCATTTTTAAAAGTGTCTCTACTAAATTTGTGACAATTTCATAGAGACATTATATAATGCCTTTGTAAGGCTAGAGGCATTCCTATAGTGTTGAGTAAATTGTAAAAATTATTGTAGTTCCGAAGCTTTGAACTCAAGACCTCATGGACTAATAATAACTTGTTGAGTCTCGCTAGCCAACTCACCCACACATCACAATGTGTTTATGTTCAGATTATTATTCTTATGTGTGTTCATTAACAGGCACAAACTAATAAAAAAATGTCCCTGGAGACTCAAAAGATGTCTCTAATAATGCCTCTACAAGATATAGGCGTTTTTAAGATGTTGTAAAAAATGTCTCTACATTGTTTATGCGTAGACACTTTACAAAATGCCTCAAATAATGCCTCTACCATCCTTACGACACTTCCTTTTTCAGAATTTTCACAGGACATCTCTCTAGGTTTGAGACATATTTGAAGATGTCACAAATATATGCCTCTACAAGATAATAGACGCAAATTAAAAAAATGCCTATAACAAAATGCCTCTATAGAAGGTTTTTGCTGTAGAGGCGCCTTCTTTAGAGATGATCATTGTGTCAGGCTCCAGCAGATCGCCTCCGGCTTCGCCACCAAATCTTGCAGCTTTGCCAGCATCTGATTGTAAGCTTCCAGGTCCTTTGTAGGACATAGGACACTCCAGTTTTTGATCATGGGAAAGATCCTTCCCCATACTAAAGCTGCAGTTTTCCATCTTCCATTCTGAAAACATAAACCATTCTTAACTTCCAAAGGCCCCATAAGATTGCAGAACTAAACATATTAAGGACTCTATGCCTCTTTCACTTAACAAGAATTTAGCTACTGATTCAAAGCTAACTCCTAGCAAAACACCAGAAACTGTTGCAAAATCAGACCAGATCCTTTGTGCCATAGTACATTCAAAGAATAAATGTTTCACCGACTCTTTTTCACAGCAAAAGAGGCAAGACTTATCATCTACTTTCCTTCTCTTTTCTAAGTTATCTCTAGTCAAAATTTTATTTTTTGAAAGGAGCCAGAGGAATATATGAATTCTAGGGGAAATATGCAATTTCCACACTGCAGGGGTATAGACCGGTTTCACACTTCTAAAGTTTATGATTTTGTACAAGGACTGCGATGAATACACCCCTGACGAGTGGAACTGCCACACTAGCTCATCCTCCTCCTCAGAGAAGCAGATTGTGGAAGCTATTTGAACTATTTCCTCCCAAATTCTCATCTGTCTTTCAGTCACACACCTCTTAAAGGTATATTTGAGGTCGATCCCATCCCAAAGCTCTGCTACAATGGCAGTTTGTTCATTTATTAGCACATAAATTTCCCAGAACTGCACTGCAAGACTACTAGATCCCAACCAATTATCCTCCCAGAATTTAACCTGCTTGCCATTTCCAATTTTCCACCTATAACCCATCTTAGCTATTTTGGCCGCCCACATAAACCCTTTCCAGAACTGCGAGCAGTCTTTATCCTTACTACAGAAGATGATAGGGTTCTTAGTTCTATATTTGGTGTCTACAGTCTGCTTCCATAGCTTGTCACCACTATCCTTATACCTTCTCAGCCAAGACCCTAACAGACAAACATTTAGGTCTCTAAGATCAGGCACCCCTAGACCTCCATACTCTTTCATCAGAGCTACACTTGACCAATTAGCAAGATGGTATTTTCTACTATCATCATTGTCATTCCAGAGACAATGTGCCATATGTGTATTGATCATGTTAATTGCCTACTTGGGAAATTTAATAAAAGTTAAGAGATAGACTGGAATGCTGGCCAAACAAGTTTTGATCAGCACTAGCCTACCAGCATATGGCAGAAGCCTACCTCTCCAACCAGCTATCCTTTTGATGATTTTATCCACAAGTGGTTGCAAATCTTCTCTAGTTAGCTTACTAAAATGTAAAGGAACCCCTAAATATTTCATTGGTAGACTACCTAGGGGACAACAAAAAATATGTGAAAGATTGTGGGCATGTTCCTCTTCCACATTTAAAGGTAGCAGCTCACTTTTGTGGAAGTTAATTCTCATCCCCGACAACCTTTCAAAACATACCAGCACACACTTCAGATTGCTAATATGCTCTTCCTCGGCACTAGAGAAAATGATTGTGTCATCTGCATATTGCGGAGACACCCCCCCCCCCCCCCCCCCCCCCCTTTCCTAACGTCTGGTAGCAAGCCTTTAATTAGGCCAGCATCTAGAGCTTTACATAGCATCCTAGTTAGAACATCACCAACTAAGTTAAAGAGAATGATGTGTACTAGAGTTCCCGATCTTCCAAAAGGTTCAGATAAACAACGATTTGGCGGAGACTTAACACAAATCGATCCGGCTTCCGAACAACACGTTCCGAACACCGCAATCGCAGCACCACTTCTCCTTTGGTTATCGACCGATATTGCACGATCGACCTCGCCGAGAAGGCTAATCCTTGCCTGTGAATCGAAGAACACAAGCAAGAACAAGAAAGAATGCAACCAAATTGCAGATATATGATAAAACTCACAAGTAGGGGTCTCACAAACCGATGAACGGCGAAACTGTTCTTGACAGAATAATCTAAGCAAAACCCAACCCTAACTTGGGCGGTGGCTACTGATGATATAGGGTTTAGGGACGTGCAACACCCCTGGACGCACCCCTAATGGGCTCTAACACGATACAAAGCCCAAAGGCCAAATTACAGTGGCGCAGCACCGAGACAGATTCTGGACGTCAACTCGTTTCGATGATTCCCGATGACTCCGGAAGAATTTTGACATGAAACCGTTCCATTGGAAAGGTGATCAAATTATCTTTTTGTGCATATAAAGAACGTCCAAAACCGAGCCCGTATGCAACCTGGGTGACCGTTTTAGTGCAAACTGCTCCTAGACTCCGAAACGAACTCGAAGTCGACTTAGATTGGGCCTCCAACTTGACTCGGATGCCCTTGTTTGCCCTCCACGCCTCTAATCATCTCTCCAGCTATCTTCTCATCATCTCCATAGTTCCTAACAATAATTAAATCATTAGGTATTAATTTATTCTCAGAAATATGTAAAGAAGGCATTATTAGGAACAAGTTCACTGATAATTTTGACTGTCGTGCTTTAGCCCTAATGATTGAAACTTCAATGTCCAGCGGAGGAATGTTGGTTGTATCCGAATGGTTGATATCCTCATCAGAGAAGGGGTGAGATAGGGTCCCCCTGTCGCAAGCATTCCTAGAAAGTTTATCTTTAACTCATAATGAGATACGTATATGTCATTTATTTGAAATCTTAGTTTTGTACAAAACATCCTCGAAATATTTACACTATGAGGAGGAATGGAGAAGAACCGTAGGAGAGGCACAGGTGAGGGGTTACAGAATACAGATTCCTTGGCCGTACGGGCCGGCCCCGAGCAAACCGCCAAAGGAAACAAACTCTGAGTTCAATCGTACGGACATGGGCCCAGTTCCGAGCCGAGCGCCCGGACAAAGTTCTTGGAGATAACGGCACCACCGGGTAAGCAAATAAACCACGTTTTCGTTTTGTCTGAGAAATCATTGTTTAGACCTCTTTGGAATGCAAAGATTCTGATAAGGGGGGATTAAAGTTGGCTATCAAGTACAATCCTATAGGAATTCAAAATCCAAAAAAATAAAAACTTCCTACAAAGCGTTTGTATGCAACACGAGAAAAACATGAAATTTGAAAGAGAGAGAGAGAGACTTGAAAGAAAGTTTTCAAGAGGTTTGTATGAACACCATCCTCTGTTTCAAAGGGTCTCATAGGATTTGAATCCTATAAAATTGCTCCATTCTTTGTTTTTCATTTCAAACGGGGCCTTGCCCTCCTGTTTGAAATTAATGTAACATATGTTGTAACTGATCAGGCTTACAAAAGTTTTTAGGTGTTATACTATGTCGAGTTCCTTTGACCTTTCTTTCTCACTAGCCCACTTTATCTGCGCTAGCTGCAGTTTAGTGAGTTCCTTTGCCTACGTCGCCATAATCAAGGGTCCATATAATAAAACATAAAAGAATCAGGTAGTGTTGAAGAGTCGTATGTCAATTTCACCTCTTCTCTAACGTACTAATATGTGTAGTCCATCTTTAAAAGGACATGTCCTATTTCTTCAGTGTGTCTGTAAAGTGGGTCGCATGTGCTGTACCTTTTATCTCCGAGAATTAACATGAGCTATCTGGACCCTTTGGGGTCGTTCGCCTTAAAAAAAAATGACATGTCCTAAGTACTACATTTTCTATAGTATTCTATACCTGTCCTAAGTTGGAACAGCTACTACTACATGCAAGGCCTACTACTCTCTCACATGAGGCTGGTCCACCGCACAGTGACCATCTATTCTCCTCCACTGTGGCTCATCAGTTGTTTATTTCCTGCTCGTGTGGTGAATCACCTCTCCACGACTACATCTGTACTACCTGCGACGACTATGCCCACATATGGCCTTCGACTCCGGCGACAGCCGTTCCTATTCTGGGAAAGCGGTACACATGGCGTCGCCGCGGAGCTTCCACGCCCGTACGCAGCACGCGCCAGTGCCTGATCAATGGCTTGGTACCTTCACCGCAGAAGGTTTGGCGCCATGCATTCCACATATTCGCAGGCCATGGGTGTCCTTTTACTGCAGCATTGCGTCAGTGTGCGTGACTGAATGAGAATGACATTCTGTCAGTCTTGTTCAAGCTCGATGGACCAATTATTTTTGGAGTACTGTAGATGATTTTAAGTATGCGTGAACCAGGTGAGTCCACATACGCACTGGAGATGCAGCTGCCTGATGCTTTATCAACTACTCCGTACCACCCTTTCCAAGAAAGCATGCAGCTCCTATCTCCTCAAACCTGCGCTCTGAGCGATGGATCTGCCGCTCCAATCTGACGACAGATCTCTGGCCTGATCGATGCGGTTCGTGTTCGTGCATCCAAAAAAAAGAAAAGGAGCACACATGCCGTGGCACATCGCTCGTCACCACCACCGGTCGCCAGCAAAAGAACACGACCACGGCAGAGGCAGCAGCAGCTGCTCAAAAGGTTCTCGTCAAGGCTGCAACCTCTGCCTTCCGCATCCCGTCCTTCTGCAACCATCCACTGCTCCAGATGCGGCTTGCCCGGCCTCTGCTCCCATTTCCTGCACGCATGTGAGTGACACAGCCTAGCCACGCAGCGTCGGTCGGTCAAGCAACTCTATTTGTATCTTGAAATGTGCCCGAGGAACAACCGCGCACTCGTCGTCAGATATTCGTGCAATTGTAATCAAGGTGCACGGCACAGACACAGCAAGGGTTCCTGAAACAACAGAGAGCAGCAGGTGCGCCCGGTTCAAGCATTCACTACTCAGGAGCCACCGCAAGAGAATGCAGCATGGGAAATTCAAACCAAAATTCAACACAAGAAATGTAGAAACCGTATCACAACGTATATCACCACCAGAATGCTACTGAAACTGATCCAGTCACCACTGACAAATACAAGCAAAATACCGGAGAATTGGGGAATCAAACTTTGCAGAATGAACAGACTATACCATACAAAAACATAACCAATTAAGTGTATATATGACTGCACTGTTGAAAAATCAAACATATGTCTACGCCACAATTAAGGCTACCATACAGGAGACAGTAGTGTTTACGGATCCATGAATCATGCAACTCAACAATGTTGTGATGTTGCGATTATTGGCACATCTGCTCGACAGCAGCCACAATCTGAGCAGGCTGCACCACAGTTGCGTCCTCCAGAGTTGCAGCGTAGGGAGTTGGCACATCCTGTGACGACAAGCACATGACGGGAGCGTCTAGGTAGTCCCAGAAATTGTCGATGATGGCCGACCGCAGGCTGGCACCGATCCCACCCGTCCGCATGCACTCCTCCACGATAAGCACGCGGTGGGTCTTCTTGATCGAGTTTCCGATCGTGTGCAGATCAAATGGCTTCAACGACCTGATGTCAATGACCTCAGGGTCGTACCCTTTGTTCACCAGTGTCTTGGCGGCCTGCATCACATGGTACCTCATGCGGGAGTATGTGAGGATGGTCACGTGCTCACCTGGACGGACCATCTCAGCCTCCTCTAAGCAACAGATGTATTCCTCGTCGGGGATTTTCTCCTTCAGGTTGTAGAGGAGGACATGCTCAAACAACACCACAGGGTTCTCGCTCCTTATGGCTGCCTTGAACAGGCCCTTGGCATTGTAAGGAGTAGAGCAGGCAACCATTTGAAGGCCAGGAATTGACTGGAAGTATGATTCAAGACGCTGCGAGTGCTCTGCACCAAGCTGACGACCAACACCGCCAGGGCCTCGGATCACAACTGGGATTTTGAACTGACCACCTGAAGTGTAGTGAAGCATGCCACAGTTGTTTGAGATCTGATTGTAAGCAAGGAGAAGGAAACCCATGTTCATGCCTTCCACAACAGGCCTGAGACCCTTCATTGCTGCTCCAACACCCATTCCAGTGAAAGAGTTCTCAGCAATAGGGGTATCAAGAACCCGAAGATCTCCAAACATGTCAGCCAATCCTTTGGTCACCTTGTATGAGCCTCCATAGTGACCAACATCTTCACCCATGATGCATACTGTGGGATCCAATTTCATCTCTTCTATCAAGGCTTCACGAAGGGCTTCAAACATGAGCACTTCATGGCTAAGCATAAGAAAAGGCCAAAGCAGTCAGGCATGCGTAGAAAACCATAGAGGGCTCTTAAAATATGAACTATGCTTCAACATTCCATATTCGTAAAGAATCAACAATAGCAACCATATAGCACTAAATGCACTAAAGAGAACAAGACCACTATGTTCATTAAAATTCCCACCAGCAGTCAAAAAGCATGTTTTATTGCGGCAAAAAAGCTTAGAAAAATTTTCAGGTTTCTGATTGTCAGTGGTAACCAATCAGTTACTTCTGGCAACTAGGGTATACTGATTGGATTACAGGATGTTGTTTAGTGCCCCAAGGATCATCGCTGTGTTTTGAGTTTATGAATCCATCAGGCTCGAGATTGCCGGTGGCTGGTAGGATTCGAAGGTCAATCCGTACATATAGACGCCCAGAACCAGTCTAATTAGTGTCACAGCTACTCGTTGGCATGCGCAGTTTGAAAATTTGATCATTATTTTCTTATTTCATCAGAGAGATCGCTAAGACAAATTCATTTGTGCTAGCAAATCCATGCACCGGATAATAGACCTTAATCAAACATCTATATTACGTTTGCAAGTTTTCCACATTTGACATTGGTATCTATAACCAGTCCACACATGTCTCTTGAAATAATAAGCAATTCTAAGATTCTAATTAGTAATAATTTTCCTAGTTACAGCCATTATGAATGCGGTTATAAATCCTATTATTCTACAGTGAGGCCCGATGTTGTGATGCATCGGTTTTATGTTCCAATTCAGCTATGTAAAAGATCACCAATCAGTTACTTTCTGTTCACTGAAATTTGAAATTGGGAGCCAGAGTCCATGGTGGCTATGACAAAACATCTACTGTCGTTTTCATACTGTTAAGTGATAACGGTTTCATACTGGCCACCCGTAATTGGGTATATTCTCCTGATGGATTCAGTCACATTTGTTCCCCATTCCATAATTGCACAAGGATTAAATCAAGAACCAAAGGCCAGCGTTTCTCACTCTCCTCATCTCTCCCAGATTTTAATCTACTCACTGAATATCTAAACTACACAAGTCTAATCTTACTTCAATATTGCAATAAAGCTAAAGCATATTTGTACAGAAAAGCGGTAAAGTTTCAGGATAATAGTCAGCCAGGGGCGAAGCCAGAACTAAACAGACGGTACTGCCACTCCACTAGCATGAGGCACCATGTGATTTTTCATCCTGGTGCCATGGCACCACCCTAGCGTAACCTAGCGTCGCCACTGATTACAGCTATAAAAAGCAGGACTACTGAATTCTACCCGTAGATGATAAATTGTTGAGCATGAATTGTGTCCAGGATGGCTATGTGTCTATGTTCGCTCATACGGTGCATCCAAGGTTAAATCTCCTAGTAACATCTAAACCAAGCTGAACTGTCAGCGAGCGATCTGAGTCTCATGGCACACAATTGTGAAGAGAAGTACACACTCATGACACATCTCAGTATCTTACCCGCCCGACTTGGATCCAGCCGCCGCGGCCGCCTCTTCCGCCTTGGCCTGCACACAACAATCCACAAGGCACAGAAATCAGCACCATACACAACGCGAGACCATACTGCACGCTTCACGGAAGAAGGGAGATGAAGCCGGTACGTAACTGCAACGGCGTTGCGGGCCACCAGCCTGCCCCGCGCCGATCCCGCCGCTCCCTTCGCGGCCACGCGCGCGCTCCTCGCCACTGCAGAAAGCCAAGCGCACCGGTCAGTCACCGCTTCGTCCGCCGCCGGCGGCTACATCCAGGGGCGGGGAGGCCAAGAGCTCCCGCTCGTGCGGGTGGCGAATTGTGAGAAGGAGGGTTGCGGGGGAGCTTACCTGAGGCGGCCGCGGATCTGGGCTTGGCGGAGGCGACGGCGCCGACGCCGCGCAGCGTGGTGGAGGAGGAGGCGGCGGCGGCCATTTTGGTCCCGTCCCTCGTCTCGCGCTCGTCGGGGTGCGGGGTGGCGCTGGTGGTGCGGACGCGCGCGGCGGAGCGATTTATACGACGACGCGGTGGCCTGCGCTCTCGCCTCGGCGAAGGGGAGGAGGAGGAAGCGAGGTGGGGATGGCGGAGAGCACGAGGCCGCCAGCCAGCAGCTTCTTCTCGCGACGAGGCGGAGTGGCGTGAGCGGAGTCTATGAACCGGCGTAGAAAGGGGCCCATTTACAGTGTGAAAACGTGCGTGAACTGGGTGCAGGCGTGCTGGGTGTGAGCCTCGGTTCCATCGACAACGGCCTGCGCCCCAGTCGCCTGTTTTGGATGGACCTGATCCACTCGAGTGGGCTGAGGAGTCCGGGCTTATTTAGCCCCATCATGGAGAAAGCTGAGGAGTCTCTCGGGCTGGCTTATTTAGCCCAACTCTAATCTGGTAGATTGGCCCATTTGGGAAGACAGGAAAGACATTGAAAAGGAATTTGTAAATGAATGACCCATTTAGGAAGACAAAGGAAATGCATTTAACCGCATTTAAATCCAAGCGAAATTTCCAATAAGACACGAAATACCATATTTATTCCTATAGCAAACTTCAAATTTTATAACTCAACTAAAATATTAAAGGCTACAAATATCTTTCAGACAATGAAAGGCTACAACTTTTTATTGCTCACTCATGATAAGTAATGTATAACCACAAACAAATCTGTTAAGTTCTCGAAAACATGACAAAATAAGTTTTAACTTTCCTTCAGATAGATCAAAATATAATATGACTTAGAACCATCAATGTTTTATCATATCCTCCGAATGCACTCTAAGCCTAACAATGTACTCCTCCTGTTCCAGTTTAAGTGTCATTCTAGCATCACCCAGTTTTTCTAAAATATGTGTCATTCTCACTTCCCGATACAGATTTCTCTCTATCTCTCTCTCCTTCTTCACTGCTCATTGTTTTCAATGCATTCTCTATTTTTTCATCCCACCTTAATTCCCATGCCCGAGACTAGAATAACTTTGTTATGACTGTACTGTGTAATCGAAAAAAAAAGTGAAATATATCAGTTACTCTAAGCCATGTCCCCTTGTGTGGAAAACAATCTCAACGGATAAGATTGCAGGGATACAACGGCACATTGCTTTACAGACCAAGAAACTGGACGCACACGTGTCGACCCGGTTCCAGGTTGGGCTTGGGCCACAGCAGGCCCACTGCACGTGCGACGGGGCATAAGAAGAGTGTTTCAACAACATACTGTTTTACAACTGATAGATAATCTGAAAGCTTTCCTTGCCCTTGATAATTACGTGCACGTGGAGGCGCCCAGCAGTGAACTATACACTGATGACGACGTGGAATAGGAGCTCAAACTAGCTACTGTCTTCTGTTAATCAGGTGCTAATAAGCAAAGGAGTAAAGAATGATCTAGAAGCTCTTCAACGAGAGTACACTACTCATCGCTAGCTACCTTGTTGTATACACTTGATCCTGCTCATCGATTGGAATCATCATGCTCATGCACTGTCTGCATGTATCCGAAATGCGAGAGGGTGCGAAGGGAACAGGCCATGCTCAGGTCGCCGCGTGCTAACGGCGAAGCTTGGCTTGGCGCTCTGACCAAGTGACCATGCAGGGCGTTGCTAAATATCTGTACCAAACCCGCTGCCACCTGTACTCTATGATTAGCGAGAACCAATCAAGCTCTACTTTGGCAGGACACGTCCTGTGTCACCGTGGTCTTCTAAGCCAGCAGCGTGCGTGCACCTGTACTCTTTGAATCTTTGATCGATTGCAGTTTTACAGCATGTTTTGTTCTGCTGATTCACTACTGCCATGTAGTTAATTCGATCAGCACTTTTCGAGCTTGACAGCGATCACACTTCTGTTTGTACTTGTGATTGCAAGGAAATAATTGCTGTTTTTAAGACTCGTTGGGCATGAACATATAGCAGTTTGTCAACTAGAACAAGTTGATGTTCCCTCAAAAGGATTACACAGCTTTTTCATGCTTACGGCTTGGTGCATTTGGAAGGAGCGCAACAACCGAACCTTCCAACAGCCCGCAGCGACGGTGAGCCAGGTCGTGGACCACATCAAGGATGAGGCCAAGCTCTGGATCACAGCAGGCGCTAGAAAATTAGGTTGTTTGATTAGCGAGTAGTCAGCTATGTTTGTCGTCGGGTTGTTTCTCACGGTGCCTAGCGTCGTTGTGTTGCGTAGGGTATTGTAAACCTGCACGTTGTAAATGGCATCTTGGCCTACTTTCTTCTTAATACAATGAAGCGCAGTTTTCCTGCGTTTTCGAGTTTTTTATGTTTCCTAAAAAAAACTAGAATAAGTTTATGAAATCTTGCAGGAAGTGTTGGTACTACATGATTCCTTTCAGTTTACAGGGCTCAAATTATGGTAAAAAAAAGTTAGGATGACTAAGGCTTTGCGAATTACAGATTCAAGCAGCCTCATTTCAGTAGTCAAAACTTGTCAACTTCATAAAGATTGATCACATTATTGGTAACTGTTAAGCCATCTATTCTTTTTTGGAAAATTATTAAGATCTGTCATATAAAATTGGACCAAACAGTTTGATCATTAAACTCATGCCTAAATAAATATCATCGGGTAGTACTGTGCAAACAAGTCTAACAAAAAATTTAAAATTTTGGACGAATTGACACGCACGGCCAGGACGAAAGCTTCTCAAGCACAGTATGGCAGTAGGCATAGACTCCCTAGCCCCTAGCTCAGACACGGGTGACACTTGTGGCCATGCAGCACACAAGTTTTTTTCTAGCTTACTTAATTGCCCAAATTATTGATGAGCCATCAGGACATGGGAACAAACATGGAAGGAGTTCGTCCGTTCTGATGTGATATCAACTGCATTGCCTTGTGCACCTACCTTGGTTTCTACTAGTTCACTCTGTCTCTTCTTTTTCCCCCTGGCGTTAATCATTTGTGTGTGTCCTTAACCTGGCTCCCAATCATTCCCACCAGATGCAGGGCTTTTGGCGTTTGGGCACAAGAGTCCATAGATCACGTCTTTTCAACCGTCCATCCTGTGATGAGTGACCGTTGATGTTCACAATTGGAGTTCAGAAACCTACTATGTTTGAGTTAGTTTTGCCTTGGATTAGCATGCGACTTGTGTGGCTAGTCAGTTGAGCCATCCCATTCTGATTGGATTTGTGAATCACAGTCAGTCACTGCTCAGTGTCCACAGTCGGCTGTGAAATTTTGTAAGCCACAAGGGCGAAAATTTTCTCCGGTCTTGTTATATGGATCTCATGGACCGGCCCTTTGTCAAATGAACTTTCTGGATCATTTCAGTGTGTCATTGAGAAGTTTTTTCCCCACAATTTTTCAACTTCTGCAGTAGTACACGTCGTTTAGACTCTATAAAAAAAAAACTCACATGGCAATCTCGTAAACTGAATTTGATCTGATCATGTCATGTTAGTTACCTGAAGCAGAGTAAGCCAAGTCATGAAAGAAAATATATATAGAATACCCCACAGAAAGCAATTTCCTTTTTCAAAAGCTAAACACAACTCAACCAACGACCAAGCTATACTAGCTCGGCATGGTTTCGGACCAAAGATGCTGCTAATGCTACCTAGCCAGTTAGGTCGCGTGGATATGCACAATAGTGTGCTCCTAACTCACAGCCTCGATTTTTCCTCACTTCATAAATTCCATATCCTCCTGTGGCTGTCCTGACCTGCCGGCCAACATGTACTACTTCAAAACAGACCCATCAATCTGGTCTCGTCAAATCAAACACAGCCCTGCCTCTGCAAATTGCACTCCCAAATCCAACATCATCCAACCCTTTCCCTCCCAATTCAGGCAACGAAACCGTATCCAGCCACAGAATTGGAAGAACCCGGTACGGTGATGGCACACACTTCCTGCTTTTTATGCATATGTGCACTCTCTAGACACACCAATCATTCTCACACACGACAACCACAAACCTGCAACTACACGGCAATTAGCATTTGCTAATAGCACAAGCACATATAAATGCTATATTTTTTTCATTTGTACAAAAGCAATTTATAATGTTATTCCTTTTTTATTATGTTATTCATACTGCGAGACTCGCTTTGAGATTCATGCCAGCGGTGTTGGTTGAGCTAATTAGTAAAAATAGTTTCACCGTGACTAGCTCAAAAACACAGAATTAATGCGGTATTGGTCATACTGTTGAATTGACTTGAGATTCATATATAAGAGCTGTGTTAGACGTGGTAGCAGATCGAGAGTTTCACAGCAGCATGTGTCTCAAATTATTATTATTATTTTTTTTGACGGTCAACGGGAGGGAGGAGAACTCCCCACCTGATTTTTCTTTTTCCATTGATAGAAATGGAGGCCCCTTACTGGCCCATTACAAATTACAAAGTTTTTCACCACTGTCTCAAGTTATTTTGATGGCACCACTGGCCAGTTGACAAGTGGTATCATATTTCTGGTCTGTCTCCCTCTCTCTCTTGATTGCCCTGCTATAAAAGGACCTCCCATAACACACGCTCTCCCTCGCACTGAACATTCTACAAGCCGCCTCTGTCTCAAGCACACACCAAAAAAGCTTGAACACCTCAGATCAAAAGCAAGCAAGCAAGGAAAGGAAGCATATACATGCCGTACATGCTCCCGCTCCTGAACATGCAAGAAGCTCCACCTCCACAACAACAGAGCAGCAGCAAGCATCAGCAGATGATTCGGACGGCGTCCATCTCCATCCTGGTGATGTCGCTGCCGGTGCTCTACGTCTCCTTCCTCCACGTCCCGCCCGCCGCCCTCTTCCGGGACACCACCTTCTGGTTCCTCATGTCCAACTCCATCATCATCGTCATCGCCGCTGACTCCGGCATGCTCTTCTTCCGCTCCTCCTCCTCCTCCTCCTCCTCCTCGTCGGTTGACGTCGACAGCGACGGCGGCCTCCCGTTCGTCGTCTCCGGTGCCGATCCGGCGGCCGTCGTCAAGAAGGCCTCTGTCGCCGACGACGAGGTGGTTCCTGTGGAGGTAGTCAAGAGGCAAGTAATGGTGGCGACGGAGCAGGAACATGCCACGACGATGGTCGCCGAGAACGACTACTCGTACGCATTGGTTTTGAGAGATGATCATGGAGGACGCGTTGCGAGCGAGCCGGAGAGCAGAGACATCATGGTGGCAAGGCCGTTCTCTGCTCCAGCCGCTGGCGACGCCGTGCCCGTCGTCAGGAACGACGGCGGCGGCGGCGCAGTAATGGTGCGAGCAAACTGCAGGCCAGCTGGCCTGACGGCGAGGGAGGAGAGGCTGTCGAGGCGGCGGCACAGCCACCGGCGGTCGCCTTCGAGCTCGCGCGCGCTCGTGCCGGTGCAGGACAAGAGCGTGGTGGTGGCGACGACGAAGGAGGAGAAGCAGCAGCTCCGCCGCACGGCGACGGATCAGGGCCGGCGGCCGTCGCCGGCGATGGCGGAGGAGAAGGAGAAGGAGAGCGATCAGTACTCGAGGCTATCAGACGAGGAGCTGAACCGGCGGGTGGAGGAGTTCATCGCCAAGTTCAACAGGGAGATGAGGCTGCAGCTGGAGAGGGAGCAGCTGGCCTTGGCAGCAGCCTGACGCAAAGCATCCATGCAAATCATCAAGCTCTCGAGCTTCTTGTCATGTCGATGTAGATGCTGGTAGTTTGTTAGGAAGATCTTTTGGGGTTCACCTTTATTTTTTTCCCTTTTTTTTATTTGCTCTGTTGTGTTAGTAGCTTCTGCTTCTTTCTTGGCTCCTCTTGGTAGTCTTCTTCTGGTGCAGAAGAGGGAGGTGAGGGAGGGACATATAAATCAAGGCTTAGATATGTACAGATGCATGGCCACTCCAAGAGATTGTGTATCAGTGAGGCTTGGATTTTGCATGCAGCCATGCATGGGAATTAATAAAACAAAGAGGAGGATCAGAAAGAGAGTTTAATAAGTTTGGTGGCTTCCTTGGTAACACCTGTGCTCTAGTACTTCCTGCACCAAGATCGTCTTGTCCTATTACAGTGCCCATCGCAAGAACTGATCTTGTTAGGACCGGCTGAACGCCCTTGATTTCGGCATGAATTGAGTTGTTACTCGTGAGCAAAATTCTTGTGTCCTTTCAGCGTCTCTAAAACTTTGAATTGGACATAAACCAAAATTGCACTCAACCAACTTCTTACACCATTTACGCGCTTTTTACCTTATCAATGGGTAAATCGACATGTGAAGATTTCCAGTACCCGAGGATGAAGGATCTTCTTCAGTGATCAACTGAACACCGCCAGTCCGAATCACACCAAAACAGTACAACTACAGTCCAAAAGCTGAGGCTCTGACAACGACAAGATCCTGTGCTCATGATCCATTTAAGTACGGCATTTTTTATTCCTTCTGAATAAAATCTAAATCTCTTAATTTGTATCCACGCTAATTAGTTTGTGGCCTGACATGAGGATCCGGATGCAGAGGAGCAGATTGAATGAATTTCTTGAGGGAAACTGAGACGTACTTGTGATGAACCGTATCTGCCGGCCTAGTTTACTTGCCCCTCCAGTTTCTTCCAAAAAAAAAATAGTGAGTTTACTCCTAAGTAGGGTAGGCTTGCAGTCACTGACAGTTGGGGATAGCTTGCGTGTAACACTGTCAGTCACAATTTGTTGATGAGGTAGGGTCCTAGATATTTGTTTTGGGTTAACTCATCTGCCCTCTCTTTGGCTTCAAAATCGTATACGTTTTCTGTTTGTTGCAGTGATGTACAATTAACGTTTGAAATTAAAGAAACATTTCGCAACAAAAAGAAAGAAATTAAATAAACACTTTCAGACCAAAAAAAAAAGCACACACTTGTCCAATCACGTACCAGTTACCTCCAGTATGGATATCTGGCACACGGTATAATGATTAAACCATTTTTTAAAATCATATGTCGGCTTATGATTGATGCTACAAGAAGTCGTGCTAGTAGTTACGGTATCCCAGCATATGGTCACCCAAACAGTAATAATCTAGAAGAGAGGCTTTGACTTACCCCTTAGCTGTCATGCTACGTGTATATTCGTGTGACATGAAACTTCATAAGTCTAAGCAGTAAATCATACATACTCCAGCTTGAGTTGAGTTGTATCATATCATGCAGTATGTTCTTTAAGCAGCACGTATGTAAAACCAAGTTGGAAATGTGTTACCTTCATCTCGGTTCATGTTTGGTGGCATCATGCCAGCATACGTGTTGTGATGCTACTGGTTCTAAATTGAGTAAAAGCTTGGAATGAAGCAATCCGTGGCAACTCGGTTACGTTTAGTAATCTGTATAATATGCCTTGTGTGTTGGGACTTGGGAGGACGCCAAAATAGTTAAACCTTTATTTTGGCATCACCAAGGCTCAAAATCATATGGTCAAATTAAATTTAATTTTTTTATGTTGCACAACTGGCTAACCAGACCATATCACCTTGGAATGAAAAAGCTGATTTGATGGATCTGTAAAAGCTCAACTGGATAATTTTTGCTGCATCCCATGCATACACATCCATGGCTGCCTAGGAGATAAGGCACAAGGGCCATGCTCCATCAGTTGTTGAAAAAATGTTGACTAGAAACTAGACATATATACATACAAGCAACAAGACAACAAGCTCGTGTGCATATCTTACCTTGACTACCTCCACAAGAGATGTATATTTTTTCTTGACCTCATTGCACACTCGATTGTGATAGGAGTACGTGATTGGTAGTGCAAGCTAAAGCAGAGCGGCAGTTTAAGCTAACAATAGTCTTTTTTCTTTACCAAGTGGTAATACTTTTGCATTGATTACTAAGAGAAAGCGAACTGGAGTAATTGCGTGTATGGCTGTATCAAGAGCTGTCAGTGTTGCACTACACCCAAATCTGATTGTCTGCATACCACGCAGCGGTAGGCCGTGTAGCATGAAACCAGGACCGAAAGCAAAGTTAGTACCATCAACAACATGTTATAATGATGTGATGATTGCTATTTTGATCTAAATACTTCATTTTCTTCTCGGTGTACGTATGCACGGTTAAGGTAGGTTATTGATTGCACAATGTTTGAAGCCAAATTTAGTTTTGAGGAGAACACCAATGTTTGAAGTCAATTTTACTTTTCGAGAAGAACTTGGAGTCGATACAAGTAAAGCTAGCTGAAATCTCAACCTTGAATAAAGTTTCATGCAGTGAGTGCAATATTAAATCAAGCAATTTCCCATATGGATTAGGCGTATCTAAGACCGGCCGCATGATCATTTGGTTTGGGAAATCAGAGGATAAAAATTGAACTTGGACGGATGGTGAGACGACACGTGTCATGCAGCCAGGAGCCCTCGTGCGTCTTGACTTGGACGACGCTGCGGCTCGAGGTGATAAAGAGGTTGCCAAGTTGAGGGTGCACAGTGCCATGCCGGCCACGGCCGTTGGCCTCGCTTTTGCTAACAAGATCAGCCTCAATCACAGAGCCTGGCCATGCCTCCATTGACGGAGACAAGCGTACACAACTACGCCTGCATATTTTATTTTGCCCACGTTTTGGAGCATATTCTTGGAAGAACATAATTGTGCACACTTGTTCTCGCCCCATGTCTTCGAGAGGTTAATTAGAATTAACGGCTAGATTTCAATCCCACTAACTACTACATCCGAATTTGTTTTTGATTTTATTTTTGCAACTTTATGAAACAAATCTGTCAAATATCTTTGAGAAAAAGCAAAGATATTTCTGAAAGCGGTGGAATTCAACTATGGCAGCTTGGATACATCCGGCTCCGTTGCAGCGAGGTCACTAGTACTTTATATTACCTGTCAACGCGGGCATCAATCTGCAGTGCTGAGCAGCAGTATATTCATGCACAAATATCTGATGACCATTACTTTGGAGAGTTAATGTAATCCACCAAAGTCATCAAGTCACATTATTCTAGAGAGGAGAAATAATTAACAGTGCGTTGATTCATTGACACTGTCACCGTCAGCTGCAAGATGCAGAGACCTCTGCAGTCGTATCCTCAAGCGAGTGCAAAGAAGATGGAACCTGTCTTAATTGTACGGCACTACGGAATATCGATCACAGAAATGAAAAAGGTAGCAAGCTACGGATTCTTACAACGCCTTTGCCTTTGCCATCGTTTTCAGATGCAGAAAGCGAGTAGTGTGCGTGGTAGTATAACGAAGACGAAGAAAATTGACCTAAATGAAGCAGCTTGACAGAAGGAACAATACATGATTAAGGATCTGAACATGGTTAATTTGTGTGTTGCCCGCAAGAGAAAAAAGTGTGCTTGTCTTCAACAAGTTATTAGCATCGATCCTGTGGCTGCGAACGTGCCCAGCTTGTGAAGAAATCGGTACAACAACCAGCTGGCACAGTTCATAGAGATATACAACTAATCAACTGTTTACTTGCTTGCACAATTTGCAGCGGCCATCAGTCTCTTTCCACTGATCTTATTAATTCGTTCGACCGTCCTTTTGTACACCTATAGCTTGGCTTGGATAGGTGGTTTAAATCCCTATATGGCTCAGCTTCGAATCTGTACAAAATTAGAAAATCCAAACTTTTGTGCCTTCTCTTGTTTTGTTTCGGCTCTTAATTTGTGGCTTGGGTTCAACCAAGCAACGTATGCTTGGGATCATGCACCCACGTGCCTGCCTCATCCGTCACCCAGGAACTCATTATGCATGGTGTCTTATTGATTGTTCCCATATATGACGCCCCAAATGACATCTCTGCATAAACAGACAGAGTATCTGATACATGATCCACCACCGGCCGGTCTAGTACCAATTTTGTCGCTCGGCCGGTAAAGCAGAACAAGAGCGATTCAGCGTTGTTGTTGGGACACGTGCATGGCCGGGCACCCTCCTCTCCTCCGACCGGATGGGAGGGAAGTTCACCGGCGGATCGATGATGGGAGAGGAGGACGGGTCTGGAAACTGCCTTGATCGGCAGCCATAATTAATCACTAATGATGAGGCTGATGCGTCGATCAGATAGTTATCATGAACCGCTCGATTGTCGTATGTATGATTCATTCACAGGTGATTGCACGATGACCGTATAATGAGACACCATGCATAATGAGTCCATGGGTTGTTAGCTAGAGGCCGTCTCGTGTTTGATCGAGTGGCCGATCAGATGATTGTACTGCGAGGCGAGCTCCGCGGATTTAGGAATTGGTGATGATTAAGCTCGTTCATTCTGACCAGCGCAGCACGCCCAGTGTTGGTGCACGACGAACGAATGAATAATGTTGGCGGGAAGAGGAAGCACCGGCGCCGCACGTACGTGCTACTACTCCACTCCACTCGATCAGTAGCTAGTAGGGTACTTGCCGAGCAATCCGAGACCTGATACTTGTCAGCACGGCAGCGCTGCCTAATTGCCGCCCATCAATCGCAGCGCAGGGGGCCGGCCCTAGCAGTAACAGAGCTGCTGAGAATCTGCATGCCATTGCCATTGCCGGGCAGGGGGCCTCGCCGGCGGCACAAGGCGACGCACACCTGGCGCCGCCCGCGGCCACCAGACCGCTCGATCGCCTGATCAAATGAAAGCGATCTAAAATATCTGGGACGGCGACGCGACGGCGGGACGCAATGATGCCCCGGAAAGGGACGCGGCCGGGCCGCCCGCCGCATGGATGCTCTATCTAGAAGCGTCGTCTTCTTCGCGTGCGGCCGGCCTGGCTCGTGTCCTCTGACCGAGCGAGATTCTAGCAGCTGGGAACGCAACATTCGCGCGCTCTGTCACGTAGTATTGATTAATCAGCAAAAGGAATGTTGGTGACGGGAACAGGGTTGGTTCTGCATAATTGGACAGGGTAGGTGCACCATCGTCAGGATAGAGTTTCTTCAACACGTCGGCCCTGCTCCCTGCAGGGAGCAAAGGTGAATGAAAGAGTACTCGTAGTGAACTGTGCTCTTGCCATTTCCTCGAAAAAAAACAAACTGTTTCTAAGGAGGAGGATGATGCTTAAATCCTGATGGGCGCAGCTACATGCGTCACAGATCATGTATGATTCCTCTTGCCCTCGGTTACTTCTTCTTTGTGCAATATCTGTTGACCAGTTTTTATGAACAAAGTCTGCCCTCATTCGCTGCAGTGTTGTGCACATGGATGCCATCAGCCATCAGCTGCTATGCATCGGATTTATTATTATCTGAGTACTGAAATATAAAGCAGATCCCATTCTTCTTTTCTTACCACCTAGTAGTAACACACACATAAGCCTTTCATCATATCCAGATCCGACAGCCACCGTAAGTGACATAAGCAGTACGCCATGAGCGTAGCAGTGAGTACATACATGCGTTAACTTGACAATGTACAAGCGCAACAGACTCAAAACCTGTTGCTCACAGAGGTCCCATATACAATTAGGTTAGGAACGGACTGTACAACAGTATCGATGGGGATGGCGAAGTTTACCCCGGATGAGATCCCGGATCCTGCAAAAAAAAGAAGATTTGGCAGGAGGGCAATGTTCAGTATCCATTCTGCACAATATCTTGCACACTCGGATGATCCGACAGGGATTAATGCATCTTAAATTAGTTCGTAAGATCTGTCTTAGTGTTGCGTGTATCAGAAACAGAAATATCATGGTCATCTGGTAAACATAATCTCAGAGCTTGAGAAGATCTGCAAATATGCCGTTAGGTGCACAGCTCCATTGCTTAAAGATATAGGAGTGTGAAGTCGCAATGTTGCTCAATTTGAGAGGCACAAAGTGACACAAACAAACCATGTGAACACAGGACACTGATGTGTGGACTTCCGTTTTCACTCGAACTGCAATGGACTTATTTACAGGTAACAGAGACTAAGTGCACCAACAATCAAATTTGTAGGGTCATTATAGTATTGCTACGACCTGGGTTCATATAACAAATTAAGATTCCTGAGAAATCAGTGCGAAATGAAGGGCACGATCTCCAATATTGGTCTAGACCATAGAGCAGTAACACATTGCCTGCTGCTTAGGGAATATCAACAAAAGGATAATTGATTTCAGTCTTCACATTTAGTTAACCGTTCCTTTCATCATACAGGAACCAGGGCTCAGAAGGCATCAAACAGTGTGGCTTCTAGTAGAACTAGTGTGTTTTGTTCTCATTTTCACCTTCATTTATTCCAAACAAAGGTTTATCGTGGACTACTTACTACTTGCAAAAAGTTAAAAGACCTTCCTGACATGTTAAGCTGAACATATTCGTACTTAAAAGAAAACGCAAAACAGAACGTCATGAGCCATCTATCATTTGGAAGTGACGAAATATTGATATTTGAACAAAGAGAAAACATTACCTTTACGTGTGAATGTAGCTGTATTAACACCAATTACATGGCCATAAGAATCAATTAGTGGACCTCCTGAATTACCTGGAAGAAAGAAAACGCTGTAAATATGGGATACAATGGAATTTGCATGCATGTTAAACATTCAAATTCAGCTTGTTCAGCCAGTAAACAGTGTGTATTAAATAACAAAAGTAGATGTGTGAGAAAAGAAGAGGGATGAATGGAAATGGAGAAAGGTCGAATAAGATAGTTTTTTAGGGAAGGAATAAGAAATAGTTGTCTCAACTCTTATATAATTCCTACGTTGCAGTCTGCACAATAGTTAATAAAGTTGAAGTACAAGGTAAGAGGCACTTTAGGGAACGTTGGACATCTGTCTTATGAAACACTTCAATGCAGGAAGGGGGATACAAAATCTCATCAAATTATTCATGCCGACAAGGAAATGCAAAAGGCTCTCTGAATTTCTGTAGTCAGACTACAGCACGAAAAATTTCCATAATGACAGGCCAAATAAAAGTACAGGCCGAAATAAAAAAAATACAAATACCTATTACAATAATGAGGCTGTGCTCATATTCACAGATTATCTAGCAAAACGACTATCGTGCCAGAACTAGTAATACTAATCTGCCAAAAATAATTGCAACTTGTGCACTCTATCTGATCAAGGACGAACCCAGGTTGTTCCATTATTCCATCTAATTCTTGCCCTTCAATGATTCATTCCAGAGAGGACTAGGCACTTGGGCCAAATTAACTTCATCCAACGGGCCCAAAGAGCTTTCGGCTACCTAAGCAATAAGCAATGATGCTGCTTACAGGCTCCACCTTACACGGAAAAAATGTTTTTACCCTGCTTAATGTATGACATGACTCTCATCAGTGCTCTTTATACATCTTCCCTAAGTTTACCATGAAATCAGACCAATGCAAGAACACGCTAAATATGCCTTATCCACTCATCATAATTCAGCACAAACGAAATCATGTGCATAGCGCCAGGACATTGACTCTGAGATGCCTGAGTATGCTTAAATAGCCTAAATTGTTTGCAGTAATCCATACAGGATACATAAAGCAAGAAATTACCAGCATTTATAGCAGCGTCTGTTTGTATGGCCCCACGAATCACTCTCCCATTTGGAGATGGTATCTCCCTCCCCAATCCACTAACCACCTACAAGAAACTTCAGTGATCACGCCATAAGAATACATATCACAGGTCTGTAACTCCTAATGCATTCAATTTGGCAATAGACTCTGAGAATATCGGAAGCTTATACTGAAGGGGAATTTTAACAACTTTTTAAGGCATCATTACCCCAGTAGTCAGAGTATGTTCATATCCATAAGGGTTCCCAATGGCAAAGCAACTCTGCCCAACTCGCAGACCCCGTGATGTGCCGATTAGAGGAGGCCTCAACTTTTCACCATCAACATCAACCTGCAGCACTTATCTGAATTCAAAGATGGCATCTTGAAACTGATTTCAGATCACTGAAACTTCAGTGAAAAATAATGCAATTTCAAACCTTCAGAACAGCAAGATCATATGCTGGATCATACCCTATTAGCCTCCCTTCCTTTGAGTAACTGTTGCCACTCGAATCCTCCAAGAAAACCTATGAAAACCAGCAGTCCATGGTTAAAAGACATAAACAGGCACAATTATCATGACTAGTGCATACTTGCAAGACACTGGTAAGCAACCTTGCAGCGATGAGATGCAGCTCCATCTCCTGCTAGTTTTGCAACCACATGGTAATTTGTCACCTGATGCACCAAAGAAACCAATCAAAAATTCTGAGGTGCCAGGATAAATATAGTAACAAGCACTGGAATATAACAGGACACAAGTGAACAAAATCGATACAGGTCTGCAGAATATTCGAGAATCTACTGAAATCATTGGATGCATCAGGAAGCAACATCAGGTAATAGTGCTGGATCATAAATCCCCGAGACAAATGTGATAAGGCAAAAGTGAAAATGGCACTTAGTGGGAACATATTATGTGTGCAGTAGCCTCGCAAAAAAAAAAAAATCGATGTTTGCAGTAGCTGCTGGTAAGCTGACGAAGCACCATAAAACCAAGCAGATAGCATCAATCACCACATGTGGTGAATAGGCCGCAACAGATTGGTCAAAACCACGGGAACTCCAGCAAAATGTTAATATCAGTGCTCTCACTTCCAAGATTGTGAATTTTTTTGTTGTTACCCATAACATTGACATATCATCATTTAGAAAACAATGTGTATTTCTTTCATGAATATGCATCAGATTGCAATGCATTGAATTCAATAGGAGCATGTGTAGATGCTGCTGATGTACGATACTTTTTAATTTTTTTTCCAAGATTCTTTCAACACCGGAGATAATTGACCAAAGCATTACAATACCAATTACCAACGCTAAAATTCCAGGTTAATTCGGACAGAGAGGTCAGCAGGAAAAACGCTCACAATGTGGCCAGCGGAGTCCCAGACAAAGCCCGATCCTGTCCCCTCCACCTTGGCGCCGCCTTCCTCCTCGCCATCCTCCCCGCCACTTCCCCGTCGCTGCGGTTCCGCGACCACGAGGTCCTTGATGAACACCACCGATGGTGACGCCTCCTGCATTCATAGTCACCCCGCACACCACGGCACCACGGCCGGCACCAGGGAGTCAGGTTCCCGCTGCTAGGAGGACGCGTCGGGGAGCAGGGAGCGGGGAGTACCTCGAACAGGCGGACGACGCGGGCCTCGTCGATGTCCTCGCCGCCGGTCTCGGCGCGGGCTGGGGACGCCGCGGCGAGCAGGAGGAGCGCTGCGGCGGTGGCGCGGCGAGTGGTGACGGCGGAGGTCGTGGTGGAGGGGGGCGGTGGAGGTGGGAGTTGAGGATTCCTGTGAGGAGGCGATGGGAGGAGGGGGCGGAGGAGTTGCCGGAGCGCCATTTGTGCGGGCGGCGTGCTCGGACTACGAAGCGATGGCGTTCCTCGAGCGTTCTATCTGAGTGGTGACGTGGCGCTGGTGGAGCGAAGGCGGTTTCCAGAAATCCGCTTACCTCTGTCCGAAGCGAATTATTGAAACTGTTTTCCCGCGTGAAACAGTTTATATTAGACTAAATGACATGTCAAGTACAACAAATTGTACGGTGGGTGTAAGTAAGTCATACATCTTGCAAATTGCTCAAGCAAGTCACATATTGTGTTTAAATGATGCGCATATGGTAAAAAATTGACTCTATGACTGATATGCATCAACGTCACCATAAAAGTGATATAACGCTCCCTTTAAACTTTCTATCGTCCTCGCAGCCTATGCTCTAAAGCTTGCAACCTATGGTTACTAAACCGTCTCTCTCCATTTCAAACTTTGATTCCTTTTCAGCTTCATAATCCAAATCTTCAAACATCACCATAAGAGTGATGAGGCAGTTACGAAACTGTCCATGCACGGCATTTTGAAGCCATACAACATTGTACCTCAAAACAACACGCTCGTAATCCAAAGGACCAATGTAGTTATTCATGGCCTGTACCAACGAGTGAGAAGGCGAACCACAGGACTCTCATCATCATCGGGTGTAATGAAGTTGTTGTCATGATCGGCCTTCACACGAAATTGAGAGTATTGGAACCGCTCACTACCAATGACATAGAGAGCGTGAAGCTCCGTGATAGCAAGATACGATGCCTCACTGATCGTCATTGGACAGTAGATTCACGACCATAGAACATCGGTTGTACAAGGGGCGACAGTGACTTCAGCAGTGTACTCAAAGAGGTAATTGTTCAGAGATGTTGAAGACACAGCACACTTAGTATCCTCACGGAAGCCAAGATATCGAGCCAAATACTGCATGATTTCCGAGAAGAAACTCGGTTCAAAGGCGGTACTCTCGTAAACCGATGTCTAATTCGGCATCTAGAAGAATATAAGACAAGAGTTAAATTATACTTCAAAAACCTCTGTATCCTGAAATTTAAAGTAAGGTAAGCTAGAAATAAGGAAAGGGCAGCGAGCAATACACATTTAAAGCTAAACTATTTACTGTCCCAGAATATTTTGAGTGACTCTAAATGCTATTCTGGTGACTCTACTTAGACTCTTTCTAAATTCTACGCTATGATAACAAACTGCGGTGTCCCGGATAATTAATTACCCGAAAGTACCCTTTCGCAAAAAAACCCTAAAACTACGTGTTTTCATACACAAGCACACATACGACAATTGATATCATTCACATGCAATAAAAAACTTTATTTTACATTACAATACCAAGTCTAATACCAGTAGAAAGTAGTGCATATTTTTGCATAAGCATGAATTTAAATGAATTATGGAATAAGAATCACTCGAATCGGAGTTCGTATGGCAATTCTACGCGTGTACGAAGTTTAATCAAGGCAAATAAATACAAACAATACAAGAGATCAAACTAGTACCATGTGATGCGCTGAAAAATAGAAGGCTTGTATATTGAACAAGACGTACAGTGCCAATAACTGGCCAAAGGCATGAATAACACAACACCGACACGCTAGTCATACAGTAGCATGTCCCAGTAAGCATACATATTTACATTTCATCAGCTCATCTGGTACTACCGCACGAGCACGAGCGCGCACAACTTCAACGTGCGAAACGATCCCATCAGTCCACACGCGCCATCGCATGAGCTCAACTATATATAATGCTAGGCACGAACGCTCGTCAGAGCAACATGAGGAGAAAAGAACACATACAACAGTCGCCGTCGGCACGCCTCAGCATGGTTCTTTGTAAAGGTTGCACACCTCAGCCGGCGGCGAGAAGCCTGGCTCGTCGGCTTGCTCACGCGATTGATGTCGCTCACGGCGAGCTGGACACGGGCACCACGGTGGCACTGCCCGTCTCTTCGTCCAGAACATCCTCCCCCGTCGCGATCGGCGGTCTCGCTTCCGGGTCGAACCTCTTGCTCTTCGGGTTCGTCGCGGGATCGTACCTCTTGACCACCAGCACTGACGCCGACGTCCTGAACGCCGGCGACACCAGGTAGCTCCCCACGGGGCCGAGCTCGTCGGCGTTCTCCACCAGCGGCGCCGTCGGCGGCATCCGCCCCACCACGAACACGTTGAAACTGGACAGCGACTCCATGGTCTCCAGCACCTCCTCCTTGGTGCACGCTTCCCGCTCCTCGAAATGCACGGACCCGTCCTTGACGGAGCCCACCTTCGCCTTGAACGCCTGGACCGCCTCCTCGTCGGCGTGGTTCTCTTCATCTGACTGTGGACGATTAGGCTGGAACCTCGCCAGGGTGACGGCGACACCCGGGTGCTCTGCCATGCGCGTCGCGTATGCCAGCGCCTCACGGTCGTCGGGCCCGCCGAAGAAGAGCGCGGCGACGGAGAAGGCGACGTTCTTGGCAGACACCTGCGCGTGGCCGCCGAGGCCACGGTCGACGAGGATGGCGACGGAGCACGGCGCCTCGCGGAGGACGCGCTTGTTGATGGCGTGGTACACGGACCCAAGCGAGTGGAATGAGCCGTCATGCTGGAGCGCCTTGTGGTACGGCATGATGACGATGGCGGCGCGCTTGTCGGCGGCGCTGTCGATGACGTCCCGGTGGATGGTGTCCAGGTCCGAGATGGCCGTCATCGGGCGCACCTTCACGGCGCTCAGCTGCTGGAACGCCTCGAACGCCACCACCATCTGCTCCGTCGCCCGCTGCTCCTTGCTGTTGAAGAAGGGCATTCCGTCGCGCCGGGCGCGCTGCACCAGCGTGATCGCGGACGACCGCTCCGAGAGCTCCACCAGGTGCATCGCGTACATGGTGAGGCGGCGCCGCCCGGTGCCCCGCGACGCCTCCACCAGGTTGAGCAGCGTCGGGATGTGGCGGTTGCTGTGGAAGCAGGCCAGCACGCGCAGCTCGCTGTCGGCGTCCCCCGGGGCGCACTCCACCGTGCGGCGCTTGTACGGCACCGACGGCCGCGCCGGCTTGTAGATGGCCATGACGATGGGCGTCGTGATGAAGGTGGTGAACAGCGCCATGAGGACCAAGATGGCGAACGACTCGTCGTTCAGCACGTGGCGGTCCTTTCCGATGTTGAGGACGATGAGCTCAACAAGCCCCTTGGTGTTCATGAGGAAGCCAAGCGTGACCGCCTCCCGGATGGGTATCTTCACGAACAGGGACGTGACGATTGTGCCACCGATCTTTCCCAGGCATGCATTTGCAATGACGAGCACAAGCAGTCCCCAGGACTTGGCTCCCTTGATTGTGGCCACATTGGTCTTGAGGCCACTTGAGACAAAGTAGAGCGGGAGGAAGAGCCCGGAGATGAGGTCCTCCACCTTCTCGATGAGCACACCGGCAAAAGGTCCATCTTTGGGCATTACAATGCCGACCATGAAGGCACCAAACAAAGCATGGATGCCGATTGTGTCCGTGACAAAACCAGCAGCGAGGACAATGGAAAGCGAGGCACAAATGTAGACTTCCTTGACTGGCTCGCCCTCAGGTGATTGTCGCGCCATCCAGGCCAGCACAGGGCGAAGGAACAGGCAGATCGCAATGACAAAGCCGCCAGCAGTGAGCAGCACCCAGAGAGAGATGATGGGTGAGCCTGAACCGGAGAGGGCAATGGCAAGCGCGAGCAGGATCCAGGCAGCAACATCATTGACCGCCGCCGCGGACATGGCCATGCGACCAAGGTCAGTGGTCAGAAGTTTCAGCTCGGCCAGGATACGAGCCAGGACAGGGAAGGCGGTGATGGAGAGCGCCACGCCCATGAACACAAGGAATGGCCCCTGTGGTGCTCCCTTAACAATGGTAGCACGGAATGCGAATGATGTGCCGATGCCTAGCGCGAACGGGACAGAGATACCAGCAATTGCAATGGCGAGGGCCTTCTTGCCGGTGCGGCGGATGGTGGAAATGTCGAGTTCAAGGCCGACGAGGAACAGGAAGAAAAGCAGCCCAAGGTTGGACAGCGTGTCCAGCACCGTCATGCTCTGAGGTGGAAACACGGCGTGCAAGAACTTGCTGCTCCGGCCCAGCGCCGACGGCCCCAGCAGAATTCCTCCCTGCACAATCCAGGCAAGGCAAGGCATGTGAGTGATCAAGCTACACCATCACTTATCAAATCAAGTATCAAAACCACACATTCTTGTGGAGATCATTCATCAAACAAGCTGAGCAAAATACATTTATGGTTGTGGGAGCAGTGGCAGCTGAAACTGGATTATATGATATACTTCGAAAACAATGAATTATATCAAGACTTCTGAACACAGAACTGTAACAAAAGTGCTGTAAAATCTGTGCATAGCAGGTAGGAATTACTGAGAACGTAGTGAAGAGCTATAGTAGAACTATAAGGGCTACTTCATTTCAAAAACTCAGTATTTTAATTGGAGGTCACTTGAATTGTAACTGATAATGATGGGACAAAACAAAAGCTGTTTGAAAAGTATGTAAAGAAATTCCGTTACAAATTTTGCACTTAATTTACTACGTGTCCGTATACTTTTGATTGATTACGCAAGCTAGACCTACAGGTCAATGACAGCTATGTAGCGATGCATGGACTCTAACTTCTCTTCAATAATGCACTCTACAATTCAACTTTAAAGTTTTTCTACTCCATAATTGTGTTGACTTTGATGACTAAAGAAAGACAAGGGAACAATCGGAGCTGTCTGCAATGAACTATCACTAGAAACGTGTCCTCCTTCATTCGTTGATCCATTCAACGATATAATATACCAATGTTCCAAGTCAAAATAAAAACAGTATGTGTCTGAACGTGTGGAAAACTGCAGGTCAGCCAGTTCGTTGAAATGCATTTGAAGTACAGCGCTAGTATAGAACCAAAGGGACCATGAATTATGGATTAGATAGTATGTGTGCATATCTCAAGTTTCTCAACGTCCCCCATGGGTGAGCAGATTTGCTGCCGAGAGGTTGGTTTTGAACAAATTCATGACTCCTTCACTCTAAAACGAAATCAACACACGGCTCCTCCTGTAATCTCATTTATCCAGAAGAATTTTTCATGCAGAGATATGGTATGCAAGTACTAGTAAATAGAAATCACATCTTTCCCGAAACATATGACTAATGACTGATGATAACAGTACTAGAATTACTGATTAAGAGGTATCTTCCCAGAAATATACTCAAACAGATTCTCGAATCTTTCTGGAAAACAAATATAGTACATTACAATTAGTATCCCAATCGTGTTGCAGGCAGATTCGGCCTTTTGGATTTGTTTATTTCTGGACTGGGAAGATGCTAGATACCTCCTTAATTTGTCATGAGCAAACCATCCTCAGCCAAAGAGGGAAATATTAAAACCCGGCTTGGTCGGCTATGTGCATATGCAGGGTCATCTGAGGCAGGCCTCCCCCAGGAGAGTTGAGAATTCGGGATCCGGCCTGCCTGATTCCGTGTATACTAACCACGTGACCTCGCTTCCTCTCCTTGGTACTATCCGCAGCATGCTTTGCGGATCTCACTGGTAGTAATTAATTGAGCAGTGGCTAATTTAGGGAGTGTATGACAGCTTGCGAGTTTTGGCTCATATAGATACTAGTCTCCTTCCTGTGTAACTAGAATTATGATGCTAACATGGTAATAAGGAAACTATTTCATCTCGTCATCGATTGCACACAACAAACTGAAGGACCTCCAGTATACAATATCCAATCTGGAAATCGTAATATTGAAGGAAAGAAGTTTTGAAGGACCCAAATCCATACTGGGTCCCATTTGGCTTCATTCGCTCGCATCCTTAGTTTTGCCCCCCCCGCGATCGCAAGCTCGTAGTACGTCTGCATCGTTGACCCACTTCGCCATCGACGTGGTAGTTGTTCCCCCAGAAATTTCTAAGTCGGCGCAAACAACAAGGACGATTTCTACTAATAAGAGTCGGCCAAGCTGATGTCCCTGTCGTGTCGCGGTGGACAGGAAGCAGGGGACGAAATTTGCAACGAAAAAGGACGTGCTCGTCCGTTTCCCTCGAATTTCCTGATCAACTCCGATCCTGGCAAGCAACAAACAAGTCAACGATCGACAGCCCAACGTGCCTGCGTGTCCCTGTCGCACGCGCGCGATCGCTTTGGGATCGAGCCCTTCGGACAGTTTAATTAGGGGGAAAAAAAAACTTGGTGACGAACCCAACCAAACGAAAGCGCGCACGGCACAGCACCGCCGCGGCGGCCAGAACCCAAACCCTAGCGCGGCTGATTGAAATTACCGGCCGGCGAGGGGATTAGGAACGAGTCTGGCAAGCGAACCGAAGAACGAGAGAACAAGGGGGAGGGGGATTAGGGGAGTGGTGGGCCGGGGAAACTCACGATGATCTCGGCGATGACGCGGGGCTGCCGGAGCGGGCGGAGCAGGTAGGCGAGGCCGCGGGTGACGACGACGACGAGGCAGATCTGCAGGATGGCGAGCGGCAGCGCGTAGTCGAGCGGGTTCTCGCCCTGGTACGCGCCCTGCGACGTCGCCTTCATCGGCGCCGGGCACCGCGTCGTCGCGTTCGCCGCCATCGCGTCCGCCGGCGGCTTAAACCTCTCTCCCCCCCCACGCAACGCTTGTGTGTTTCAAATCGATCGGGATTGGCGAACGAACTGATCTGGTGTGCGCTCTGTTAATTGGGCTGCTGGGCTCGGCTCGCCGCGCGAGTATTTATAGCGCGCCCGGCCCGGCTGCCACGCCAGGGCTGCAACCGGACACGCGCATTAGGTATAGAGACACCTTATTATTACCATGGTGTCAGAAACAAACGCGAATATTTATGCTAACAATCCCGTGCGTAGGAGATACTCTAGATAGTGACCACCAGATCAGCGTACAGAAGTCAAGCGCATGAAACGACGCTCATCCGACGTAAAATCAGAGATGCTCTCGCATCGGGGCCCACTCATAAGGTTGAAAAAGTAAGATCCCTAAAATATGTAGTTATATGATAAATCAAAGTAAAATCTATAGTTTTATAAAGTTTTATCTTAAATCTATAATTTTGCAATAGTTTTATCAAAGAACCTGTAGTTTTACAAAATTAACTCCATTTTATAAGAATTTATTTATTATAAAGTCAGTTGTGCTTTCCTGTATTTGTAAGGGTCACGGGTTAGAGTTTCTGCGAGTTTGAAAACACATGCTTACTATGTGAAAGAAAAAAAAAGGAGGACAAGGACACTTGCTAGCTACTCCCTCCGGTTTTAAATTGTTGACGTTTGACTTTTTTTGAGTTACGTTTGACCGTTCGTCTTATTCAAAATATTAGGATAAATATGTAAAATTATAAGTTATATTTCAATTTCTTTTAGTAAAGAAACTAATCATAACAAAATCTATGATAATTTTTAAAATATTTTGAATAAGACGAATGGTCAAACGTAACTCAAAAATGGTCAAACGTCAACAATTTAAAACCAGAGGGAGTACTTGCACACCCTTTTGCTGTACACCCCATTGACCTACCTCCATGGTTAGACCTGGATCTTTAGCCGTTTCGCGCCAACTATAGGCTGCTGGCAACTGGCTGGGGTTGTGTGTAATATGGCCGCCATGTTCAGACTTCAGCTTCGTCCTTTGCTGAGTCGACTAGCTGCTATCTTGTCTCAGAAAAAAAATTCTTTAACATGTCTTATCGTACTTGTCGGAGAAGAAGCTATACAATCGGGCTCTTGAATCATTGGGTATCCAGGACGTCATAATCCTTGGTTCATCAAGTCCTTTGATTATTATATGGCATTATTATTAGGCAGCTAAATGGCCCAACCCAATGCCTAACCGTCGACGGTTGGGGAGCAAGAATCCTAAACAGGTCGGTCTCTCGACAATAAGAAACTCAGTTTGGGTTATCTAACATCTATTATTCATTTATTGTCATGTTATTTCATAGTCATCGGACGACGTCTAACATGTGTACCAAATGCTAAATGATGTATGCAAGACGTGCCCACGATATTTCTAGGAAAAGTAACAAAAATGACCCTCATAACCTGTTTTGTTGTAGATACTCACCCACCTAAAGATATTGTTGCAAAAACTTGCAGAGATAGAGATGCTATATCCAGGTCTTGCCTAGTTAAAATCTGCTTATGATGATGGAGATAAATTAACATAACAAATCTGCCAATTCCGATATTCTCACATCTCATTCTGGTCGACGACCTTCGCCGGCCGTAGCTAACCGTCTAGGGCTGGTCTCTATCTGGCAATGAGCAGCTCAATTGGTTATCCGGAATCCATGGTCCTTGTGCCCTTTTTCAGAACTACATGTGGAACACGTGTTGTAGAAGTGTTCGGTCAACTCTGATACACTCAACGACGTTCTCATTATATTTGTACTGCATCTGTCTAAAAATACTTGTCATCATGGTTAAACATCTAGGCAAACGTAGAAAAGATGCATGACCAAAATGACAATTATTTTAAAACAGATGTAGTAGCTCGTTAGGATTCCTACTACGGTACTACCTCTGTGGCGTCCAAGCCCGTCGCAACCTCCACTCTCCCAACACTAACCATCATGCATCAATCCGATGCTGATGAAATGGTTTCAGTGAGGGAGTTTTTTTCTTCCCGCTCTCTATGTGTTCTTTTGTTGTTGATAGTAAGGTGTAGACCAAGGTTCGAGTCACATTTGATATAAACTTAGATGTTTGGTCATGTCTTATTGATTAAGCTTGGGTTATTTTTCTATGTGACGTTTTTGGCTCTGTTACGGGCACTATAAACTCGAGAAATTATAGGTCTGTACATGCTGAGCTAATATATGTACCAAGTGGTACTCAATTTGCCGAAAAACTATTTCCATTTTTTATATAAAAAAAGTAGTACCTCTTGGACCATTCAACTATATTCACAATTATTTCTCCGATAAGTTTTGACCACATTTTTCTATGTACAATATGGATAGTAGTATTGATGATGATCAGAGCATTGCGGAAGTAGAGAAACAGTGCTAACAAAACGCTCACCATTCCACACGTCCCGCGGCGACGATCGATCGACGTGCCCAGCTCAGGCCGTGTCGCTGATTGGCGACCACGGCACGGGCACCACGGTGGAGCTGCCGCCCATCTCCTCGTCCAGCTCATCCTCCTCCGTCGCCGCCGGCGGCCTCGCCTTCGGATCAAACCTCTTGCTCTTGGGGTTCGTCGCCGGGTCGTACCTCTTGACCACCAGTACCGACGCCAACGTCCTGAACGCCGGCGACGCCAGGTAGCTCCCGACGGGGCCCAGCTCGTCGGCGTTCTCCACCAGCGGCGCCGTCGGCGGCATCCTCCCCACCACGAACACGTTGAACGTGGACATGGACTCCATGGTCTCCAGCACCTCCTCCTTGGTGCAAGCCTCTCTCTCCTCGAAGTGCACGGACCCGTCCTTCACGGCGCCCACGTTGGCCTTGAACGCCTCGACGGCGGCCTCGTCGGCGGCGCTCTCCTCGCCGGAATGTGGAAGGTTCGGCCGGAACCTCGCCAGCGTGACGGCGACGCCGGGGTGCTCCGCCATGCGGGAGGCGTAGGCGAGCGCCTCCCGGTCGTCGGCGCCGCCGAAGAAGAGCGCCGCGACGGAGAAGGAGACGTTCTTGGCGGATACCTGCGCGTGGCCGCCGAGGCCGCGGTCGACGAGCACGGCGACGGAGCACGGCGCCTCGCGGAGCACGTGCTTGTTGGCGGCGTGGTACGCGGAGCCGAGGGACCGGAAGGAGCCGTCGTGCTGGAGCACCTTGTGGTACGGCATGACGACGATGGCGGCGCGCTTGGCGGCGGCGCTGTCGATGACGTCGCGGTGGATGGTGTTGAGGTCGGAGATGGCGGTCATGGCGCGGACACGGACGGAGCTCAGCTGCTGGAACGCCTCGAACGCCACCACCATCTGGCCCTCCGCCCGGTCGGCGCCGTTGAAGAAGGGCATGCCGTTGCGGCGCGCGCGCTGGACCATGGTGATCGCCGACGACCGCTCGGAGAGCTCGACGAGGTGCATGGCGTACATGACGAGGCGGCGGTGGCCGGTGCCCCGCGACGCCTCGACGAGGTTGAGCAGCGTGGGTATGTTGCGGCTGGTGTGGAAGCACGCCAGCACGCGGAGCTCGCCGTCGGCGTTGTCCCCCGGCGCACACTCGACGGTGCGGCGCTTGTACGGCGCCGACGGCCGCGCCGGCTTGTAGACGGCCATGACGATGGGCGTGGTGATGAAGGTGGTGAACAGCGCCATGAGCACCATGATGGCGAACGCCTCGTCGTTGAGCACCTTGCGGTCGCGCCCGATGTTGAGCACGACGAGCTCGACGAGACCTTTCGTGTTCATCAGGAATCCTAGTGTCACAGCTTCACGGATCGGGATCTTGACGAGCAGCGCGGTGGCGACGGCGCCGCCGATCTTGCCGATGCAGGCGTTGGCGATGACGAGCACGAGCAGGCCCCACGACTTGGCGCCGCTGATGGTGGCCACGTTGGTCTTGAGGCCGCTGGAGACGAAGTAGAGCGGGAGGAAGAGGCCGGTGACGAGGTCCTCCACCTTCTCGATGAGCATGCCGGCGAACGGACCGTCCTTGGGGACGACGACGCCGACGACGAACCCGCCGAACAGCGCGTGGATGCCGATCACGTCGGTGACGAAGCCGCCGGCGAGGACGATCGCGAGAATCGCGCACACGTAGATTTCCCTGATCGGCTCGCCCTCCCGGCACCGCCGCGCCATCCACGCGAGCACCGGCCGGAGCAGCAGGAACGCGGCGGCGACGAAGCCGGCGGAGGTGAGGAGCACCCAGAGCGAGATGATCGGCGATCCCGAGCCGGAGAGTGCGATGGCGAGGGCCAGGAGGATCCAGGCCATGACGTCGTCGACGGCGGCGGCGGAGAGCGCCATGCGACCGATGTCCGTGGTGAGGAGCTTCAGCTCGGTGAGGATGCGCGCCAGCACCGGGAACGCGGTGATGGAGAGCGCCACGCCCATGAACACCAGGAACGGCGCGTGCGGGGCGTCCTTGACGATGGTGGCGCGGAAGGCGAAGGACGTGCCGATGCCGAGCGCGAACGGGAGGGCGATGCCGGAGAGGGAGATGGCGAGGGCCTTCCTCCCCGTGCGGCGGATGGAGGAGAGGTCGAGCTCCAGGCCGACGAGGAAGAGGAAGAAGAGGAGGCCCAGGTTGGCCAGCGTGTCCAGCACCGTCATGCTCTCCGGCGGGAAGACGGTGTGCAGGAACTTGGTGCTCCGGCCCAGCGCCGACGGACCCAGTAGAATCCCTCCCTGCAGGATACACCATGCTCTAAACCTCTAAAGAACCAGTTGGGACAAAAATCGGTTTTACCCTACCATATCTTACCCACCTGTAAATTCGCCTTTGATCTAAAACATCACCTCTAATATCTACCATCCGATCTTGCCATGGTGGGCCCAGACTTGCCGTAGGGTGGACATGGACAGAGGACAAACGTCATCGGCAGTGCTTTTCCGATGACGATCGACGAATTTTTGCTACAGAGGAACGAAGATACCCGCCGATCAATGCCGCCCGCGAATCACGCTCCCGTTTCCCTTCCACCAAACCCTCACCTGCTCCTCTCATCTCTCGATCCCCGCATCCGCCGCCGCCGCCTCGCAGACGCATCACGCTCCCGTTTCCCTTCCACCAAACCCTCACCTGCTCCTCTCATCTCTCGATCCCCGCATCCGCCGCCGCCGCCTCGCAGACGCAGGCGTCGAAATCTCAGCAGCCACTGGTCCAAGCGGGCGCGGTGCCTACATGGTCGGCACCTACCCGCCGGCTCAGTGCTCGCCGCCGTTCGGCTCATGCGCGCGGCGGCGACTCGGACGCCAAGCCCTACGTCGCCGCCCACAACGTCGTCCTGGTCCACACCACCGCCGCCGAGATATTCAAGTTCAAGTACCAGGTACGTAGCCAACTGATGCTGGATCGGCCGCAGTGTCTTGCCCTGTTCTCAACCCGTGTGGTTGTTTTCTTCGCAGATGTTGTGCACAAATTCTACAGGATCTGCCGTCGTGATCTGCACGGGGAGGCTAACTGTTTGTTTTGGAGAAACTCCAATTTCGTTCTTTTCTTTTTTTTGCTCAGTCTGCGAAGGCTAAGATCGATCAGTGTGTAGATGATGAACTGCAACCGCTGGTTTGAAGTACGATGATGCTTACCAGGTTAATAAAGTTTTTTGGTTATATATTGTCTTATTGATGCTTAATAGTGATCTAAGTTACCCAAATCTCTGCCTTTTAGCCTAGCATGGTGTCAAGCAGAACTGATTTTCAGTATCAAAATGTTTTTGCTCCGCTGATAAAGCTGGGATTGATCTCAAATGAGCCATGTGAGTTACTCCCCATACGATCTGATTGAGCTCAAATTGTCCAGGATGCAATACCGGTGACTGTGACTAGACTGATTTCTATTTTTTTTATTTAATTGTACAATATTACTCCCGGCTATTATGATTACTCTTCTTTTTTTGCAAATAGTATATTATGATTCTGTTTAATTATGGATCAAACGCTACCAGCTACTCTTGTATATCTTTTTTTTTTCTTGAGTAAAAGAAGACATGCTTGCTTGTGCATTCTCCTTCTCTGTTCAGTGTGCTACTAACATATCTTAGCGAAGTGTATCCCTCTATTGGATTTGTCTCGTAGGTGAGCTGATTATGTATTTGCTTGGTAGGATAAAGAGGAGGTCAACAATCTCCTATTTTTCTTATATCTGCTTGCTTTGTTCTTTTGCCAAATTACTTGGTTGTGTGGCTTGTGATCGCCATGGAAGAATTATGGATTCCCAAATTGTTCTGACAGAGAAATGTTCGATCTGTAAGGCAGAGGAGATGCAACATAAAGCAGTTTACCAAAAGCTACTGTGTAGAGTAGTTTGTGTTTATACCAATTTTTGTTGATCTTGTTCGTGCATGACAGAGCATCATGTCAATGGAACAGATCTGGAACCTGAAGGCAAAAAGTGTGACAACTGACAACCAGGCAACAACAATGGCGCGTGAACCCTGGTGCGTCGAGCCGCTTCAAGGCATAACAGCGCGTGAGCCACGGCGCTTGTGATGGCCGGCAACAACGCCGGCGCAACACAGATGATATACACTAACCCTCCTCTGCTTTTGGCAAATCTGGAAGCACAGGAATGAGGTGGTGTTCAGAGAAGATGCCCCGAGTCTTGCCCGGCTTCTCCGTGACTGCCGGGATAGAATATGTTTGTGATAAAAAATTCTATCATGGAAAATTTCATGGGATAGAATATCTAACCATTTTGACTAACTGTAGGTGAAAACTAGATGTTTTGGCAGATTTTTTATTTCATAAAAAATTAATTGCAGGTGATGGTGTTCTTTTAGGTGAAAACTTCATGTTTGTGAAAATGTTTTCCTCCGTAAAACTTGATAAGAACACCATCAACTTCATTTTGACTGACTGTAGGTGAAAACTTCAGGTTTCTGCAGATGGTTTGGCCTTCATTTTTGACGACTAAACAATTTAATTGCGGACAATATAGCTCAAGTGGTTCTTCCATATCATCCAGTTTTGGAGTATAGTGCGCCTCAATCCTCAAATGGCACGCAAGCATTTGATGACAACATGCAAGCATTCGGTCAATCGGTTAGAAAACTGCTGTTATATTGTTGAGCTATCATACATATCCCCTAAATCCATATCCAGATTACAGTGGGAAGGTGAGGCTAAGGACTCTCGCGTGAATGTCATCGATTGCTCCAAAAGGTATAGCTAAAATTTTAGTGGAAGTGGAATCTAAGATGAAGGGCATGTTTGAGCTGAGCTTAATACAGTCTACTGATACTACAATGGTTAGGTTTCTTCCTTTATGCCAGGTGAGCTGGACTCCCCAATTCTATTATTTCCAGTATGAGATGGATTTATGCAACAAAACTACAATGGTTAATTTTGGGTAAAGTTATGAGGGATAATTGATCAGTCATCATGTGCTACGTTTTATCATATTCTCAAATTCAAGTAACAGTTTGCTACTCCGGCAGCTATTTCTCATTTACAGTTGTTAACTTGTTTGTGCCTTAGTTTTTCTCTATCCACGATTTACTATATTGCATTTTTTCATGGTCGGATCTACAGGATTTTTTTCATTCCTAAATTAATTCCATAAAGTGTTTTGTTGAAATGCCACCCATATTGCTGTCATTTCTGTTCTGATTAGCAATTTCTGCAGTGTTGTACCTGTTCATTTGAATCACATGCTGATTTCTATAGTTCATATGATTAGCATGGTTCTTACTCCTTTTGATCTTGCTCTTATGATTAGGAGTATTACTTGCATATGGCTGCTTTCGATCTTGCTCTTTATACATTCATACACTGGCCTGGGAAGTCCCATTACTGGGAGTTTATTTTTAATTGTCTGACTTAAACTTCTTTTGTCGGTGATTAATTCTGATGATATGTTCAGGGCATTACACATAGAGATTTGATTGTTCGTGCCTCATCCAATATAATTTGGTCTGAATTTGATAATCTGTCTTGTTCGTGGACTTGAACAATCAATTATATGTACCACTGATGCGATGTTACTTTTATCTGTTGAGCTTTTATTTACTTTCTATTCTTACAAATTTCAGGCATGTTAGACCCCAAAGCTTGTCGGATTTTTGAGTGTGGTAAAGGATCTGAGGACCATGCATGACTTGATCAAACAACATAAGAGTATGTTCACAATTTTTGAATTGCATTTGCTGTTTAATTTTGGTCTTTTACTATCTTCGATTTACCTTGTGAAAGCTCCTCCAGCTACCTCTTCCAGCAGGTACAACGACCTGATTCACTTAAGGCTAATAAAATGATATGTTTGTAATATATGTTCCTTTATTACTATATATCAGCAGGGTAGCCTTGGATGATAAAATTGAAACTGGGCAGTCAAGGTGAAGACTAATGCATCCTCAGTTTCCGGAAACAAGCAGGAGATTGACAGTAATCTTTGGTGACCATATGAACCTGTGTTTTTAAGCTTCTGGACTGGGAACCTCGTGTTAGCACCAGCTAACCAGTGGTTTCTATGAGACCACTTATTTCTTAATTAAAGGGCAGTGCACCTGCCAATTTCCGTACAAAAAAATGATATGCACCGCTGCAATTGTCAGCAATATCGCTTTTGTCGTGTTAATGTCGAGTTGGTACTTAAATGCAATGATGTGTCAGAAGTGTGTTTTTTTATTGTACGTCCACGGTACATCATATTATTTTCTTTGTATGATAAGTCCTGCCAAGTGAGGTCATTTGGTCGGACACGTGCGTGGCGCACGTGCATTTTTACTAGTGTCATGTTAATTAGCAGATCGGCAAGCGAGATCAACAATACCATCCATGAATTCAAATCAGAAAGATATGCCTCGATGCGCTTCAAGTGATTATCCAGGAGTCACTGGTTTATGGAAGTTCGTTCCATTTCCAAAAAAAAAAAAAAAAGGAGCAGATGCATGCATACTTGGAGATTAAGTCATCATTAGTTTTTTTTTATTGCAGAAATGCTATCTGTGTACTCTCTCTAGTCAAAATAAGTGACGATTGCTAGTGATATATCGTCAGTATTTTAATTATCTTTGATTTACATTTTTCTATAGACGTTATACTGGTCGTCTTAGTGAATTAGTCCATTATGCGTCACTGAAAGCATAACAAAACCTCGAAATTCTAAACACAAAGCATAACAAAATCAGCACAAGGTGTGTCTTGGATTGAGTTCAAAAATTTGAGCTAATCGGCTCGGCATCAAAGGAAAATAAGATAGGAGTAACTTCAAACATACTTAGTACTCTCGCCATATTTAAAATCGGCAGGACGCCCATCATCATCTCTAGGTATATAACTAGCATGAAACTTCTTGGTGAAAACTTCAGATTTTCAGAGCTTTTATTGGTATTTTCCAACAAAACAATCAGAGAGCACGCAAGGTCTATAGCTATAGTTGCATCTTCTAATGCAAATTATTAATAAACTTGACGTTGGCCTAGTGATATAGCACAAGTTCTGTTGCGTTGTTCGATGCATGCACGTGTTCTCGTTTTTTTTTTGTACCACTTCTCATTCTCACGCCGGTGCCGGCGGCGTGAGGGGGCTAGCTGACTTTTGCAGCCAGAACGCCGGCAGTGGACAAATCGATCACGAGGAAACTATAGTGTTAGTAGTAGGCACAGATCAGCACATGCATGGCTGGCTGCATGCTCACCGGCCGGCCGCCGAAACACCAGCTGCTGCTGCATAAGGTAAAGCTACGGTCGAAATTAACGAGCAACTTACAATGATCTCGGCGATGACGCGCGGCTGCCGGAGCGGGCGAAGGAGGTAGGCGAGGCCGCGGGTGACGACGAGGACGAGGCAGATCTGCAGGATGATGAGCGGCAGCGCGTAGTCCAGCGGGCTCTCGCCCTGGAACGCCCCGTGCGACGCCACCTTCGCCATCGCCGCCGTTCGAAAGGACGGTTACTACTGGCCTGAACTTCACTGACTTGACTAGATGATTTATTAAGCGTCGAGCTACTAAGCTAGCTCCGACGACGATGGCCAGAATGTACGGCTCCGTACGGGGTGTATATATAGGAGTCCAGGTGGGTGGCCGACGGCGACCTCTCGCTCGCTCGCTGGAGCATAGGGAACTAAGGGAAGCTGACTTTTTCTCAGCCGTACCAACGGCGATATAATAAGCGAGTGTGTCTAATCTTCAAGCTAGTGATTGTAATCTTGTTAGTTTCCTGTCATGTTGTCCATTATTATGTAGTTGTTGTCGTTTTGGGACTGCGATTGTAAACCTAGTAACATTACTAATTATATATGAAAGTACCTTATATGTATGAATCAAAGTTACGTGCATCATTTCTGTTTAGTCCAATCTAAACACAATACTATTAGGCCCCGTTTGGAACGTAGGAATTTCACAGGAATTTTACAGGAATTTCACAGGAATCAGTTCAATTCCCGCAGGAATGGGGAAGAAATCCTCCATTCCAAACGGGGCTTTATTGTTTCGCCAAAAAAAAAAAAACAATATCGTTTCCTTCTTTCTGCACACATTCCACTCGTTCTCCACCTACTTATTTACTGCAAGAGGTAAATAATAATTCATCCAAATAAATAGGAAGCGCTTCTGTTCGAGATTATTTTAGGCCAATGATGCACTCGAAGAGTTGACGTTGGACTCCGTAACCGCGGCTGCACGAACATACGTAGAGAAATGGATTCTCGGCCGAATTCGTAGCCGCGAAGTAATATGCTGAGCCAGTTCATAACATGGATCGTTCCACGTGCTAAACCACCCATTCTGATCACTGCAATCGTGTCATTTTTATTTTGTTTAAAAAAAAAATCTTGCGAGAGGTGTCAACTCGGTGGTTTGGAGACTACTACTGCCTGATTTTTCTAAGTTTGATAAGGACGAACAGCAACGACATATAGCTGATAATTAGCTTTTCTTTATTATAGTATATTCACCATATGGGCATAATTCATTGCATTTGTATTTCCGAGGTCTGACCTTGCAAAAAGAATCAAATAATGGAGCTGATAAATACCTTTTTCTGTTGGCAAGCAGAGCAATAAGAGAAATATCATCGTGCTGCACATGAAATATCTTCCGTCAGTTGCGATTGTTTTTTTTTTCCGATTGGACTTTAGAGACTTCAAATATGGGAAGTTGCATTCACGTTTTCATTTGCCATCTTATGCCAGCAGTGTCACATGGACGACTTCCCATGTTTGACTTGCCAACGCTTGGCTTGCAACTTCATATAATGCATTCAGTTAGTCAAAATTCAAATGTTTGCCAAGTTTATCTTGTGTCTAAGAACAGCTACTAAATTTTCCTGAAGGAATCTTGCTGTGACTCTCCGATCACATACATATGTCATTTGGAACATAGAGATATTCCACGATATGACACTTTGGCTACCAATATTTTATAAAGAAAAATATTACAAACAAAAAGGATTGTACATCATATCAACGTATTTTTTTGTGATAAGCCTAGTAACTTAAATTACATTATAAAGTATTACATAATGGTGTTAATAAAAATTGGCTGAGCCGAATCCTGAAATGACATATATTTCTTTATCAGAGGTAATATTATGTCTGGAGTATTCACTACAATAAAATAGAGCTTTAGTCACCAAGTTTTAGTGACCAATTTTTTTTTCTTTTGTTGGTCACTAGAAGTTAATCAATAGTGACAAAGTTTGAGATTTTTGGTGGATATACGATTTTAGTGACCAATATTATATATAGTTACCAAGCTTATGTTGGTTGCTATAGAGTTTTAGTGACCAACATATACGATTGTTAGTCACTATATACATATAGTGACAATATTTTAGCCACCAAAATGTGACCAACCTTGTTGGTGACAAAATGTGAAGTAAATGTGAAGTACACAAATTCCTCGTATATGTAGTAGGATTTAGTGGATACAAACTCCTACCAAACCATTGAAGGTCTACATCCCTACCAAACCATCCTCGTATATGTTAGTAGGAATTATTGGACACGAAGTCCTCCAACTTTTGCCAGAGTTGAGAGATACTAGATCAACATATACGAGCGAGCGTCAAGCAAATTTGTCTAAAACCAAGAGGAAATATATAAGTGATTTCTCTTTTTCAGGTAAGGACGGAAGGTGGACTGAAACTCGATCTGAAATCAACAATCCCTACAGCAAGCATCATCGAACTAATACACATAGCGGTTAGATTTTCAGATAACGATGAAGTGAGATGGCAGAGGGTGGGGTAAATGTATTCAATTATGTAAAGAAAATAAACTGAAGTGCGAATTGCTTTTGATACTCTTCCAGCACTTGTTCACTTTTTCACTCCTTCCTGTGGTCTGATCTTCTAAAACAAAGAGGCAAAAACTGAACGACCGAATGACAGATCGGTGAGCAGGTGACGGCCGAAGCTTATCTGAGAGGCCATATATCACGGCAGTGATAACAACTAGTATACTAGTTAAGACCAAGTGGCATTGGACTTTTGGCTGGCGGCGATAGATGCCCTTCTCTGACTTTGCTAGCTCGAATCCGACGTGACTTCTGACTTTCTGCCGACAGACAAGCTATCAAGGCCGTGGATTATTAGCGCTCAACTATCAGATGCTGCGGCAACATTATCCTCTTGCTTATTGCGATAAGCAAACGTCACTATTCATTGTTTTTCCTCGACGTGTTCTGACATTTTCTCAAGCTACTTGCGTGCTATATTTAAGTGTGCTTTTATTTGCTTGCTGAGAAGCTATCAACTCCTTCCCATTGGCCATGTCTATATGACTATCCTGTGTGTTGCTTGCTTCATGAAACAACAAACTGGTCAATGATTAATTTGTCTGTACTTTGACATGTGCTAATGTATCATCCATGAATCTGCTGATTGAACAGCTAACATAATTAGCAATAAGGTGTGTGGTGAGCACAATTCGTTTGTGCACGCCTTTTGCGTTTTCTACGTGAGCAGAACAGAGGTGTGGAACCACGCATCGCATCTTTGTCAGATGTGCAAATTTTTGAGACGCAAGACTTGAGTGTGGTCCTAGTTTTCTCTAGCTAGGTCCAAATCATGTTGTGTGGAAAGAAATGCTCAGAAACTTTATATGATACGCTGAACAAAATTCAAATATACAGTTAAGATTCACCACATAATACTGAATCAGAATAATGTTTATGTGTGTCCTTGTTCTTAATTGGTTGGTGATTGAAATTGTGTCTCCAGTTTGGTCGGTTGTTTAGGTGTTTAACAGGAGAATTATTGATCATGGCCTCTTGTTTAGGTAATTAAGTGCCTAATCTATCAGTGCTGATGGTAACTGACGACTGTGGGGTGCGGAGAAGATGCTGAAAAGTCAATGAGCCTAGGTATCAGAATCTGAAAATAACAATTGTACATAATTGCAGTTTTGCACAGTGTTCAAGTTATCCGATTTTGCTAGGTAACATTAGATTCTAATTTATACTCTGCAATTTCTCCCTTTTTGAATTCTTATACTGACTCATGTAAAAATGATGGTCGATTCTGGAAGATTTTAGTCTAAAAATTAGTTCAGTTTTATGTTCCACAAAACTTGTTTGGCTGGATGCTGATCCTGACCACTTGGTTTCTTCTAGTAATTTTTTTTACTAACTACCCTTCGCTTTGCAGAACCATTAAACACAGGCAGATGCAGAGGCAGGAGTTCAGAGAGCAGGTAATGAAATGGTCCGCAGAATTACTGATGATGTAGTATCTAATGAATAGAGTACTAATCTGCAGAGTCACATACTATAGCTTCTATTGGCATAGTGCGAATTTTTCTGTACTGAGTTACTGACTGAGAGAAGCAAAATCATGTAAAAAGATGAGCCAGACAACTGAGAGAACCTCATGTTTGATGAGCCAAATTATCAGAGTACAACAACTGACAAGGACAACATTAGATACGGTTCTGATCACAAATCATATCCCCTCAAGAAGAAAAAAAAAAGGAAGAAGAGGCACACACTAGGTAATAAGGGAATGACAAATGCAAATGTCGAAGGAAAGATCTCGCAGCGCATTGCTTTCTGGCATATCTTTCTGATGCTGACATCCCCAGACCTGGTACAAAACCTAACTCTGAATGAGATTAAAACAAGACAAACAATAGCAAGTGAGGATTGTACCGGCATCCCTCAAAGTAAAATTCAGAAAGTGGCAGAGATAATGGTATTGATAGGAAATGAAGTTTTTGCAGATAATGTCAGAGAAGATTTTGATAACATGCTGAATGAACGTATCATTTAAGTATGATGTGTATGTCATTATCGTAGTTTAGCTAGATAGTTGCCGTGGATAATTTTGTGTAGGGCAAAAGACATGGTTGTGTGATCATATATACATTTTTTTATGTACAACTAAGATATTAGGGCTCACTGCATACTGTCTATCCAAATAGTTGAAAAACATCCAGTGACTTCAGAATTCTAGAACAAACGTGACTTCAGAAAATTGAATCAGCAAGTATACAGTCAAGTTTTTTTTCTTCAGCTACAAAGCAAGCATACAGACCAATACCAAATTTGTTCAAATTCAAGAATGAATGTCAACAAACTTTTTATGGTTGACCAGTATTTTCTCTTCAGTGTGATCAAGTAATAATTCTATAGCCACTCATTCAAAAGAAGAAAATGAACCGTGAATAATTCCCACACAATGTACACCAATGCTTCAAGCATGGCAATGAGAATAGTAATCAGTCCTCTGAAGGAACGACATTTTAGTCCTCTGAAGCAAAAAGGAACAAACATTGTGCTGTTCCCAAAGATTTCATCCTACAGGACGCTAACAAACTGCCTTTATGTTCTAGAAAATGTCCCTACTGTTCCTCACATGTGAATAGCTACCCCGTGATTTACCCAAAGAGTAAAAATCCAAATTAAAAAAAAATATAAGCTTCGGCATAGCAACATGAAGTAGAATCATTCATTAAAAAGAATATGAAGCAGAATCGGTCAACAGAATGTTTGGACACAACAAGCACCAATTGTAACATTCTTCTTTCCCAACCGTGAAGTATACAACAGGTAATGAGTTAGAGGCTTTTCATCTTAACGCATTTTAAGAGCAACATTTAGTTGCAGTCATCATGATTACTTTGTAAAAAATCCTTCTTACATCCTCGCAAGCTAATGCCTTCCCTTCAATTCTACTCGCCCACGTCTGAATAATCCAATTGCAAAAGCTATGAGTCCTATCTCAGATCATCAGTCTAATATGCCGCAAGGTTTTTTTTATCTCAATCTCACAATGCAACCACTCAGTTATCCATTATGAAGCTCAAATTATGGCAACCTGATCATGAACCTCTATTGCACATTTGCAACCAGCTGCTTCGTTTGCATCCTTTTTAAGAAACAGGCATTGTCTACTTACCGTTCAAGAAAATAGTAGTGCTACTCATAATGAAAATGACACCAATTCTGAGAGAAAATAACCTCTTACCCAAAAAATCAGTCATTGAAACACCAAATACTTATTGCCAAGCTTCAGGTCTTCCTCTCCTGCTTGAAGTCCCAGAGCTGCAGCCGCCGCTCAGCAGTGCTCGTCACCGGAGCAGCGCCACCTCCAAGAAAGAACGGCAGGCCGGCAGCATCAGCAGAAGCAGAGGTGAACCTCTGCAGCAGGCACGGGTGCTGAGTCGGCGGCCACATCGGTGCGGTGACGGCATTGGACTGAAGTGTGCCCCTATCGAAGACGACCGCGGGGGGCTGCTGCTCCTGCAGGAAGGCGAGATGGGGTATCGTCTCCAAGGACATGATATGCGAGCTCGGGGTCTGGGCAGCGTAGTAGGCGAGCGTCGGCTGCTCCTGCTGCTGCATTGGCTTGTTGTCGGTGGCGGAGCCATGAAGGAGCTCGGCGAAGGCGCCTCCGCCAGCGCCGGCGCCGCCGTTGTAGGCGTGGTTGGTTTGGTGAGCGGCTGCGGCGGCGGTCTCCGTGGGAGCGTTGGCGAGCGACAGCACGGAGCCCTTGCTGGTCTCGGAGGTGCTGACCTCCGCATCGGCGTCGTCGCCGGCCGGCGGCGGCGAGGGGGCCGGGAGGGCGAAGGAGCAGTCCAGCGACGGGAGCTCGTCGATGGCGGCGGCGGCGGCGCGGATGAGCCACTCGATGGCCTTGCTGGGCTGGTCGACGCCGAGGCGGTCCTGGATATCGTAGAACTGGATGGCCGTCGGCACGGAGAGCCGGACGCGCCGGTCGCGGAGGCCCCGCGCCGTCACCACCTTGCTGTGCCGGTCCTTGCCGCCGGCGGCCGCACGCGCCACGCGGCACGTCCGCCACGCCGCGGCCGGGCCGCCGCCGCCGCCGCTGTCGAGCGCGCCGCGCGGGCGCTTGCAGGCGGCTCGCTCCATGCCTACCTCCTCCATGGCTGCTGGCTCATCTCAAATCCTCGATCTGCGCGGCGCAATTACAGGCGGAGTTCAGAAAAGGTTGGCTGGGACAGTCTTTGACCACCAAATCTTTGCAAAAGAACGTATATTTTGGGAGGACGAAAGATGCATGCGAGTTGGGCACAAAACACTAGTTCTCGGACAAAATCTTGCAGAAATCTTTGCAAACAATGTTCTGAACGCAGCAGTGTAACAAGAGTGGATTGTCTTGAGTAAAATTGCACGGTTCCCTTTACCTCCAGTATCTTTACTCAAATATAATGTTTTACTATAATCGAGTGTACCCTAGAAAAGCGCATCCTAAAATCTGGGAAACTGAAGAAAAATTCGGCGGTTGTTCTATAATTATGGGGACAAAGGGAAAACTTTATCACAAAGCTTTGTAGAGTTGGGCAAATTAATAGTAAGCACACTACCAGCTCCTTGACTCTTTGACTGAAAGGCACAGTACACTACTCTAACTAGTGTTCTTTAGAAGAGGTCAGTTTTAATAAAAATGCATCCCCTACCAAATAAAGGGCGTCAAATCTGAGAAGCAAAGACGAGTAAAATCGACATGAAACAAAAATTAAACCTGAGATGCTACTGACAAGAGGAAGAACTCAGGAGGGGAAGAATGGCTGCTCCATCCAACAACTCTTCCAAAGGCGTTTTGCACAGAAAGATCATCAAATCTTGACAAGAAGATGCAGGAGGTAGGGGGGATGAGAAATGCAAAATAGAACACAAGTGAGATGCTCACCTGCAGCCGGAGCTGAAGGGGATCGAAATGTCTAGCTATGCCCAGCAACAGCAAGGGGAGTGGAGTGCCGAGTCCAAGACCTGAGGGAGTGCTCCTACTCCTACACGTGAAAGCAACTGAACTGAGCTTTGCTCTGACTGAGCACGAGTGATGAGCTGCTTGCTCCGCTCAGCACCTGACCCGCTGCAGCTGCTGGCCTGGACCGGGGCTTATCCGCCAGACCACTGCTGCCTGCCGCTGACAGTGAGAGGCGCTATATATAGAGGAGCACTTTTGCAACGAGGCCCGTCAAGCTTTTGGCACACAGTAGCATGCAGGGGCTTGACCGCAAAACTCCGGTACTCACTCCTTCCTGCACACAGTAACGCACTGCTGGTTTATGCTCCGTGCATCCGTATACGTGTCCCACTCGTAACGCTGGTTTTCTGTGGCAATTGGAGTAGGAGTATAAGTTTCAAGCTTACAGAAAAAGAAATATATTTTTTCATAAACAAAACCATTTCCTGCTTGTTGTAGGACTCGTATTCTGCGTTCCCGGAACAAAGCTGCAGTAGATTCAGTTTCAACAGGACTCGCATCTCAGGACGTCATTTGCAGTGGGGTTGTTGGATCAGTAACGGTAGCAGTAAAGCGTTCGGACAGGGGCAGTGCGTGGCAGCTTACCTGTCCTCGGTCAACGCGAGCAGCTGGTACGGGTTCTCGTTTTGGACGGGTGTCGAGAGAACATGTACAGGTTGTGACCGATGAAGCCAGAGGGGCTGTACAGTAAATACTCCAGTTTTCACGTACTGGATGGTCACTAAGAGCACGGAGCACCACCGGGCTCGACCTGCCGGATCTGGTCAAAGCAGGAGGGGGAAAAAAAAAAAAGAGAGAGAGAACGGAATCGAGTTGTTTCTTCGTTGCTCTGCAATTGCATTGGCATCGCGTGTTAACGTGCGTGCGTGCCTGCATGGTTTCCTATTAACGATCGGATTCGTGCAATATGCATCATCACCTCTCCCCATCGTATCGCGCGGTTTGCATTGCAAGGAATGCAAAGCTGCGGCTTTACCGCTCATGGCATCTCGGTTCTTGCCAAAGCACGAAAAGCTAAATGCCAGCGATGATATGACGCCGCACGCATAGATTCTTAATTTCCCGATTTAGCTAGTCTCATGATGGATCTGCCGGGCACGTGTCGCGTCACGGTTGTGGCGTACGTACCCTCTCTGATTCTATATATATCCACATTTCCACAACAAATGGTAGGTCGCGGATACACACCGGTGTTGGGCAGTGGCGGACCTCCCTTGATTCAAGGGCCTTCATCTGAATGCCCAAAAGTTTGAGAAAAAACAAAGTATGCAAATGTATTTTGTAGAAGTGTGCATATATGCAAGCAATTTGGACCTAAATCATGTCTCTTTTCAGCATATAAACATAGAAATCAAGATAAAAACCTGCAAATTTGATGTTCTTTGTTCAAAAATTTTCTTGGCTTAGATAATTTTCCATGCTACTTTGCATATTTGAATGCCCAACTAATGAATCTTGGGTCCGCCACTGGTGTTGGGGGCAGGGAGGTGCCATGTCCGATGATGAAACCGGCGGGCGGCGTGAGATCGTCGATGCAAAGGACGGCAGCACCGGTAAACCATCCCAGTGGCAAACCAAATAGTTTTTGGCAATTAGAGTACTGAAAGGTCTTGTGAGACCAGCGTGCGTGTGCACGGCAGTACGGCATCGGCATGGAGAAAAGGGGAGACGGGTCTCTCGAGACTACTACGTACTACGTGTGCACTGCACGGACGGTGATCGAGATGCCATCATCCATCCATGCATCACGCTGCTGGATCTTGGTGGTTTTGTTTACTGGGCAAGTAGGTGCTACGCGTGTCGACTTCCGGCTGGTCCCGCCCCGACACACGTGTCGAGACGTACGTCGTCGGCTCATACCGGGCTACCTTCGCTTGGGCTGAATTTTGGTGGTCAGAGGCTGTCAGCCCAGAACTCTGTATGGGCCTCAGCCCACTTCAACGAAACAGAAAGCCCTACTCCTTCATTCCCCTTCCCCAGCTCCAGCAGCTGCTCTCCTCGGTCACGCTCTGTCTCGCCGCCGCCGCCGCCGCCACGCCGGAGCCGGCTGCTGCCGCCTCTCCCCGCGCCCGCCAAAAAGGTGACGGCTCCTTCCCCTCCCTGGTAGGGACCTGATTGGATTACTTCTCTGCCACTGCACGCCGCGCCACGGTCGCCGGCGCTGCCTTCCCCGCCCCCGCGCCTGCTGTTGCCGGAGGACGGGACGGGACCCGTCCGGTTCCGGAGTCGGAGCTCGTCACCGGAGTCACTGTCGGGACCGTAGGTTGTCCGCCTGCCTGCCTCCGTGGCCGTTCGGCTGCTGTTGAGTATGGCGGGGTCCCCATCTGGGCAGGGGCACTCTTGTTTCAGACGCAGATGCGGGGTTCCGCCTTTGTGTCGCGTATCTAGGTCAATCTGCTGGTTACCCAGTCAATCCGCAGTTTCTCATTCGTCTCTGCGGCCACCAGGATAGCGATTTACGGCGTTTGTTCTCTCCCTGATCGCTGTGGTCTATTTTTTTCTTTTGGGGTCATGTTTTTATGATCCTGTGTGATGGTCGGTTCGCTTATGCTGGTATTGCTGCTACGCTCCTTGCCTTTCCAGGTTTAACGCGCTCACTGCACGGTTTTGGGTTGCAGGAAAGCTTGGGTGAAGAGCAGGGTAGCAGGAAATGGCGGCGTTCCTGAGGTCGAAATGCTCGTCAGGTACCGAACCTTCGTTTCACAATCTGAAAATTACTGGTTTATAGTTAAGATACAGCTTCATTTCATGCGTGGCTGCCGTTACAACGGGATGTCATATTGTAGTATTAGCATCTGCCTTCAAATATTGTAAAATGATGAGGTTTCATTGTCGTTTGAAGTATGTTCTTTCACTCTTAGGATAGTACTCAAATGAAAGTTGCTAGTGTGCAGCTGTGGTCGATGCCATTGGTACAAGGGAGAAGTGTTTAATACTATTGATATCACGTATCGTTAGCCTTGGAGCCGGAGTGCCGGTTTAACCCTACTTCAGATTTCCGCAAAGCTTCTGTTTTTCTTTGTGTTTTGCCTAGTCATGAATGTTGTAAAGTTTTGTGGATATGATTTGTCTGGGAATCATGATCAGGTTCTTCGCCAAAAAAAAAAAAAAGAGATCAGGTTGTGCAGTTCCATTACTTACAGAATTAGAATTGCTGGTTGTGTGCAGACTAAACCTATGTGTACCCAAAACAACTTGCTATTCTAGGTTAACAAAATGTTACCTTCCTGTTTGAATCTTGATCCGTGATATGGTGCTATTCTAATTCGCATGGTGAATATGTTTTGTTATCCCTATAGTTGGACGCACTTTGATGGGAAGCCTTGGAAATAATCTATTTGGAGCTGTTAACTCGTCTGTTGAAACTGTGACAAGACCGTCACAATGTGATGCCATCAGTCAGGTTAGCTGCTTCTTTCAAGAACAAGCAAATACATACCCAATGTTCTTATTGAGCTAATACATAACCAATGTTCTTATTTTTGTTGGTCAGCAAACCAATGTTATACTCTTTGTCTATTTTTATCCATAGACCATAGTGTAACATAACTGACATTTTAAATTTGATAATTGTCTATTTCGTTTTCCTCGGATATCCATGACCCAGTATATTATTGGGCCGTCAGTTAATTTGCTTCATATAGCGTAGTCGAATAACTTTTGTTAGTATCTGAACCCCTTTTCAATTGCCTTAGGCACTATCTACTGAGAACTGTGGGATCGTAGGATTACATGTCGCTCTTTAGACACCCTTAATGAGCTCTTTTCATTGCTTTATTGGTTTCAAGTTTTCTGAAACTTAGGTGAGACTAAGGTACTCTGAATGAGTTCCTGAAAGAAAAGCTCTTATAACCTGTGTATGATGTGAAGCTAATAATATATCAGCTTAAATATACATAGTTTCCTTGCAATGCTCGTGTTTCAGCTGGGATGTTCTCAAAGAGGAAAAAGAATGTTTTACATAAGTTCTTGTTCCATTTTCAGCAAATCAGAACATTCATCCAGATGAGAACCAACCTCAAGGTTGTGGACAACTCTGGAGCCAAGCGGGTTATGTGCATACAGTCGTTGAGGGGGAAGAAAGGAGCAAGACTTGGTGACACGATCATTGGATCTGTCAAGGAAGCACAGCCTCGTGGCAAGGTCAAGAAAGGAGACGTGGTGTACGGAGTCGTCGTCCGTGCTGCCATGAAGCGAGGGCGCAATGACGGCAGCGAGATCCAGTTCGACGACAACGCCATCGTCCTTGTAAACAACAAAGGCGAGCTCATCGGCACTCGCGTCTTTGGCCCTGTGCCTCACGAGCTCAGGAAGAAGAAGCATCTCAAGATCCTGGCGCTGGCTGAGCACATCGTCTGAGATGGCTTCCCACGTAGCTACCTGCCTGTTTGTTATGCAAAGTGAAATGAATATGGTAGTGTTCCCCTTCAAGGACGTTCCAGGGGTGTTTTAGTTCTCTCTTGATGTTAGTGTGTCCCGCCATTACTGTTTTCAATAATGTAACCCTGAAAAGAGTATGAACCATCTGAAAAACTACGGCGAGCCTGACATTTTGAACCTCCATTTATTTAGATTAAATATAAATATTATGACCCCATACTATCCCATTTGGATGGCCAAAACGTACGGATTGGTCAATGTTACTCGCTTACCATGGAGGATGGACAGTATTTCTCTTTCTTTGCGCTCTTGTCGGGAAATGTTCAGTTTACTTCAAAGCATCTGGATGCCTTTATGGGCTTTTCAAATTGGCAGATAACAGTTTGAAGGATATATTCATTAGTATGTTTTATTGAATCCAAACTAGGTTTTAAAGATTCGTAGAGGTTAAAGGTATAAGCACTACCCAAGATTGATTCAGGGAACTCCATTTCCTTCCAGTTCAGGCAGCAGTACGCATTTTTCTCCATGCGGATCTTCCTTGCACATTTAGTTGACATCATCTTGCATCTCTGCCTTGCTTTTGAATCCCCCTCTGATCTAAAGATTCAAAGGCAAGCAGATCGCAGCGTTTTAACCATGCATCCTATCTCTGGCCTGGTCAGAGTTAGGCCGAGCGTTTCTCCTACAATTCAGTAGAGCCTGTGGAGGAGCTGCTCACTTCTAATGCATTTGCTCTCGCCTTGTTTCTCTCCTCATCTCTAAACTGGACCTCAGAAAAAGAGAGGCGCGTTGATCAGGATCACCGTTGTGAACTGTGAAGAAGAGACTCTCCTGCGGCGAGGGAGGATGGATGCATCCGACGTGCCGCTGCTGGAGGCGTCGTCGTCGCCGCGCGCGGTCGTGCGTCGGTCGAAGCCGTGGAGCCGGAGCAGCAGCATCGGGCGGAACAGCGGCAGCAGCAGCAACGGGAGCGTCGAGTACACGAGCCTCCGCGACGTGCTGGACGAGGAGGGCAGCGACGGCGGCGGCGGGCGGGAGCCGCAGGCGCCGCAGAGCTGGCGCGCGGGCGGGAGCTGGGGCGAGTACGCCGCGTGCCACGACGCCGACAGCATCCACGACTTCGACGCGTCCGCCATCGGCATCCGGAACACGCTGCTGAAGCACGCGGCGTCGGCGTACCTGCAGTCCGCAGTGGTCGTCGCGGCGGCCGGCCGCGGCGACGCCGACGGCTGCGGGTGCTGCGGCCTCGCCCGGCTCTGGCGCAGGGCGGCGCGGCACGGCGGAGGCGGAGGAGGAGGGAGGAGGGGCCGCGGTGGCGGGCGGGGGCGCGTGCTCATGCGCGCCTGCTCGTGGCAGCTGGGGTGCGTCGACGACCCCGCAGAGGCGTGCGCCGCGTTCGTGGCGCGGTCCGCGCGGCGCGTCGCGGAGTTCGTCGCCGGCGTCTGGGCGTGGTAGGGGGGCCACGGTAAAGGAACGGAAATACTAGTATGTTTTTTTTTTTTTTGCACAACAGGGCCACGCCCTGGAATTTCATTACTTGTGGTAACGAAATCACAGCAGGTCTCGCTTAAAAGCGTTTTCAGAGCAAAAACGTAAAAGCAAGTGCGAAAAAAGAGATACTTTTTACAAGTCTTTTCCAACGCTACTTCAGCGCAAAAAGATCTCAACAGATCAACTACTTCTATTCATACGGGATGCAAAATACTGTGGGAAAGGAAGCTCCTGACACAGAGTCCATCTTCATGCCCATTAGAACACCCTGCATGGATTCGCCGAGCGCTGCTTGTTTTCTGACTAGTTTGCTGACAGCGCGACCCTCCTTGTGCTTGCTGGAGCGTCACCTGTCCTCGCGTGTAGCTGTAGTGCCGCTTCCTTCAGTGTGCTTGCCCCTTCCGAGAGAGCCTTGCCGTCTTTACCTTTCTGCAGGCCTGCCCAATAAATCAGAAACGAGCATGTATAACAGACAATCTCAGTAGGAGATCGAATAAGTTTTTTATCAAAACAGGTTCGGTTGCGCAACTTCCAGGTTGCCCAACATATTGCAGCTAAACTAACCATATGAAATTTTTTCCCATATGGCATGAAGTGATGTATCCAGGTCCAGTATTGAACCATACTATCAGGTCTACATCTTGCCCCTATTACTGCCCCAACAATACTCCAAACATATTTGCTGACACCACAGCCAAAAAATAAGTGGTTTATACTTTCATCTTCTGCACAGAACGCACATTTTTTGTTTCCCTTCCACTTTCTTTTGATTAAGTTGTCTTTTGTTAAGATAGCATTCTGACTAATAAGCCACATCCAGATTTTGATCTTTAACGGTATTTTTGCCTTCCAGATCACATTAAAGTTCACATCATCCACATTGTTATGCATCTGATTATATAGGGATTTGACTGAGAAATTTTCAGATTTCTCTAGGGCCCATCTAGGCCTGTCAATCTCCTCATTTGTTATGCATGCAAGCAGAGCATCACGTAATTGCCTCAACTGAGATTGTTGGCTCTCGTCCAACCATCTTCTGAAAGTGAAGGCCCAATTCTTCTCTTTCATCTCCCTCACCATCACTTGTTTCTCATTACAGATTTCATACAATTCAGGGAATTTTTGTCTTAAGGGCACATTTCCATACCATCTATCCTCCCAAAAGTTTATTTTCCTCCCATTACCCAATGCAAAGCTCCTGTTCTGTAAGTAGAACTCTCTGATACTCAGCAAATCACTCCACACAGGGGAGTCAGTTGCTTTCTTCTTGATCTGGGAGATGCTTTTTCCTCTGATGTACTTCTTATTTATGATTTCCTGCCATAGTCCATCAGCTGTTTCTATTTTCCACCACCATTTACATAACAAACTTATGTTTTGTTTCCTCAGATTTTTAATCCCAATGCCTCCTTTCTTTTTTGGCATGCAAATCTTCTTCCACTTGACCAAATGGTATTTCTTTTTAGTTCCTCCCCCCTGCCAGAAGAATTTCTTCCTGATCTTGTCGATTCTTTCAATTGTGGTCTTTGGTAGCAGGTACATTGACATATGATAAGTTGGTACACAACTCAAACTAGAATCTATCAAGACTTTTCTGCCCCCTATTGTTGCACATCCACCTTGCCACCCATCCATTTTTTTGGCACATTTGCCTTCTAGCGGCACCCAGTCAATCACATGCAGTCTTGAGCCAGATACTGGTACCCCCAAATATTTGATAGGCCATTGCCCTACTGCACAGTTGAACAACTCAGAGTAGAACTGTTCCTTCTCAGTATCATGTCTTACCATCATCACTTCGCTTTTCTGGAAGTTGATTTTGAGGCCTGACATTGTCTCATACATATATAATAGAAGTTTCATGTTCACGGCATCAGAGGCACTGTCCTGTAGACACACTGTAGTGTCATCTGCGTATTGTAACACAGCCACACCATTTTCAATATAATGAGGTACTAGACCTTTTATTAGCTGGTTTTGCTGTGCCATGCTAATCATCTTAGCTAAGGTGTCAGCAGCCAGATTGAACAAGAATGGTGACAAAGGATCACCTTGTCTTACTCCTTTACCACTTTTGAAGTAGGCCCCTATCTGGTTATTGAGCTTGACACTGAGGGTCCCTTTTGTTACAACCAGTTTTATCCAAGTACACCATTTCCTCGAGAAACCTCTGCATTCCAAACAGAAGAACAGGAAATCCCAGCTTATCTTGTCATAAGCTTTCTCAAAGTCCAGTTTCAAGACTACTCCATCCAATTTCCTTTGTTTTGTATCATGCAAAATTTCATGCAGGCACATTACTCCTTCCATAATATTTCTCCCCTTGATGAAAGCATTCTGGCATCTGTTGATCAGCCTATTCATTAACGATTCCATTCTTATAGTAAGCACTTTAGTGAACACTTTGTACTTTACATTCAGCAGGCAAATAGGCCTGTACTGCTGTATTTTGTTTGCTTCTTTCAATTTTGGTAAAAGGGTGATCACACCATAGTTCATTCTCTCCACATCCAGTTTTTCCAGATAAAAATCATTAAATAAGTTCACCATGTCAGTTTTGATAATTTCCCAACAGGTCTGATAAAATTCAACAGGAAGATGATCAGGACCTAGGGCTGTGTTCTTTTCCATTGAAAAAATAGCTGTCTTTATTTCTTCTTCAGTAAACTCCCTTGTGAGCCAGTCATTATCTGCATCTGCCACTTTTTCCTGTTCAGTCCAGCATCTCGCGTCTAGCTTGATTTCAGGAGTTGCACCCGGCCCAAATAGATCTTTATAGTACGCTGTTGCATGTTTAAGTAGGTTTTCGTCACCCTCAATAATTCTGTCAAGCTAGTATGTAAAATGAAATAATCCTGCCGATCAACTTCGATCGGATTTTTTGTTTTCGCGAACGGGCTCGAGCTTTTGGGTCACCCCTGCCGCCTGATCGATTAACCGAAGGACGCGGCAGGCTTCAAGCGCGCGCATGAAGAATCAGAACGAACGGACGGATGGTCTGTTCGATCGCGCTCGTTCGTTCGTTCACCCCCAACGTTCGCTTTTGCGTGCGCGTGCTCGCCATCGTGACTGCGGCGGCGGAGGCCGGTTCCGGTGTCCTTCACCAGCACCGTCGACCGAGTTCGCGCGGGCGCCCGCACTGGTAGGATCGGATCGGACCGCTGGGACCGGGACCTGAGCCGCCGCGCGCCGCAGTTTCAAGTTTCCAAGGGTGGCGTACGTACGCGTACGAGTGCGTCGTGCACGGCTGCATGCTCGGCGTTCCTTGGTCTCGCTGGCCGCGCGTGAAGTGCGTTACGCCGTTACTTACACCTAGTACGGTGCCAACCGCAAGCCTAGGCAGCAGCAAAAGTGCGATGCCACGAAGAGCCGACCGAGCCGGGACAAAAATCGCCTTTCCCCATGTCGCGAGTTATCCACCTGCAAACACCTGGGCGGATAAGAGGCACTGACATCCGGGCCTAGCCGCCATCTATCCAGACCTCACCTCCGTCCGGTCCCATTTGTCAGAAGCCGAGACCCCCAGGAGCCAGGTGGAAGGCACGCACGCAATTCGAATTCATTCGAAAAAAATTCCCCCAACGCCAACGGTCGCCTCCCCCCTTCCTCGTTTCTTTCCATTCCGGCTCCTCTCCTCCTCACCGCTTTATCCACCGCCGGATCATCGGTCCCGATCCTTTGATTCCATTCCTCCTCTGCTTTCCCTCCGCATCAAATTCGAACCCCCACCTCCCCCCTCGGCCTGGCGGCGGCGGTGTCACCACTCACGAGCGCGGCGTGATCCGTCATCATCATCATCTGTTCATCGCCCACCCACCGCGCGATGGAAGAGGAGGGGAGCGGCAGCCGCGGCGGCGGGGGCCGGGAGCGCGACGCGGTTTCCTCTGTCGCCTTGGCAGGTGAGTGAGCTGGCGCGCTCTTAATTCCTCCCGCATTTGCGCGTGTGCGCTGCCTGGCATTGCATTTGATTCGTCCCCAGCTCAGATGCGGTTTGTGGCGTGCGCGTTTGCACTCGCCTACGCAGGCGGCTACGTCGTCGATTCGCCGGACGTGGAGGCTGCGGCATCGGCGGCGGTGGGGCCTTCGATCAGGAAGACGGTGAAGATGTCCGACATCCGCGACTTCATCCCCTGCGGCGACGACGAGGCCTACGCCGGCGAGGGTACGTCGCTCCTCGGCGCTTCTCATTTTCTTCGCCGCGGATCTCGATCCAGCATTTTGTTGTTCTCCTGACAAGAGGATTCATCGAATTTTTTTTTTTTTTTGTTGTTGTTCTGATCTGATCAGAGGAGGATCCAGCGGCTGACTCATTGGGCTCGGTGGAAGCGGCGGTCCCCTGCGTGGGGATGCAGGAGACACCGGACTACATCCGGCGCGGCGCCGCGCGCCTCAGGATCGCTCCCGTCGAGCTCTTCTCCGGTCCCTCCTCGCCGCAGGGCCCTTCGCCGCCGCCGCCACCAGAACGGAACGCCAGCATTGGTGGAGTGCGCGACGGTGAGGCCGCGGGTGGCGGGACCGAGCAAGGAAGCCTGCACGCGGAAGAGGTTGGAAAATACAGTACCGAATGAATGGTTTCAAAGAAACAGGCTGCTGTTTTGTTTGTGGAGTGACAGTGGCTGAACGAAAGTGCCCCCCGTTTCTTGCAGGGCGATTCTGGCTGTTGCGGCCAGCTGAAGCAGCAGTACGGTTTGCTTCTGCGGGAGAAGGAAGAGTGCAGGAGGCTGTTAGAGGACCTGATAAGGGAGAACGAGGTCAAGACCAGGGAATGCCGCGAAGCCCAGGAGTCTCTCCGCGACATGAGGATGGAGCTGATGCGGAAGTCAATTCACGTTGGTTCTCTGGGTAAGTTCGTAAGGGCTTATATCGAATATGCTGTTGGCTGTTCAGTGTTGGTACCTAAAATTGGTGTATTCAGCTGTTCATTGTTCTATACTCTAGGAAAAATTCTGATACCAAGCTCAATTTTAGGCTGGCTTGGCTGATTTCTAGTAACAGTGCATGTTTAGGCTTTCTTGTCCTGTCAGGAGTGTTGGTAACTAAAATTGCTGTGTTCAGCTGTTCATTTGAACATACTCTAGGAAAAATTCTGAAACCAAGCTCAATTTTGGGCTGGCTTGGCTGATTGCTAGTATGTGTGCATGTTTAGGCTTTCTTGTCCTTTAAGGAAGGGCTTATATCGAATCCACTGTTGGCTGTTCAGTGTTGGTAACTAAAATTGGTGTATTCAGCTGTTGATTGTTCTACTCTCGGAATTTGGTAATTCTGAAACCAAGCTGAATTTTAGGTCGGCTTGGCTGATTGCTATCGTAAGAGTGCATGTTTAGGCTTTCTTGTCCTTTAAGTAGTTTGTAATTATTATTTTTTTGTTGTTCGTGCAGCCTCTGCCGTTGAAGGGCAAGTGAAGGAGAAGAGTCGGCTGTGCCAATTACTGAAAGACTTGAGTGAGAAATTTAAGGTATTCAGCTCATAAACACACTTGCTTACATACTGCCAACACCCACCGGTACATTGGGCCATAAATGGTTCTGATATTTTGTTGCAATCATCTGCAGGTGTTGAAGTCAGAGCACCAGAATTTACGACAAGAATCACTAGAATACCAAAAGTGCGCTATGATCGATGCTACGCAAATGTCATCAGCCATTCAGGAATATGGTATGTTTCTGGTGGTGAAGCGCCAAACTATTAACATTCTTTAGTTTTGTTGTTCTTATTCAGATATCCACCTTGTAAGAAATGATCATAAAGATATCTATTTATTTGAGCAGTGAGTCGATACGCAACTTTGGAACGTGAGTTGAAAGATCTGAAAGAAAAATTCAGCGACGAGGCAAAGGAACGCAGAGATCTATACAACAAGCTTATAGAGCAAAAAGGTTAGCTGTTTATTCTATTCCAAGTTTACACATTTTACAGCTATCTTTTGTGGCAGAAAAACTAACAATGATATGCAACTTCTCAGGTAATATAAGAGTCTTTTGCCGGTGCCGGCCTTTGAACGCTAATGAAATAGCAGAAGGAGCTTCAACAACTATTGATTTTGAGTCAGCAAAAGATGGAGAGCTCATTGTTAGAGGTCATGTATCTTCCAAAAAAGTTTTTAAATTCGATTCTGTCTTCGCCCCTGAAGAAGATCAAGGTAACATTTCACAAATGTCAGCTACTCACCTAGCAATTGGCTGCTTATGCTTTTAATGATGTATTTTATTCTACTTTTTTTTTTTTGCAGAAAAGGTATTTGAGAAAACCGCGCCATTTGCTACTTCTGTATTGGATGGATTCAATGTATGCATCTTTGCGTACGGGCAGACCGGCACTGGTAAAACATTTACGATGGAAGGGATTGAAGGTGCGCGAGGGGTTAACTACAGGACTTTAGAGGAGCTCTTTCGGATTATCAAAGAAAGAGAGGGTCTTTCCAAATATGAGATAAGTGTAAGTGTTATGGAGGTGTACAATGAGCAGATACATGATTTACTTCTGACAGGGTCTCAACCAAGTGCAACAACAAAGAGGTACGATGATGCTCATAAGCTCATTATATCAACAATCTAGAAAGCCTAGTTTGACATGATATTTTGTTCTATAGGCTAGAAGTCAGGCAAGTTGCAGAAGGAGTTCATCATGTACCTGGACTTGTTGAAGCACGAGTGACTGACATGAATGAGGCTTGGGAGGTCCTGCAAACTGGAAGTAAAGCAAGAGTTGTTGGTTCTACAAATGCTAATGAACACAGCAGTAGATCACACTGGTAACTGTCTGTTGCCCTGTATTCTCATACACCTTGCTAACTTGCTGATTACAAAATACCTAACAAATTTTTTGCATCTATCAGCATTCATTGTGTGATGGTTAAAGGAGAAAATTTGTTGAATGGAGAATGCACAAAGAGCAAATTGTGGCTGATCGATCTAGCCGGAAGTGAGCGAGTGGCTAAGACCGACGCACAAGGAGAAAGGCTGAAAGAAGCACAAAATATCAACAAATCGCTTTCTGCGCTTGGCGATGTCATATCTGCGCTTGCAACAAAGACCCAGCATATACCCTTCAGGTATTTAAATGCAACTTTTATCTTACGATGATGTTTATATGAACCAATGGGCTTAATTTTTCAAATTGACAGGAATTCAAAGTTAACACACTTGCTGCAAGACTCATTAAGTGAGTACTTATTTCATTCTAGGATGGTAGAATTATACCTTTTTCATTAGTTTCCAGATTCACCATGCAAGCTTTGTAGGTGGAGATTCCAAGACATTAATGTTTGTCCAAATCAGCCCTAATGAGAATGATGTGGGTGAAACTCTATGTTCATTGAACTTTGCGACCAGAGTGCGGGGAATAGAGCTTGGACAAGCAAGAAAGCAAGTTGATGTTGGAGAATTGTCAAAATATAAACTTATGGTAAGATAGTATTCTAGCACTATGCGCTTGGTAATCTGTGAAGGTTAATAAATCAACACACTTCGTGTGCTGCTAGGTTGGAAGAGCCAAACAGGATATCAAGAACAAAGATGATCAGATTAATATCATGGCAGAAACAATCCAATCACTTGAATCAAAGAACAAGGCCAAAGACCTTCTCACTCTGAATCTCCAAGAGAAGGTACTCGAGTATTTGATACCATGAGCTTCTTTTATTTGGCCGAAAACAATATGTTGTTGCATATTGTTATGATTGAGAATATGGATCTAACATGATCTTGATTACTCAAATTATTTTCAGATCAAAGAGCTGGAATCACAGCTCCTAGTTGAAAGAAAGATAGCAAGGCAGCATGTTGACAACAAGATTGCCCAGGATCATCTGCAGAAGCAGCACATCATGAAAGAAGAGAACTCGTACCTGAGAAGCCCAATGGCAGAGAGGAACCTCAACTCCACAGCAGAGAAACCAGCAGCACTAAAAAATTTCGGGATTTCAAAGCAAATGTTCTCTGACAGCAACACTGACACTTACAGCTTCCAGCAGCTGATGTCTCTAGGGGAGGAGAAGGAAAACAACCCTGAAGCTGGGCAGCAGCCCCCACCAAAAGCTAGACGACTCTCAGTATGCAACGCTGGAGCTTACCAGCAGCAGCAGCCGATGAACACGGCTTCTCGCAGGAATTCGCTAATACCTCTTCCACGGCGTAATTCGCTGATGCCACTGCCCACTACGAAGCCTTTAGCTGCAGCACCGCCACCACTGCTTGAAAAGATCACAGAGCTCTCATCACCACCAATGTGTTCTCCTCCTGTTGTCCCCAACGACAAGGCCAGCCGGAGCAAGAAGATCAACAGCATCCTACGGAGAAGCCTGCAGAAGAAAGTGATCGTCAGGCCAACCATGGCAGCGCAGACAGGGAGGAAAGCCGGTGCCGCTGTCCAAGGAACTGATATTGTACGCAGGGCGCGGCGAGTGCCGGTGAGCGGCGCCGCTGGTCAGAGGGTGCAGCATAACAGAGACAAGGAGAGGGGCTGGAACACCGGGACCAGCCTCAGGCACAACCTCTGAAGATTAGACGGCATCAGCTCTTCTGATAAAGGAGTCTGTAGATTGGTAGGATGTTTTAGGTGTTTATAGGTTTGAGTGTGTGAGTTCTATTGTGAGAGAACTCTGAATCCATACGCACTCATGGTGACTGATCTAACTGTGAGATCTGTCACCAGTGAGATCTGTCACCAGTGGTTGCTGACTCTGATCAGGTTTACGATTGCTTCCGATTTGAGTGTGAGGCCGTGAGCCAGTTTAAGAATTCCATACTGCCTTCTCTTTCTTTGATGCTATATTGAAGTTGGGGGATTTGAACAACAGAGAAATACTAGAAGTCACACTGCGGCACTTGTACGATCAAATCACAATCTGCCACGAATTTTGGGAGTTCAAGCCCTCAAGACAAATTTGCCAATAATTGATAGTGTCATATGTTTTAGCTAATGTTGTTTTCCCCATATCATGTCCATGCCTCTTTCAGGTAGAGCTCCAATGCCTCCTGATGCCGGACTAAACCAAACATTAAAAAGTTGGAAGAGCGGCCGTTCTTAGATAATCTGCATCATCTCTATTCATTCGTGCTTTCACAGTCCTGCAAATAAGGATGAATTCTCGATGAAGAGATTAAGAAGTGGAGTTCTGATGTGGCACAGTGAAGAAAGCCCAGTTCCCCTGCGCAGACAGGAGTTTAAAATGTTTTTGTAGGTTAGCTTGTGAGCTGTCACTTATGCGATGACTGATCCCGAATTGTGGGTGCGGCTGCAACGATGTTATTCTTTCTACGACGATAATGTAGGCACAGATTTATGATCCTTCTGACTATAACAAGTGAAAATGCATTCACAAGCACACAACAAAATAAGGCAAACTGCCCAGTTAATACTCAAAATGGTCCCCATTGCACAACTTGTCGTACTATCAAATCACACAATCTCATAAAAGCGTTGATAGGCAGTTCACACACGCAAGCCAAACTATTTTTATGTATGATCAACGACTATTTTTACATTTCAAATGGATCCAACTAATGCTTGCATGCCAAAAATTTCCAGCCTCAAGCTTTTTCTCCACGTCCAGTTCTCTGATACTTCCAGATCCATCCATCTCTTCAATACAAGGGCTAAACTAAACCTTACAAAAAATAGAAGAACACCCTCTCTCTGATAATTTACTTCATTCGATCTTCACTTGCACGCTCCTGCAAATCAATAGCTCCACATCATGTGCAGGAAATCAACACACTATTCTGCAAGAGTACAGAAGAGAGCTAAAGAACAACTACTACTTGCAAAACAAAATGATAGCTGAATAAAAAGCATCAGCAATTTTGTGATTCTCTTTGGATTTTCAGATCCATACAGAGCATTATTTTAGGCCACAATCAAATATACCATAGCCCTATGAAAAGGAGATACATTCATTTTCCTAGGAAGTTTAGCCAACAAATGCTCCTCAACAGATAAGAAAGAGGATCATGCATGATAAATTACGTACTGTTTGACTAAGAAAATACTAATCCCAGAAGACAGCCAAATTTCACATATCTCTTACAAAACAAAAGCAGAAGAATAGTGTCAACATAACATTTACAATAATTACCAGAATTGAGGAAACTAACAGAATCAATTGAATGCTATCATTACTGATGACAATATCAAAAATCTAGGTTTAGAATTTTCCTACAGTTTCACAGAATCTAGTTTTGAAATTTGTAAAGGTAGAGAGTATGATATCTGTTACAAATGAAGTTTTCCAGGACTTACATTTCAGTGATGTTCCAGCAAGACAGGTTAGCCTGGCTTTTGTGTTAGCCTCTGCTAATGGAGTGGACTTAGCATTTCCCATCGTCCGAACATCCCATACTCTTATGACACCATCGGATGAAGCTGAAGCAACTAAATTGGAGAACTCAGATCCCTTATTGCAGTTATCAAAGATAACAATCCCTTTCACACGAGTTGCATGAGCACCCTCAATTCGTGAGGAGACCTTGCCGCTTGATAGATCCCAAGCAGTGATACTGCGGTCCTCTCCTCCAGTGTAAAGAACCCCGCTCTGATAAAACAGAAGTGAAAAAAAACCAAATGAGTAAAGTGCGAAGTCATATGTTTGTAATTGTGTCTGGTTCCAGAGTCGGGTTTCAGTGGAAAGATATTGAAGCAATAGAGGTCAAACCAAAGGTTCTACAACATGGAACCTAAACTGATTTCTGCACAAGTACTTAAAGCATACCAGGGAACAGTTTTAGTACCATAGAGCAAATCTCAATAAGCAAATCTAAACAAAGAAAACAAGTGAATAAAATGCGAAAGGTATATGTTTGTATTCAAATCTTGTTTCTTAAAGTCTGGTTTCAGTGGAAACAAAACAAAACAATTGAGGTCAAACCAAAGGTTCTATGACATGGGGCACCTAAACTGATTTCTGTTCCCAAGTAGAGTACCTCATGCATATCAGGGAATGGTTTTAGTACCATAGACCAAATTTCAATGAACACCAGATCATAAAACCACACCTTCAACCATTTAACCCCCTTTCTGTTCATGTGGCATTGCACACCACATCAGCAAGCTTAGCCTATTGTGCAACTGTAGTAAAATATGCCATGCTGTGTTGAATGGTTGAAAGACCTGGTTTCGTGCCAACCAACCTAAAAACTGTGATTTTGTGTTACAAAGAGCCCAATAACTGCTGTACACTGAAACTTGCTCATTCTAATCTGAAGTCGTTCTTAGAGGTCAATTCAGTAGTTGTGGGCAGCCGTAGTTGAGCTTAAATGAGCCCAATTTTCTTATACAAGATGATTGATTTCAACAATTTATCAGCCCGTGCAGAGTAATTAACTACGAATCAATTAATCCTAGCCATTCTCACCAACAGAGCCATATTAGTTGGTCTGGAAGCGCAGGCAAGAACTCTGGTTTGGTGTTACAATGGGCCCAATAACTGCTGTTCGCTGAAACTTGCCGATTCTAATCTGAACCAGTGTTTAGAGGTCAATTCAGCATGTTCTGGGTACCTATAGTGGAGCTTAAATGAGCCCAATTTGCTTGCAAGATGATTGATTTCAACAATTTACGAACCTGAGCACACTACATACTCCAAATAATTTAATCCTCACCATTCTCACTAACAGAGACACATGTTAGTTAATCTGAAAGCGCAGGCAATGCCAATAGTAAATACCTTTGCCGGCGCGAATGCGAGCACTCTCTTGCCGCAGTCCATCTCATGAATTATCCTGGCGTCCACAGAGTCGTGAACGGTCACCTTCTCCTCCGCGGCCATCACGAACCGGTCCCCGCCGCCGCCGTCCACGGCGTACGCGACGGCGGACGCGGGGCGCTCGAGGCGGCACGCGAAGCTGCGGCGCCCCCGTACGAGGTTGACCATGGCGAGCGCGCCTGCGCGGCCGACGGCGAGCGCGACGCGGCCCGACGGGTGCACGGCGAGTCCCTCGGCGGCCTCGTGGCGCGGGAAGGCGCGGAGCGTGGCGAGGAGCGCGAATCCGTCGGCGTCGTAGAGGTGGAGCGCGCCGTCGTCGCATGCGGCGAGGAGGTTCCGCGGCACGGGCCCGCGGGAGTAGAAGGCGAGCGCGGAGACGGCGGCGGAGGGGTCGAGGAGCGGGCCGAGGTCGGCGGCGGTCGGGAGGTCGTAGAGGCGGACGGAGTCGTCTGCGCCGCCGGAGGCCGCGAGCCCCGCGCGCGGCGCCGCGGCGACGCAGCGGACCGGGCCCGTGTGGGCCGGGTAGGAGAAGAGTGGCGCGAGGGATAGGGTCTCCGAGGCGCCGGCGGAGGTTAGGGTTTTGAGGGAGAAGCCCCAGATGAAGCGCTCGTAGGAGCCGGCGACGAGAGCCATTCGCGCCGGCGGGGAAGCAAGCAAAGCAAAGGCCTTTCGCGCCGCCGCCGCCAAAGGTTTGGGGGAGAAGGAGAGGGGAAGAACAGGGGAGGGTTTTGCGTTAGGTCTGGACTTGGGGTTGCTGTGTAACGCTGACGTGTGGGACCCGTTCGGCGCTTCAGTTTGTGACTTCGGATCAGTTCTCAAGCCTCCACTAAATTCATGTCCAAAGGTTCATCCTTAATTTGTCCTCCTCCCAGCACAGTTGACATTTTCATCCTGAATCAAACTTATTGAGGAGCAAGGAATATTGTGGAAGTGTGACGCTCACAGTTGATTCTTTAAGGAAATATTGTCTCATCCACTCAATATTCTTTTCATAAGGCAATCTAAGATTGTGTTCGAAGTTTTTCAAAATCTTAAGCCATTTATCTCTTGTTGTTCGTATATCAACAACAAATACTCTCCTTGACTATTTTGCATAACAAAATAATCATCTTGTAAGCAATTCTTGGTGTTTATTTCTGTTTCACCAATAAACATTGTAGCATGGTTGGCATGTATTCATATTAATTTTGCGATGTTGAAAAGGTTCTAAATATTCTTTCCACTTGATTGGCTTTTCATCTGGTACCTTAAGACATTTCTTGTTACTCATACGATTATTATAAACATGGTAAAAGTGATCTATGTTACATACCTAAAACAGATCCAATACAACTCAATTACAACATACAAATTTACAAAAAGACTATTAAAAAATGTATGACATAAAGTTGGGTTGATCTCTCCACGATAATTAGTCTTTAGGTTAAATGCTTCTAATATAAAGAAGACCAATATTGCACAACTTGAGGAGATACTTTCACAATATTGCACTAAAACTATTTCTATGTGATATGTTAGTAACACGTCATAGAATTTATTCTTTGTATGAACACATCCAAAACAGATAGTGCCTTTGATCACTTCTTTGTTATTTCTATGAATTCCCTTTCTCATAATTGACACATTCGATTATAAACATCTCCAAAGTGATATACTTTTGTCAATACATTTTGTTTTTTATATCTACCTTTTAATGCATACATATAAAGTCAAAGAAGATTTTTTAGGACAATTAGAGGAGAAAACAAGATTTTTATGCATAGTCATTTTTCAGAGAGCATTAAAACATTATTATTACATATATCCACAACATGAGTAAAAGCATAAGCATTCATATTGTTTCTGTTGTGGGAGCGTTGTGTATGTTCTCATTAAACCAACTCAAGTTATAGCATTTTTCTTGGTGTATGGCACCTTATTGTATGTTGTCGCTAGCTACTATGGTAGTACCTATCAATTCCATCATATATATCACAAATATCTGTTTTGATATGTTGTATTAACTATTTGTTGTGTTGGTTCACGCAAGTCCGGTTGGGAGTTCCATGTAACTTTCAAAGCTGCCCTCTTCTACGTGCGTACCTGTATGTTCTCATCAAGCCTTTTCACAAACTATAAAGTGAAGTAGCTGCCGCCATCAAGTGCCATCCAAGTTAGTTTGGTGTTTACGAACACTGTAGGAATTGGGAAGGAAACAAAAATCCCCAAGCACGCTGAGAACCCCAATCCCAAGTCTTGGACCTTCCTTCCCTGTCGTGCACGTCCGTCCAGTCCACCACCGTCGAGCAGGCTGAATACTGAACTGCTGGAGCTTCATGTCCCACTCCGGGGACGTGCGAGCTTTACCGTCGTGCATGGGCATGGAGGTCGGCCACAGCCGCCTGCTCCCAATTTGCCATCCGCTGCTTCTACGCGGCGGGTAAATAGAGACTCTTCTTCATGTGAAACCGAGGAAACAGAGTAATGTCAGTATGCTTCTACGAACATATGAACGGTATGGTATGCTGAGGATGTGCAGAAGGAACAAGCGGGTGCCTAGATTGCCTACAGAGCAGGTAGCTTAGCAAATCAGTTCACCTCCGAATTGGTCCAATGGCATTTTGTAAAGTGGTGACAGTGAAACTAGCCCTGATCTTCCTTCCTCTGTAAAATGTTTTCGATTGAGAATAGAAGCAAATGAAATGAAGCATTTGTGACGAAAACGTGCGCAAGATACCAAAATGCAACCAATAAGTGGTTAGGTTCTGATCTGAACCAACACAAATATGCATATGACGTGTGTTTCGGTCAGAATGCACGTATAAATCATTTGATTCTGATTTCTGAAGTGCGAGCAATCTGACTGAAGCTTATCTTATTGATTAAATATATGATGTTATAGGATATACTAAATCAAGTGGTTCTTAAATGCAAGCAAATGCTTTCAAAACTCCACCACTTCAGTTTCTGAGTTACATATGTCTTCCATGACAATAGGGTATACTAAATCGTAAAGGTTGTGAAGGGAATATGATTTGTTCTCGGAAGCCTCCAAAGCAAAATGTATTGAGTAATAGGAAGCTGATTTTTTTTTTATCACAAATGAGATTAAAATGCCCGTAACATGTTCCGAAATAATGTAACCAAGTTCAATACATCACTCAAGCACACATTGGAATTAGATAAACAAGGATATGTGGGAGAGAGAAAAAAGCAACTATCTTTTATCTTTATTGTTCTTTCTCGTTTGACATTACAATGAAAGCTGCCTACTCCAACTCAGTCGTGTATGTGTGAAATGCCTCCCTTGGCAATTACTAGGGCAATTTTAGTAAAATTTCACCTGCAAAACATAGTTGCAATTACATGCTGCCACTGAATGGGGAATATCATGGCTATTTGTAACTGGTATTTATTGCAACCTATTAATTGTTAAATTATCATAACACCGCTCTAGCAGCCTATAAAAGGCCAACCCTTTTATCAGTCTCGGCCAACAACACACTGTTAGCGACCACCCTCAAGTTTGTTGGTGAATTTAAATGGCATCCCAGAAGCAGGCAATGATTCTTCTTCTATTCCTAGCCCTTGCATCAGGTACTCTTCCTAGCTAGCTCTCAAACCTACACATGGCGCGCGTGAAAATCTACTATAGACGCCCTTTATGATCTATCGAATGATAATCGAGTCTAATTTTCCTTTAAATGATTCTTAGGTCATGTGGCAAGTACACTTAGGAATGTCACGGACAATCCCACTTGCTGGATCCCTTCAGATAGCGGTATTGCTTGCTTTCCATTCGTTGGGTTCCAGAGCAAGCGTTGCAAAAAGTACTGCATCAAGGAAAAGTATGATGATGGCACTTGCCGTGTTACCGATGGTGTCGAGATTAGTTGCATGTGTCACAAACCAAACTGCGTGTGAATTCCATATGTCAGTAAGACATCCCTGTAACAAGGAACATAAGATATAATTTTTCTAATGAATAAATTTCAGACATTTGTTAAAGAAACTATATTTGTAATTCTGCTCATTTGAATGCGTGCGAGGGCCTTCTGAACTTTCATGCACCACAGGACGACAAGGGACGTACGCCTTAATTAAAAATGCTAAATTAAATATCTCTATTTTACAAATATAGTTTTAAAACCGACAGGAGTATCTTTTATCTTTATCTTCCACAAATATTTATAGATAAGCCGAATGGTCAAAGTAACAAAAACAGCAGCGATGTCATATGTTTTAAAATTGAAGGGAGTATCTTTTATCTTTATTACTCTTTCTTGTTTGAAATTACAATGCAAGTTGCCTACTCTTCTCAGTCATGTACTATGTGTGGAATGCCTCCCCTGGCATTCTTTTGTAGCCAACCAAGACCAGGGGCATTTTAGTAAAATTTCACCTACAAAACATAGTAGCAATTACATGCTGCCACTGAAAGGGGAATATCATGAGGTTATTTGTAGCTGGTATTTATTGCAACATATTAATTGATAAATTATCATGACACTGTTCTAGCCTATAAAAGGCCCACCCTTTTATTAGTCTCAGCCAACAACACACTGTTAGCTGCCACCCTCAAGTTTTTGTTGGTCAATTTAAATGGCATCCAAGAGGCAAGCCATGATTCTTCTTCTATTCCTAGCCCTTGCATCAGGTACTCTTCGTAGCTAGCTCTCAAACCTGCACACGACGCGCGTGACAATCTTTTATGGCCGCCCTTTGTGATGAATCGAATGATAACCGGGTCTAATTTTCCTTTAAATGATTCTTAGGTCATGTGGCAAGTACAGTGAGGAATGTCACGGACAATCCCGATTGTTGGATCACTATACACAGTGGTATCGAATGCTTTCCATTCATTGGGTACCAAAACAAGGTTTGCAAAAAGTTCTGCATCAAGAAAAAATATGACGATGGCGCTTGTCGTGGTGGTATCGAGATTGGTTGCATGTGTCACATACCAAACTGCATGTGAGTTGCCTATGTCAGTGGGACATCCATGTAACAAGTAATGGAGAAGATATAATTTATCTAATAAATAAATTTCAGACATTTGTTAAAGAAACTACATTTGTAATTCTGCTCATTTGAACGCGGGCGAGGGCCTTGTAATACTCGTGTTATTTGTGATATGTATTCCAATCGTGACGTGACTTTGCTGCAAAGTCCTTGGGAAGGAGCATGTGGGGCGCCTCGACGCCGGCGTGACGGACAACAAAGGCACTTCATATCGACTCGTTCAATAGGAGGACAAGATATGATGCACTCTTCAGGCCACAATGTTTGCGGTTACCTATTTCTAGAGGTGCCAACATGACGCATTTGATTTTGGGCCATGCATGTGCCGTCCCGTCAGTGCTCGATCTTCACGATCAGCAAAGGGAGGTGGCTCGCATGCAGTAGACTGGCTGCAGGCTAGCTGACGCGCGCAAGACGCTAAGCCTTTTTGACTTGAGACTTTGAATTGTGGCCGGGCGCAGTACGTCTCACGAGCAATGAGAAGCGATCGATGATGAAATGAAAGAACAAGCTAGAGGTGCAGAGCTTAAATGTGCGATAAGAAAGACGTACATACGTGTATAATGTTTGTTTATTAGATAGAGGAAATACGAGTCCGATCCGATAAATCACGTACCCGTATACGGAGTATAAACGAACCGGATCGATCCCCTCCTTTTTAGGCTGCAGTAGTTTTGTCGATGGAAACCATCGCCGGTTTCGAGCGGAACTTGGAAGCGACATGGATGATTTGAGTTCTAATCCGTAAGCACTTTGATCCCTCTTCATCTCTCCTTGTTGTTTGCCCTGAGAAATTTTGAGGCAAAAATTTTGATGCCATGAAGCCAACGGCCATGCCATCCATAGACCTGAGATTGAGGTCTCCGGCGGCGGGAGGGATCACGGCGGTTTTTACGCTCCCGCCGGCGAAGGCAGCGAAACTCTTGGCATAATTCGAGCTGAGGCTGCAACTGGGCCCTACCTTGCTTTCCTCTTCCTCTTCCTCAGTTCCTCTGCTCTGCTGTTTACTTAACCGTGTATTTGTTGCTTCATCAAGGTATCATTGGGAGTACAATATTACTTTGAAAGCCGGCCTCTTCTATGTGCATCCTACCATTGCTGCTGAACCTTTTCATAGCCTAGGCGAAGCCAATGCGGCAATGAAGCGCCATTCTACTTGGGCGTCAGCTACCCAGACTATGTCAGTATCGTCAAATCTATTATGGCTTCCATGGCTGTATTAATTACATTGTGTGTACAGACCAACAGATGCCATGTTTTCAAGCTAAAAATGGGTCTAAGAAGTCTGTACTTCTCTTCCTAAGGTCAGCCATACAGAAATTAAGTTAATATGATTTTATTCTTTTGCAATGCAGGACAGAGGGTTACTATTTCACAATGAAGGATGGACTCTTCCACTTGCACCCTGATGGCCATATCAGCGTGTTGGTCTCATTTGCAAAACAAAAACAGCGGCGTGTTCGTACCTCAGCACACCGTGCTTCCAAACAGCATCTAGAGTTCAAAGTTCAAAAGCCACTCTTCTCCTATTACAGCAAACTCAGATAGATTTCAGACCCAGGTCGCAGTGACTCTGCTGGTTCTTGTTGATCTTCATGGTCGCAGCTTTCACACAGGTTTTCATCCACCCTCCAGCCCTGGTAACCTGATCACCGGTTTCATATGGATTTTCAGGGAACAAATGACATGTTCAAGTTCTGCTTCTTTCGAGGCGGGGCACAGAATTTTCCAGCTTTTGTAGCATCCCCAACATGAGGCAACATACTTGTTTTTTTTAATGTCACTTTGAACTTTTGAATGTCTTTACTTATTATTGTCAGGTTAGCATATCGCATCTACATATGTTTACACGCTCAGCTTTTGCTCGGATCAAGTTATTGGAATAACACTCTTAGCAGTTTAACCAACTTAGCCCACAATATTAGCTGGCTCAAGCTTATCACTCCCTCCAGTAAATGACATTTTGGACAACATCCGATCAAACTCTTAAAAGTTTGACCATCAATATTTGGCTTTGGAAACATGAAAAATCATATAGTTTTAGATTGGTCTTGAAAAATATTTTTATAAGGTCATAAAGCTTTTGGATTCAACAATTATATTCTCAATAAAAGAACAGCGGTCAAAGGCTCAAAGCTACACTTGAAGACCATGCTATCCAGAATATCTTATGTTTTGTTCTGCAGGGAGCCCAGTTTCTGAATTGAAACGTATATTTCCAATGATGCAAATATTTGTATTGATTACATCCTTCATTGATGTAGAGACACCGACCCTCCAGAACCTGTGACGAGAAGTTTGGTGGATGATTACACATCTTGTTGGAAACCTGGAAGATCATGTGACCCCGCCATATCAGAAGCAGCAGCTCGTTTTGAAGAGATTATTGCAAAAAGGGACGCGATTGAGAATGGTATGAAATGGATGGAAAGCGAGGTCCTTCAGGCATTTGAGACATACAAAGCAGATTATAAAGTATGTTTCTATTTCACCCTTTTATCTCAAAACTCATTAGTCTATCAATCAACCTGAGAGTCTATGGGTTAATTTTGTTATCAAACGTCAGATGCAGCATGTATTTGGGTTTGTGTTACTGGAGCTACATTTCTAGTGAACTCTCGATGTTTTTCAGGGTCCAAAATATGAGTTTGTGACGCTTGACAAGCAGTGTTTGATATATGACACCTTCTCAAACTCATATCATCACTACAACTTTACCATGAAGAAGAAATCCTCCTTTTATCTCCGAAAAAGGAGAGAGAAAAGATCTTCAAGACGCTGGGATTATCAGCAATTCTTTGCTGAAGTCAAATCGACAGAGGAAGGGAAACTATTCTTTTGTTGTCCGTTGCAGCCTGGAGAGAGAAACGGTATGGGTTTTAGTCCAACTACCTCATTAGCGTCACACTTCAAATCCTTACATGATTTAGATTTTTGTGGCAGTGACTGTTTCTTAATTACAAATATCAAAATCTATTTGTGAAAGCAATGATAGTTATTATAATATAACTTTTGTTAATTGATCTGTAATGGAAGGTCATTGTTTCGGGTGCCGGAAAGTTGTATCGATCTCAGTCACCCAATAAATGGAGGCTATCAGGCGGGCAATGAAGATTCTGGATTTCTGTTTGACAGCGATGGGAGTGATGAATGATTATAAGTTGTGTCTGTCTTTTCATTTTCTGTAACATTGATCATATCAGAATGTAGTGCCGGTCTGTTAGCACAATTAACTGTTTAGTCTGAGTGCGCAACAAGTAACTTATGTTGGTTCGGATTTGTGGTTTGTATTGATCTCAAGACTACGGTGTTCCTCTTCTATGCAGTGCACTTTCAATCTCCTCTTGTGTTCCGACTCACCATCTGGCTCGTTCTCCACCTTAATAACTCCGTTGTTCCTTTTTCTTTCTAGGGTCTGGAACTTTTTTTTCCTTTCTTTTGGCGGTGATTCTAGCGTCTGGAACTGACCATCAGCATTTTTTTTTTGGTGCATAATTTAGACGTTGCACAGCGTAGTACTACCAGCCTGTGATTTGTGTATCTACCTCATCATTTGTTCAAGCTGTTTTTGTCTATGTCCGAATCACCATTTATCTGGAAGTCTTGTGACTGCTTGTGTGTATATATATAGTATATAAACGTAATTGAATGCGTAGGCAAGCTTGTTGATCAATGCCTGTTCAGGTCACGCAGGCGCTCGCAAGCTACAACCCCTCGTCGACTCCCTTAATTAGAACAGGTGAAGCAGGCGATGAGCAGGTTCGTCGTGATGGTTTCCAAGGCCATGTGGTTCAGAATGGTCTGGGATGCGTGTGGATAGTGTGCTTTGTATGCATTGGGGAATGAACAGGTGCTTTGTATTATACATTGGGGAATGCATTGTATACATTGGGGAATACACTATCGTGTGGAATTTAGAAACCGATCTAGTACTACTACTACTACTACTACGGAGAGAGAGAGAGAGAGAATAATATGTACACGTAGTTTCAGAGGAATTCGATTAGGATTTCGGTTGAATCACGTATCAGCATGTACGGAAGTATATATTTCAGCCCAACAACATTTACCCTGCTGCGGCAGTTTTATCACGGCATAGCGGCGGCCGGCCTGATCGATTTCCGTCGCCGGTTTTGCGCAGCGACGACATGGATGGCTCGAGTTCGAGTCTGTAAGTGCCCTAGCTAACCCCTCTTTGTCTTTTGCTGTCTGCCCTAACCAAATCTCGAAATATGGCACTGTCATGTTAACTAATACTCACTGCCCTAGTTAGTAACTCCTACGCCATCTTATTATATACTGCCCTTAGCTACTATTGTACTAATCGTTTCCATCATGTATCAGTTTTTGCATGCTGCTGTTTACATAACCATGTGTTGACCTGGTTGAGGCAGGTCCAGATGGAAGTACCATATAACTTTCAAAGACGACCTCTTCCACGCGCATCCTCTTGATCTTGGTGGGCCATTTAGCAGCCTAGGCGATGTCGCTGCCGCCATCAAGCTGAAGAAAGAGAGATCTCACAAGATGCAGCTATATATGTAAGACCGTATAGTTGCATGCTTACACCACGAATCTGTTGAAGCTTTAACAGTCATATGTCTCGTAGTTACTTAAATAATACAATAATAGAATGAATCAAGGGACATGACAGTTATGTCTGCTAGTGTATTTGCATCAGCATTAATTGATCACTAGGCATATGTGAGAACAAATGGTGTTTTGGGTTTCTGCGGTGAAGTTTAGCCTCAGGCCACTTACATACTCTTTCTTTATTTCTAGTCTTTTGCAGCCGTCTATTATTTAAGTGTTACGGACAATACTTGTCGTATAAATGAACAAGATAGAATTGTACCATATATATCCAGCTTTTCATCATGACAAAAAAGTCATAAGCGTTGTCTGCTAATTGTTTGATGGAACTCTGCAGGGATCAAGCAGATCCTGCTGCATGCGCAGCACGTTTGAAGGCAGCTATAGAGAAAAACCGGTCTGCTAAAAGGTAAGAATTGTTTCCTTATTCCATGTTGTAGCATGGATGTTAGTTAGCTTAATAAATTTCATTCTCATCGGATTGATCTTGGATTATAATTATATAAACTATGAAAATTTTCTGATTTTATCATGCTCCCGTACAGGGATGCTAAACCTCCAGCACCTGCAAGAACTTGTTTTGATGATGTTTTGGACAGTTGGAAACCAAGTAGTGACCCGGCCATACTGAAAGCTGTTGATCGCTATGAAAGGATTATGGCGAAAAGAGAAATGATTGAGAATGGGATGAAATGGATGCAAAACGAGGCCCTTCATGCATTTGAAATCTATATGGAGTCTGCTGGTTATCAAGTATACTGTTTTCACCGTTATATTTGAACTCATTAGTCTATCAGCCTGTATCAACTAGCAATTAATCTTGAATATGGAATGGTCAAGAGAGTGACCTTTAATTTTGTTGCAATGGCAGATGTGGATAGTGTAGAAGCAGGCATTTAGTTGATTCATATTGGGGTGTTTTGGGTTAAATTTTTTATAATGGCAGCATAGGTACTTTAGAAACATGTTAGCTAAGAAGGGGCTCTGTTTGTTGTCAATAACGATTAGAGTTTACCTAATGGATGACTGGGTGTTTTAAATTTGTAGTATTTATCTGTTTTTTTGCAGTGTCATTATCTCGCACCTCTGGGTTAATGTCAACATTTCAATAGGACCTCCAGCTAATAGATGAGTTCTGGTAATATGGATTCTTTTAGATCAACAATGCTTCATGATAGTTTTGGTGTTTCAGGCTTCCTTTTACGAGTTTGTGAACCTTGACCAACAATGTCTCATACATGACACATTCTCAAAGTCATATCATCACTACAACTTTACTATGAAGAAAAAGTCTTTCAAAAAAGCATTCAGATTATCAGGTCTTCTTTGCTGAAGTCAAACCCACAAAAGAAGGAAAACATTACTTTTGCTGTCCACTGCAGCCTGGGGAGAACGGTATGTATCTAATTCATTAGCCCATTGATGACATTGAAAATTTAAGTGACACTTTTAGTTCTGACATTTTTTTATTTTTTAAAATAACTTTTGGCAAACATGTATGATTATGAAAGGTGACTGCTTCGGGTGTCGGAAGGTGGGTGTTGGTCTTAGGCACCCAGCAGGCGGCAAGTATGAGAAGGGCAATGAGCACTCTGGATTTCCATTTGACAGCGATAGTGGGGGTTGATGACTGAAGTCAGATTATCTCGTGGCGTGGGCTTGTTCTCGACCTTAATGACTCCGTTGTTCCTTTTTTCCAGGGTCTGGAACTGACTATGAGCAGTGGCCTTTTTGCATAATTTAGATGTTGCGGCAATGTAGTACTACGTGCCTGTGATTTGTGAACTGTTTTTGTCTATGACTGAATCACCATACTATGTGTGTATATGTTGGCCAGCAGTATATGTATAAGAGTAAATGAATACGTAAGCAAGCTTGTTGAATCATTGACTGTTCAGGCCACCAAGCTACAACCCTGCGACGACTCCCTTAGAACAGGTGAAGCAGGCGATGATCAGGTTCGTGGTGATGGTTTCCGAGAAATGATCCGAGACGCGTTCAGCCGACGGTGAGATCTGGAGAGATTCATGCTCACGGAAGGCAGCAGCAGCTGGACTAATCCATCCATAAGCCATTCTCCAAACAAACTTCTAGACTAGGTTAACTACCAGAAAAAAAAAACGCGTTTGCAGAAACGAGGCAGCCCGCCAGCCCCATGCTGCTAATCCGCATTTCTGGGCACATCCCAAGGCAGCGTGTGGACACACAGAACCAACATGTAAATGATTTGGGATACCAAAGCCTCCAGAAACAGGATTCAATATTCCAAAATAATTAAACCATTTCTGATCTGAAAAAAATGCTAACCACAAGGAAATTGCCAGAAATCAAGCTACTTATTGCACAGCTTTGAGAGCTGGAATTAAAACTACCCCCCATGGCCACGGAGGACGAAGCACGAACAATGCAGGGAACAAGTGATCAACTCTGCCATCCGACTGAGCTCCAGAGCCAGTTGATCACCAGTTGGGTCATGCAATGATGTCATCGACCGCTGGAACAACACCAGTATGATGCAGTCGCTGCATCGCTTTCTCCACCTGAACGACATCGATACAACCAAGAGTCAAGACCACGCTCAAGCAAAGCCTACGAAGATCGGCAGAACAACGGAAGATAATCACCTCTTTGTCCCAGTTAGTCCTGGCTGTGATAACAATCAGGGCTATCGTCTGAAGAGTTACTCCTATGATTAAACCCCACCATATTCCCTGAACACAAAGACAGGCAGGAAGTCATCAGCACCCCCTCTGAAAACTGAAATAGTTACTAAAATTTATTGAATGCTAAAGGGAACACAGAAAAAGTTTACAGCTGCTCCAAGGCTTGTTTTGTATCCTAGGACGCATCCAATTGGGAGCCCAATCAGATAGTAGGCGCCAACATTGACGTAGGCAACTATTGCTTGCCATCCACTCCCAATGGCAACTCCTGCATAATTTTCAAAACAGTTTCAATTTACCTAGCTATGATAACATTTGATGAATGCAAACTAGGAGGTTAGAGCTCTATATTCTCCTTCAATACCTGAGAGGATTGGCTGAATTCCATTCAAGAAGATACTGATTGCCAGCAACGGCATCAGGCTAATAACAGCCTCATTTATTCTTGAACTGCTTGTGTACAGCGTGCTCAGCGGATACCTTAGAATTATGACTAGAAGGGTCACAAGGATGCTGAAGGCGATGCTCGCTGTGACAACCACAATGACTGAGAATCTTGCGACCTTTGGATGACCAGCCCCAAGCTCATTGCCAACACGAATACTGCAGAAAAAGTCCACAAAACATTTTGAACTTCTTTATGATTTGAGAGTATTCGCATCTACAGTTATAACTTATGCATTTGTACTGACCTGGCTGCATAGCTCAAGCCAAGCATGATTTGAAAGTCCCAGTTCCAGTAATTAATGCTGAAATGAGTAAAAGACATTCCAGCACGAATTATGTGTGAATTAAAATTTATGATCAGGCAACAGGACCGATGTGCATTAAGAGCTGATAGACAGGGTGGGCCTACCAGACAGAAAGGGAATCGAGTGCAATCTCCGAATTAGGGAGGAAGCCAGTGAGAAGTACAAATCCTTGCACATACCAAATCTCCAATCTAATTAAGAGTACGGAATCAAGATATAATACAAACCAGGAAAAAGCACCAAACAAACTAAGAAAAACAAGCAAGAGATCACTCACGCTAGCATGACGGCCGAGGCAAAGGAAAGCTTGGCGTAACCCCAGAGGCCTCTGAAGGCGAGCATGGACAGCCCGGTCCAGGTCTCCTTACAAGCCGGGCTCCAGATGATGTACACCCATGTCAAGATCACAAGCATCCACCAAGAGAAGCTCAGTGTCAGCGCTGCGCCGAGAAGGCCTAAGCCAAGCACAAAAACAGATAGCCATGAGGCAAAGGTGTGGAAGATCAGCACGGCCAATGTGATGTACGCCACAGGGTTGACAATGTTCTGGGCCTGCAGGAACCTCTGCATCGGGCAAAACAGGGCAAAAGCAAGAAGCTGTGGCAGCAAGCCACGCGCATACAGCTGCCCGGCTGCGGCCACGTCTGCCTCCTGCCCAATGAGCCGCAGGAACGGGCTGGCAAACCAGTAGAGGAAGGCAATGGGAATGGCCGTCGCAAGCTGGAGCACAAGCGCCCTCTGGCACACGACGCCCATGGCCATGTAATGCCTGGCTCCATAGGCCTGACCACAAACAGTCTGCACTGCGCTCGCCATGCCAATCTGCATCGCAATGCAAGGAACAAGAGTTGCAACAAAACAGTATGTTTGAGAAAATGAGAGGACAAGAGACTGCAGGAAATACGTGCAGTTACATACCATGACGCCGTAAGCTAGGCCCTGGATGCCGATGTTTGTGATGGAGGCACCAGCAAGCTCGAGCTCACCAAGGTGGCCAACGAACATCTGTGAGACCAGGCTGAGCATGAAGCTGAAGAGTGTGATGAGGATGGATGCCCAGGAGATGCGCCACAGGTTGCCAGCCTCCCATGCTGCAAGTCGCACAAGCATGCCCAGTGGAACAGACTCCCTCCGCAACAGCTCTTCGAATGCGCCCGACGATCCGTCAATGTCCAGCAACGGCGCCACCACATTGCTACCTTCTGCCATTGTCTCCTCTCCGTAATTTCTGCACTCAGTTTAGAGTTTATACAATTATGAAACAAGCCAATGCTCCGCTGATATATGCCTAGGACATGTGTAGTCATAACTCCTACAATTCCTGATCCTCTGGTTGGCTGGTAACTAACCTTCCTGGGACACAACTACCAGTCAAGTTACTGGCCGAAGAGGTTGTTGGAAGTGGTGTTGTGTGAATATCAAGTGGCATTGTAGCTTAGGAAAGGGACAGAGCAACCTACCAGTTTTGTGTTGGAAAATAGAATCACCCAATTCCCTATAATTGACAGAAACGATTCACTTGATTCATCTCTTTGCTCTCTCACTACCTTGAACACTCAAGCATGAGAGAATACTACTGTATGATATCACGTATCTGTTACAAGCTTCATGTTACTAAGGACTAAATGACCTAGGCAGGTCCTTTTATAGGACTACAATCCATCATACAGCTCATTACTAGCTGCATTGCCAGCTCAGTTATTGCAGTACAATTAATCTAGTTACTTTTACAGCACATGGTCAATTTCAAATTCTAGTCTATTCATTGCTGTGTGCCATTGACCAGCTCACGCTGAGCTATATGACTGTTGTAAAAGGCTCTAGCAAACAGCAGTAAGCTCCTTTAACTTGTCAATTCTCTTAACTTCTTTTGATCTAGTGAATGGAAAATACCTAGCAGTTTGGCTAATTTTCGCTGATCCATGCATGCACATACATAATTATCCATATGACGAGATTATTTCCAACATTTTGCATAGGTCGCCTAAAGATGTGGTCTCCTTTTTTTAGTTTCAATTTTCAAATTCATGTGCATAAGAAATAGTCATGTTAGATATATCAATTTCCAATGAGGATAGCAGAACTGCAAACTATTAGTACAAGCTTGACAAGTAAAATAGCTACTGATCAGTTTGTCATAGTCCCTTTTTTCTCTCGCAGAAAATGAAGTTAATTTAAAGTCCTGGCCTTCTTACTCAAATACTAGATTATCTCTTATGTGGCAGTTCCTTCAGTCACCAGAATTGGACGTAACCGCTTAAGTGAACTACATAGTAGCATTCTCAAGTTCTTTAAGTTCACCAATTACAATTATGAATAAAGGAATGAACATATTTCTGGTACAGCTATCCCCTGTTGTTTCCCCACATTTCTGTTTCTCAAAAAGAGAACAAATAAAAGACTTCATTATTTTATAACTTCTTCTATGAAGGATTTGAAGTTGTAATTCAACAACAGAAGAGATCATCGTTAATGCTAACCAGTCACCAAATTGAAGATCCGGTACTTGCATCAAGTTGCATAGTTATCCAGGTTCTGGAGGAGCTAGTGACATCTCACTGTATGATTAAGACTCAAGCCCTGGGCCCTGGGCTCAAGTCTCTGTACAAAGTAAAAGGCGATGTAACGGTCCTAATAATGAAGTCAACAAAGGCAGGATACATCGGACGACCATGTTAGAAATCAGTTATCTTGTTTTTCTTGTTTCAGAAGACCTCTTTCAACAAACTTAATGATAAGCTTTCCAGCTTGTCTTTGTCCCTCTAGGGCCAGCTGGCTCTCAACCTTTTGACATAATTTAATATCAGGAATTAAATTTCGCTGGAACATTCGGCAGGCCACATTATAAGCTTGAATCACGACTCCTGTATTAAGAAAACTCTCCATCAAAATGCGGCATGTTTCAGCATCTCTCTTTGAGGCAGTTCTCAGTACCTTGCTGAGGAGATTGTAAGCCTCACCAGGTTTACCAAATGCACATAGCTTCTCAATGACCTGGTTGTATGCGCTACTAAACTCTTGTTTTGCTAGCATCTTATCTAAAAGTTTCAGTAAGTCTTCCACTTTACCTCTTTCACAATATCTATGTATCACTGTCCTGTATGTGACAGGAGTAGGGAGCAAACCTCTATTAAGCATTTTCTCAACAAGCTCTGTGGCTTCTTTCAGTTTACCTTTCTTTCCTAAAGCATCAACAACAACTGTGTATGTTACAACATCTGGATGCCTATTGCTCAGATACATGTCATCAAGCAAAGAGAGAGCCGATTCCAAATCACCCTGCCGAGAAAACCCATGAATGACAGTTGTGAAGTTAACAACATTAATGGAGCAGCCCTTGCTTTGACATTGCTCCATGAAGTCTTTGGCCTCTGCTGGCTTTCCATCCTTACATAAAGCATGGATTAATAAGTTAATCTCCACAGTTGTGGGGAAGAAACCCTTCTGCAACATCTGCACTACCACATCACATGATTCCTTAAGCTTCCCTTCCCTCCTAAATCCATGCATGACGACACTGTATGTGATATTACTTGGAGTCCACCACTCCTCTTCACTCCTGTTTAGCAACTCCCAGGCTTCTGAAGTTTTCCCGACATTGCAGAGCCCGTTTAGCAGAGCAGTATGTGTGACAGTGTTTGGCTTGCAACCGCTCTTGTACATCTGCTTCATCATCTTTCGTGCTTGATCAATTTCCCCAATCCGGCAGAATCCATCTACAACCGCGCTATAAGTAACAACATCAGGACAGCACCCTTTTGAAATCATCTCACCTACAATTTCCTTTGCCTCCGCCATCCTCCCATTCAAACAAAATGAGTGCACGACTGCACTGTATCCAACCTCATCAACACGGAATCTTTTCCCCTCTGATTCCTTCAAGAAACTCAATGCCTCGTCTGCGTGACCGTGCTTTGAAAGAGCATGAATAAGCATGTTATATGTGACCTGATCTGGAAATAAGCCTGCATCATTCCTCATCCTTTCAAGCAAACTCCGCACATCTGCCACCCTCTTCTCCTTGCACAAGAAACTCATAACAGTAAAGTAGGTAACTTTATCTGGAGAGCAACCGTTCTTCAGCATTGTACCAATCATCTCTAACGCATCAACAACTCGACGGGCATCACATAACCCCTTGATAAGGCAATTGTATGTGACAACATCTGGCTCGACACCAACACGGCGCATCCGTTCAGCAAACTCGAGAGCCTTATCAACACGCCCAGCCACGACAAGCACGTTCACCGCCACATTGCATATGGAAATGTCTGGCGCGCACCCGTCCTTCTGCATGAGCTGGAGCACGCGCATGGCCGAGCGGAGCTTCCCCGCGCGGCTGTAGGTGAGCATGAGGTGCGCGAACTGCTGCGTGCCCCGCCGCATGCCGCGGCGGATCATGAGGCGCATGACGCGGCGCGCCGGGTCGTGGAGCCTGGTGCGGCTGAGGAGGCACAGCATTTCGTCGAACACCTCTGGGGCGTGGCGGTAGCGCCACTGCCGGTCGGCCCAGCGGAAGAACTCGAACGCCAAGCGGGCGTCCTTCTCCGCCTGCGCGCGCAGCACGGCGCGGACCTGCGGCGGGGAGAGGACGCGGAGGAGGTGGCGGAGCTGGGCCTCCAGCTTCGGGCTCCACGAGTCCCGGAGCTCGAGCAGCCTGCAGGTGTCCCGCACGAGGCGGCTGCGCGACTCCTCCGCGAGGCCATCTTCCAGGGGAAGATCTTTCCTGGTGGGAGCCGGCGTGACCGCTCCGTCATCTGTCGCCGAGTATGTGGCGGCGGTGCAGGGGCGGCGGGGCTGGAGGAGCTGTCGGCGTGCGAGCAATGGGTTCTTGGATAGGTATCTGAGCATGGTGCTCGCTCGTCCCAACGATAGGTCAGCCCTTGGCGATTATGTCCGCGACCGGAAATGGCCGGAGGACGCTGGCGCCGGCGGCTGCCACCGCGCCACGGGCGAAGCTGGGTGGAATATTCTTTTTTTTTATCAACTGGGTGGAATATTCAGGCAGAAGCTGTGGGGGAATGCGCTGTGAGGGGTCAGGCTATTTTTGCTACATGCCCCGCTAGTTGTATGGAATCGTGAGACTGAATATTTGATCGTAGTAATTTTAATTGAAACTGAAACCGTAAAATTCACATTCGGTTGCCACCATTAATCACTTATAAAACGTGTGATCAGTTTTCGATTCGTCTTTTTCCGAAAAAGAGAGAGAAGGGTATAATATTATTCAGTGCCGGAGCCAGACATGAAAGAGAGGAGAGGCTGATTAGGCAAAGTTTGTCTAATCAACAAGTACACAAGTGCTAAAACAATTTTTTTTATAGACTTTTGAATTTGGAAACAAAAAAGTAGCAACAGATAGACCTGTTTCTTTGTTAGCAAGGAGTCTGACTATTTAGGTTGAGCAAAACTTGCTTGTAAATGTATATACATCTCCATAAATTACCTTGGGGGGGGGGGGGGGGGGGGGGGGGGGGGGCACGGCCCCACTGCCGTCGCTCCGCATACGCTAGAGATGGTGTTAAAGGATATATTGGATTGGGCATTCTCTGATTACCATGACATGTTAGCCTTGAAGTGGATGAAAAGGATATTGAAATTTCAGAGGTAAAATGAAACACAATTGTCAGCTTAACTTTCCCCTTGGTTGCACAGGTCATGAATACTGAAGAATAAAAGGAGGTCACATAAGCTCATATTTGAGTAATTTTTTACATGTGGAAAGAGAAATCCATTGATGACTGAAGCATGTTTTCATACTGCCATGATCTAACTTTTGGAGTCATGTACAATGAGTTCTTCTCACCAAACATGTGAATGTCTGGAATAAGATGGACATTGAAAAAAATAATCAGGAATCCAGTTTGGAACCTATGGCCTTCTGCCAATGTATTTGTTCTTAACCATAGATTCAGGTTTCAGTGGATAATATGTGCTATGTAATAGCGATAATAGTGTCATGTTTTGTTAATCAAATGGTTTTCCAAACATCTTGAGAGATATTTTGAAGTAAAATGATATATAATCTTCTGCTTATTAACTTTCTTCCTGGTTGCGAATGTCATGAATGTTATTAAAGAAAGTAGGTCGTAAAAGGTGCATGGTTGAGTAATTTATTTATTTTTATATGAGGATAAGGTAATTCATTAGTGACTGCCTGACTGGAACATCTTTTCATAATGCCATGATCTGAACTTTGGTGTCTTGTACAATGAGTTCTGCTCTGCAAAGATGAGGTCTGGAATAAGATGGATAAAGAAATAAATCAAGAATTCAGGTTGGAACTTACAGATTTTTCCTGATGCATTTGTTAGCTCTAAAATTTTTATTCAGGTTTCAGTGGATAAAATGGGATATTAAGCTCTGATTCTTGGCATAGAAGTGGTGAACCAGCTTCTAATATGATCCAATCTGGAGGTCGAAATGCCCTCCAGATTTTTTTTTTGCGAGGGAAGTGTGTTTCTCATTTTTTGACTGTAGAAAGTGTTGGGAAAGGCTTGCCATAGTGTAGTGATAGCCCAAAAGAACACTGTTTTAATTTTAACGAATACACCATCTTTCTACATACCCAAAGTCCGAGCCAATCTGTTTATTCATGGTCCGACTAACTTCTGACCAAATCACTTTAGCCACTGGACACTCAAAAATAAGTGTGTAATTGTTTTTTTTTTTGCGAGGGAAGTGTGTAATTGATTACAGTTCGCAACAGAATAAACAACTCAAATCATTTAGTTCTTTTCTTTTTTACTGAGATTATTTCTACCATGTATATCTCAAATCATGTAGTCAAGTGCCGATTATGTTTCTGCATAATAATATATTGCAACTTAGATATTGCTTAGTAATCTATGATAAGAAGAGAATGTAGTCAAGTACACCGTAATGCCCATGCATGTTCCTGTCAAGTGATGTCATTATTTAGAAACGTGCATGGCGCACATGCATTAGTACTAGTCACTTACAAAACGTGTGATCAGTTTTCTATTCGTCCAAGGGTGTAGTGTTTTTTTCCGAAAAAAAGAGAGAAGGGTATAGTGTTATTTAGTGCCGGAGCCAGACATGAAAGAGAGGAGAGGCGGATTAGGCAAAGTTTGTCTAATCAACAAGTACACAAGTGCTAAAACAATTTTTTATGGACTTTTGAATTTTGGAAATGAAAGAATAGAAACAAATAGACCTGTTTCTTTGTTAGCAAGGAGTCTGACTATTTAGGTTGAGGAAAACTTGCTTGTAAATGTATATACATCTTCATAATATTACCTTTGGTGGGGGGGTGGGGGGGCACGGCCCCACTGCCGTCGCTCCGCCAATGGTATTATTTTTCAAATAAGCTGTGTTCAGCCTAATTGCATTTCTTTATTTCTAATATTTTTTGTGTCTTTGGTGGCGTCATTGAGGCATCAGCTAGAACTCTGAAATGTTTGTTTAGTTTTCTTTTTATGGAGTTCATTAAAATCATGCTTTTTGGTGTTAGTGCTTTCGTTGCTTATTTCAAAAAAAATAAAACATTTACTTAATCGACGTACAGATGTTTGATGATCATCTTCTTATATATGATGGATATAGTCGGACCAACTTTTTTGTCCCTGGTTTGGAATATACTCCTTTCGTTTTAATTATATGACGCCGTTGATTTTTTCGTTAAACTTTAACCATCAATATAGATTTAATAATACTTTTCAAATGTAAAATAAATACTATTGGACTCATCGTCAAAAGCATTTTAAAGTTAACTTATACACTTAACTATTCACACAAATATTTATAAATAAGACGAATGATCAAAGTAACGAAAAAAGTCAACGGCTATATTAGAGAACTAAGGAAGTATATTTTTGGTTCTTTGACTTTTTATTTTTCTCTTTGCTTCTTTAATTTTGCAGCACATGTGTAGGAGTATACCGTATATTCGAACATCGAAAGAAAACCATACAAATTTGGACATAGGAAAATAGTTTAAAATACACGTGCGTATGCGCAAATCCACATTTTCCCAAACAAATTCCGCGCATCTCCTCCCACTGATCCCGTTGTCCACTCGCCCCCACCATCCCCCGCCTCGTCACGGTCGCTCGCGGCCTCGCTCCGGCAAACCCGATGGCCGCCGTCGTCCCCAACGGCCACGCCGCCGGCGGCGGCGAAGAGAAGCCTCCGGCGCAGCCTTCTTCATCATCGTTGGTGTTCCTGGGCACGGGGTGCTCGAGCGCGGTCCCGAACGCGCGGTGCCTGATCCAGCCCCCCGACCCGCCGTGCCCCGTCTGCTCCCAGTCCCTCTCCATCCCGCCCGAGCTAAACCCTAATTACAGGTACTGCTGACTCGAATCTTCCTCCTCCCTCTCTCACCAAGTGTCAAGCGGTGTAGGGATGCTACCTTCTTGCCCGCGGCGTGTCGTATTTTGCGGTTTTCGCGAGGTCGGTGCAGATCTGGAATGAGCCTAGAGACTGGGGTGATTGGTTTGTGCCGTTGAATTGCGAAATCAATCGTACCTGTATCGGCCATTAGTTAGTGCTGTAATGTGGAACGAATGAACATTGCCCGGCTGCCAATTTGGCATGGGGGTTGGGGTTTTGCAATGGTACCGTGTTGTTGTTTGTATCTGACTGTCAACATTTTTTTGTAATATAAGGGTTGCTGCAGTAATAAGAATAATGTGATCATGAGAAATTTGAGGTGTACATCACATTCGATGATCAATCAATTTGGCTGGTCAGAGTTTACCTGATCAAAGTGAATTAAAATAAATGTATTCATAGCTTTAGCTTACACACAATTTTTATGTACATGCTACTTGGTCAGGATTCCCATGTCGTCCATTGAAACATCAGTGTAGTGGCCAGTTACAAACTTGTCTATTAAAGATTTCTGTTTCTTGTTCTTGCGTAGGATACACCTGTGACCTCTGGAAAAGAGATTACCGTGCATTTCTTCATGTTACCTCTGATATATCAACCGCTGGTTGCCTATGTTTTTGTAAGGAATGGAGTTCAAGTCATAGATCAACCGCTGGCTGCCTATTTTTTTGTAAGGAATGGAGTTCAAGTCTTAGATGCTATTGCGTAATGCCCAGGAAGTAGGATGGTGACCTGTCTATCTGGTTTGATATGCTATTCCACATTTCTTACTAATCAACTTTAATGCAACTTTGAAAGGAGTTTAATGCAACTATTCCCATTCTCATAGTATTATCTTATTGGATGGCTTTCATTGAATCGTGGTGTGGTTATTCGTGTAGCCAAGTGATTGTGAACTTCTTTTTTCCCCAGAATGCTTTATGAATATTGATGTTCCTGAACAAGGTTGGTAGCTGCATTCATGCTTCCTTTCTACATTTCTGAGGGCTAGATCTATTCTTGTTTCTTACAGGTGCAATACTTCTCTTTTGATTGACTATTGCCAAGATGAAGGTGCGCACAAGTACATTATTATAGATGTTGGGAAGACATTCAGAGAACAAGTTCTGCGATGGTTTGTGCGCCACAAAATCCCTTGTGTTGATTCCGTGAGTCCTTTTTATGCCCTCATTTGCTAGATTTCTGTAATGGTTCATTAAAAGGAAATACAGTGTTTTGCATACTTGTGGTATACTAACAACTTTTCTTTATTCATATTAGATTATCCTTACTCATGAGCACGCAGATGCAATCTTGGGCCTTGATGATGTCCGGGTTGTACAGCCATTTAGTCCCACAAACGATATTGATCCAACCCCAATTTACCTCACTCAGTTTGCTATGGACAGGTAATTGAGTCCTTGATGAGTTTGTTAGGCACTGATAACTGTCTGTTTTAGTTTTAAAGTGAATTCAGTCAAGGATGTGTACTGCATGGATACTAAAGTTAGCTTGCCTTTTTATAACATAAGTCAAGGGGTCCTTTCTGCTAAGAACTTCCCAAATGAATTCAATAAAGGACAACATGCATCATTAAGTAAACAGCTATTGCTGAGAAATACAACCATACATATTGTTGATTGTCTTATGAATTATTTGTTCTTCGGTTACCATCCATGTATGCCCTTTTCTTTCGGTTGCCATGCTGGTCTCTTGTCCAGTCTTATAAACAATTTTATATGATCTGAAGACCTAGCTTGAGAAAGGACCTAGCCTGCTGGTCAAATAAATCATTGCTCGATGAGAATAGGGCAGAAGATACAAAAATCATCCATTTCAGCTATGCGCCACTTTCAACTTTTTTTTTTGTAATGTTACTGTAAAATTACTTATTACTGTGCAATATGTAATGTCGTAAATTGGTAGCACAATAGTGAGATTTATTTGCAATATAAAACTCATAACATTCAATCTGAAACAGCATCTCCAAAAAGTTCCCGTACTTGGTCAAAAAGAAACTAAAGGAAGGGGAGGAGGTCAGGCGAGTTGCTCAACTTGACTGGAGAGTAATCGACGGTGATATTCAGAAACCCTTTACCACTTCAGGGCTTGAGTTTGTTCCCTTACCGGTATAAGTTCTATGCATCTGTCTATTAACTGCATTTTATTTTGTTTTCCTTTTTCTATTAATTTTGTATCCATATCAGGTCATTCATGGTGAAGACTACATTTGTTTGGGTTTCTTTTTCGGAAGAAAATCTAAAGTTGCTTACATATCAGATGTTTCACGTTTTCCTCCAAGCACAGAATATGGTAAATCATCATATCCCAATGCTGCTCGATCAGTTATGCCTATGCTGTGATGGTGCATGTGCTTGCTGTTTAGAATAAAGTTTCCTGTGACAGGAGAATATAACTTCATGGTTCAATCTAGATTTTGGTTAAAACGGATTTCTTTAGTATCTCTTCTTGGTACTCACCATAATACATCGAATGCTCCTACTGCAGAAATTACAGTTTAATGTTATATAATAATTATGATAATGTAATGTTGATTACTGACCTGTGAATTCAGACATAGGCTTTAAAAAGTAAATTTGTATCTATATACTGCATAAGTGTATTGTCAGTAGTTCAGTACTTAGTATTTGCGCCCTGCCTTCCCTTGCCCTTAGGGAGTGTTCTGCCAGATGTCTTCACTCTTTGAGAATAGCTGCAGATCTTGTAGATTCATCCCTGTCCTCTTTTGCTTGGTCATCACCCAGAGCCTCATTTCTATGTGTGCATACACTTACCTTTCAGCAATTTCCAAGTCTGGAGGAGGACAACTGGATTTGCTCATCTTGGACTGCTTATACAGGGTTAGTTTATGCAGTTCCTTTTGCTGTTCATTCAGGTGTTTTCCCATTCTAGCAGGTCATTTCATATTTGTTTCTGAATAGATACCATGTGAACATCAAGTGGTGGGACTTTTATTTATCCATAGCTTTCTGAATAAGCAAAGGTCAAACTCGTTTCTGAGTATTAAGAGGAACTTTTAGAAACAGGGAAAACATCAGTTTTCAAATTTATGATGCTTGAAGTCTTGAACTAATAAATGAACATGATTGGCAATCCTTTGGTATCGGAATCATGGAAATAGGTGACAAATCTGGTTTCTTGGGGGAGCATAAATGTTTTTGCTCCAGATAGCACAAGCATATAATCAACAAGATTGCTCGACTACTAAAAATGGATTGCAGAAAATAGATGATATTCAACATATTCAGAAGATCTGGACAAATATCGTTTTGTTGCTTACAACTAAATGATAGTTGACATCATAGTTCTGCTGATTTTAGTTAGCTATAGAACTAATTCTTTTCTTTAACAAGATGCAGTTGCTAATACCATATTGTGGATTAATGCGTAGTGACATATGCAGTTGATTTACCTTATGATTCTTTTCAACATCTTTTACCATTGTGATTCTTGGCAAGATCTGACATCCTCTTTGTGAACAGACAGGTTCTCATAATGTGCACCTTTGCTGGGACCAGGTTGGTTTTCTTGCACAGATTGAGTTGATTGTTTCCTTTTTGTTTCATATTCTTTGTCTGATCTATGCTAATACTGCGATTTTGTGCAGACACTAGATGCTGTCAAGAGAATTTACCCCAAAAGAGCATTGCTTATTGGGATGACTCATGAAATGGACCATCACAAGGACAACAAAACATTGGAAGAATGGTCCAAAAGGTAGCAGGCTTTCTTTTAAGATGGTTTAGATGAGTGCGCTGGCACTTGTACACAAAAACAATACCATCTTATACAAAATAAATAAATTAATTAAGAAAGAAAGCATTTCTGTCTTCAAAGCTGTCATTACTGAATTTGCTGTACTGTGGGTTTCTAAAAGCCAAGCATATGCTTTTGTTCTGAAATTTCGGAATGCAGGGAGGGGATAGATGTGCAGTTAGCTCGTGATGGCTTGCGTGTCTACATTGATCTTTAACTGTCAAAGGTACGAGCATGTACTTTTACTTGACAATAGGAATCAATCGTATTGCTTAGTTATTTACTCCTTTTGGTTTTAAAATTGAACTGAGCAATTTAAAACGGAAGGAAATAATTCATGATCCACGTTGACAAACTCTTGTATTTCTGATTTATGGTGCCTGTTAAGTTTTGTGTGCTTCACTGCTTTCAGCTATGCTCTCACACTCTCCTTTTGTATTACCAGGACCATCGCATACTCAAGCGGCCAGCACCAGATCCCATTGCTGTTAACATTCAGACCCTCTCGAAAAGAAAGTACAAACTGACTAAAAAGACGAAGATTCCTTTTGTTGCACCAATCTTTGAGTAAATTCAATAGATACAGTATAATCTGTATTATATATTTCTGTAGGATGCTATACGTGATTTTTGATTAAAAAAGAAAAGTAAGGCAGTCGCTACGGTGTCCCTATCTATCTGGCAAAATAGTATGAGCATGTACTTTGTAATGGAGGGAAAATCGAGGAATTATGTGATTCAAATCATACAGTAATTTTTCCTGTCTTCGGAACAAGATTGAGGGTCCGTTTGGCATGGTTCTCGGCTTTGGAACAAGATTTTTATTGTAGCAAAAAATAACAAAATGTACGTAAGCCGGTGAAACAAAAGCCCTGATTCCTACAAATTCCTTTGATATGGTTACTTTTGGAAGAAAATATGTATGAGGCCTCATCTTTTTTGGGGAAAAAAACCTTTCCTGAGTCTTCTCGTTCTTGTTCTTTTCTCATGTGTTTTCGGAATTCTAAGTTCCAATGACGGCCTAAATTTTGTCGGTTGGAGTGAAGGTTAGCTCGGATGAGTATGTAAATAAGTACAGTACTTCTTTTGTTTTTTAAATTATTGTCGCTGTTGATTTTTTTTAAGTATGTCTGATCATTCGTCTTGTTTAAAAACAGTTAAAATATATCATGTGTTTTGTTATGATATGTTTTATCATTAAAGAAACTTAAAACATAATTTATAATTTATATTTGAGCTAATATTTTAAATAAGATGAACGGTCAAACATAATAAAAAAGATCAACCGCGATAACAATTTCAAAAATATGTTACAAGCTCTCTGAAGCAATTCTGACACAGAATATTTTTGTACCCTTCAGTGATGTAGCCGTTGAGATAGTGCAATCACATGACACTGATTTTGGGGCGTAGTGGCGCTCGTTGATCACCGGGGTGTTCGGTTGGAGGATGCAGTTGCAGTTGCAGTTTGAATAGTGAGAGAGAACACTGTAGCAGAGGATTCACACACTGTAGCAATTCAGTTGACTGTAGCAGCAGCAGCAGCAGCCGGAGGAAAATCCTCCTGCCGAACACCGCCCACGAGGGCTCAAATGCGGACTGAATTTCGATGAATATTCGCAGCCAGTACACCAATAATAGAGATCAAGGCTATGAAATGAAATTGAGCTTAGAAAATCACATTGCAGATCGCATGAGCTTAAACAAACTCAACCATGGGCAACCGGGCCCACCTGCCGCACAAGAGGACACGCCAGCAAGCCGCCGTGTGTCGACAGAGACGCCACGCCGCAGCGCATCCATCCATCACCAACCCATCCAGCCGTGTGATCCCTCCGTCCGACCTCCACCTCACTCACTCCCCACCCATCCACCCGCTCGCTCCTCCTCCCCCTCCTCGGCGCGGCAGCGGCGGCGGCGGCAATGGCGATGGCCTCCACCCACGCGCCGTGGGGCGCCGAGGCCTTCGCGCCGGGCCGGGCCAGGGTCCGCGCCCCCGCCGGGGTCGGCTTCCGCGGCATCGGCCCCTCCAAGGCCGGCCTCCCCCGCCCCCTCGCCATCGCCAAGCGGACAGCGGGCGCCGCCGTCCCCGTCGCTGCCGGCTCCTCCTCCCGGCTCCGGTGCGCGGCCTCCACGGACGCCGCGCGGCCCATCTCCGCGCCGCGGTTCATCCAGCACAAGAAGGAGGCATTCTGGTTCTACCGCTTCCTCTCCATCGTCTACGACCACGTCATCAACCCGGGCCACTGGACCGAGGACATGCGCGACGACGCGCTCGAGCCCGCCGACCTCTACAGCCGTCACCTCAAGGTCGTCGACGTCGGCGGCGGGACGGGCTTCACCACGCTCGGCATCGTCAAGCACGTTGACCCCGAGAACGTCACGCTGCTCGACCAGTCCCCGCACCAGCTCGAGAAGGCCAAGCAGAAGGAGGCGCTCAAGGGGGTCACCATCATGGAGGGCGACGCCGAGGACCTGCCCTTTCCCACTGACACCTTCGATCGATACGTCTCTGCCGGCAGGTCACTTACTGCTCTCCTCTGTTCGCTCCAGTACTTCACTGTGGATTTCGCTGTAAACGGATGCTGTTTTGTTGATTGTGCGTTCTATTAGTAACCAGTCATTTAGAGATTGCTGATTTTGCTGTCCTGTCATGATTCCTTCCAGCATCGAGTACTGGCCTGACCCACAACGCGGAATCAAGGAAGCCTACAGGGTCTTGAGGATTGGTGGAGTGGCTTGTCTGATTGGCCCGGTGTACCCAACCTTCTGGCTGTCTCGCTTCTTCGCCGATATGTGGATGCTCTTTCCCAAGGAGGAAGAGTACATAGAGTGGTTCACAAAGGCCGGGTTTAAGGATGTCAAGTTGAAGAGAATCGGACCAAAGTGGTACCGTGGTGTCCGAAGGCATGGCCTGATCATGGGATGCTCTGTTACAGGTGTGAAGAGAGACCATGGAGACTCTCCTTTGCAGGTAGGATATTTCCCTCTGTTTGGAATACAGGTCTCACTGCATTGTTTGTGGCATTTCAGATTCGAGAACATCATTTCCTGCAGTAGATATCAAGAGGTCACGTTTAATTTCTCCATTTTTATTTTCCTTGCAGCTTGGTCCAAAAGCTGAGGATGTCAGCAAGCCTGTGAATCCGATCACCTTCTTCTTCCGCTTCCTCATGGGAACGATTTGTGCTGCGTACTATGTTCTAGTGCCTATTTACATGTGGATAAAGGACCAGGTTGTGCCAAAAAGCATGCCGATCTAAGTGAAGGGGACTGAGCTGCCTGCAGGGACAAGAGGATAGCCAACATCGGAACTAGTCTTCTCTAAATTAGGCGTGTCATGTCTGTTTTGTATTTACTTTCCATTTTGTTATCGCTGTGTACTTCGTTGACTGTTGTTTATGTTTATGCGAAGTAATAAATTCAAGGCCATGAGTGTGTTCATCAGTTTTCTTGAGCATGAATGAAATGAAACCTGTATAGCAGATCATCATTCTTGGATGAATGAATGTGTAATCTCATTGGCTCCTAGCTCTGCAAGATTTATTCCTTGCTATGTTACGCTAACTAATACACACTACACAAAGATGGCATCTGCATTCTTCTTGTTCATTATGTACTTTTTTTTATTTGCTTTAAATATGCTCGTGTAATGCGGACTTCTCTGGTTACTCGAACATTATGCAAGTGCATCTTATTTGTTAACCACATTGGTCCTCTAAAATTTCTGTATCAATACTTTCTGATTTCCTTTCAGCTTGAGGCAGGTTCCCGTAATTCAGATATCTGGGAATAAGTATGTTTTGCTTGGGTTGAAGTCCATGCTTTTTTGGCAACACAATGGTGGAACATTAGAAGAGTGGTAGTGGAAGTGGCCTGGCCCAGAAGATGGACAACTAAAGTACTAAACATTAGAAGAGTACCTCACCAGGTAGGCCTTTCTGCATGAAAGTTTAAATAATTGTGTGTGCATAACTTTGCACTGAGGTTCCATATAACCCAACCACTGTAAGAGACCCAGAAGGTAGTATGAATTTGGTTAAACCTACATTAACTCAGAGATGTGCACTCAAGCTATACAAATCTAATATGTAAAAATTCTGGTTCTGGAGAAATTCTGGAGCTCTTGGATTAGTGAACAGGTTAATACGACATCCAAAGAAAGTTTCAAAATGAAACTGTGCGTGCAACTAATTCTGACTCAAGTTTTTAGGCTAGATATGTTAAGGATCACACATTCAACTTTGTAGTACATACATGATTCATTTGATGTACAATTACACATACGCAAAAAAGAGCAATGTTTTATGCATTACTCCCTCAGGTTTTAAATTGTTGACGTTTGACCATTTTAGAGTTTATCATAATTTTTTTATGATTAGTTTCATCACTAAAGGAAATTGAAATATAACTTATAATTTTGCATATTTAAGCTAATATTTTAAATAAGACAAATGGTCAAACGTAACTCAAAAATAGTCAAACGTCAACAATTTAAAAACAATTTAAAACCGGAGGGAGTACACAATATAGACCATTATAAATAAAAAAAGTATCTCATAATTATCATTTGTGATATGTGTCCAATACCAGTTTGGTTGTTTCGTGTTTTTAGAAGATATATGTTGAGGATCACACATTCAATTTGCAGGGCTATACTGATGATTTTGAATTTTTGATGTACAATCACACAAAGAAATGAAATGAAAAGAAAAATAGTTCTGTGCTTAATGCTTTATGCATAGCAAAATCTAGACCAGTATACCTAGAAACAGAGTGACATTGCGCGGATTTATCTTGTGAGAGTTATGTCCAACACCAGTTTGGCTGTGTCCGTGCTCTGGTAGCCCGTGTCATCTGAAGGGATAGGCACTGATGGCCCTCCGTAAGAGTAATGTGCTTGCGTTTGGTTTGTTTTTGTGACTAGCTGCATCTGTAGTCTTCTCAATATTTGTAGACGCTCTGCAACTTCCTTCATTGTTGGCCTGTCATCTCCTTTTGGGTTAAGGCAGTGCATGGCAAGTTCAGCTAGAGTACTACCATAACTTCATCATCTGTTATTTCACTGTCCAATATGTTCAAGAGCTTGTTCTGATGGAACATCAGTATGAAGGTATGAGATAATGCTTTCTTTTCGTTAGAGGTGTCAATGTATACAGCCTTCTTTCTTGTCATTAGCTCTAGAAGAACAACCCCAAAGCTATATACATCACTTTCATCAGTTAGATGGTGGCTGACAATAGAGGGTCAAGATAGCCAAGAGTTCCCTGAATAAGCATAATGAAATCATTTTTGTCCATGGATTTCAGTGCTGATGCTCCAAAATCTGATACTTTTGCATTGTATTCATTGTCCAAGAGTATATTGAGGGATTTGACATCTCCATGCAGAATTGTGCGAGAAGTTGATGAATGAATATAAGCAAGAGCTTCAGCTGATTGTGTTGCAACCTTCAACCTAAGATCCAAGGGGATTGGTGATTTTCTATTGGTATCATGAAGCAACTCAAATAGGGTACCATTGGAAATGAACTCATACACCAACATTGGTATGTCTACCTCCAAGCAGCATCCCAGTAACCTCACGATATGTCTGTGGTTAATCTGTGACAAGATTATTATCTCGTTTACAAATTCTTCTCTGCTATCATCATCTTTTACTTTGGACTTCTTTATTGCAACTTCCTTGTTATCATCTAAAGTTCCTCTGTAGACCATTCCGTGGCCACCACATCCAAGAACACGATCTTCACTGTAGTTGTCTGTGGCTTTCTTTATCTCTTTCTCTGTTAGTATATGGATTGTGTCAACTTGCCTCGATCTCATCTCATCATACAATCTCAACCTCCATTTTGTTTGAAATACTCTTCCTTCTCCTTGATATGCTTCCTTATTTCATGGCTCGTAAGCATCCTAAAGACACCAGCACAACTGCAGAAATACTGAGTCCTGCACCATGATTATTCTATATGATTCAGTGCCTCAAAATCATTGAAAGACACCTTAGATTTGAAGTCGACTGCATGATCCTTACCTATGACCACCTGTTCAGCTCTGCTAAGCACAGGTCGGCATCCGGAATTTCTACCATCTTTCCGTGTTCCAATCCTGCACTTGCATATATAGCCTCCTGCTGTATTGTCACAGATTCCATTTTCACATGGATATAGTTCTTTGTACTTTGGGTCCTGCTTACGTAACTCGCACTCGTTTATGTCTGGTGGGAGTTAGTAAAAAGAAGTTCAAAATGTGAGTTATCTCAGTATATGAAGCGTCCTAAAGGAAATATAAACAGGTAACAAAAAGGTTTCTTTGAGTGGTGCTTTCATTGATCAGGTTTGCTATTATATGCTTGCTAAAACTGTTTCTGCAATTGCTAATCTGGTTTCTAAACTCTAGTTTACAGAAAGTTAGCGAATACTTAACCTTGGCAGCCTTTGGGAAGATAAGGATTGCCCTCATAACCTTTACAGCACTTGCATATGTACCCTGGTCCATTGCTTGCATTTACACAATGGCTCTTTGAACTAACACAAGCATAGTCTTTAGGCACTTGTGCTCCATCTTCTAGACATGATCCATTTCTAATGGCCCAGTCACCGACAACGGGGACACCTCTAGCATCTGTTTTCTTGATGAACCCGAGGGGCTCGACAAGATCCTGCTTGCTGAAGTTGTACTTCTCAACCTCAACAAGCATTGCATAGAAGCATGGGTTGAACTTCCACACGCTGCTCTGGTCGGACAATTGCGCCTCAAAGCTAGTGATGTTGCGCGATATTTTAGTCTCGCAGCATCCGGTCCCAGCGCACGGTGCACCATTTGATGTGCTGTCGATGCCTTGGCAGTAGGAGTAACAGCCAGCAATATACAAGTCAGAGCTCTTTCTGCCGCCGATGATCCCCAGGGTGTTGCAGCCGATGACCGTGAAGCGGTTGCGGGTGGTGGAAGGGATGAATGGCGTGCCTTCCAAACTGAACCATGCAGTGTTGCTGTCTGACAAGGTGGTGTTCGACGTGAAGCATTTGTAGCTGACTCCACCGTAAACGCGTGTCTCGCCATGCTCCAGAGAGATGTCAATGACCTCCACAGGCGAAGAAGGGTCACCAATCATTGGCCTTGGTGGCTGGAAACTGTTATTGCAGAACACAGCGAAGTAGGGGCTCAGGCTTGTTGCGGCACAACGATCACCAACTCCGAAGGGGTAAGGAATGGACACATTGCCACACTTGTCAGGGCACCCCGGCTTTGATATGGCAACCCCAGAAGAGGTGGTTGACACCACTATCACTGGGAAGATGAGGAGCACTAGGGCTAATGCTTCTTTCATGGCTGTAGAGGTATGGTGGCCGCTTTCTATGGCAATGCCTTCCTACCTATCTAGCTAAGCCATTGTTCTCTCTTGTTTCATTTTTATGCTGTGAATATGCACGATTGTCTGGGCAAGATCATGGGTTATATAGAAGGAGATCATATGCCTTTTCAGACGACGAATGCTGTTGCTGGTGCATGGAGTTGTTATATGCGACCATTTCCCACGATTGTTAATTAATCAGCATAGTAGGTGCGGTAAGCATTAAAGTGTAGCCTTGCAAGCAACAGCTGAGTCTGACATTCTTAAAATGGAAAAAGCATAATATATATACATCAAAATCTGACTGGTCATGTTTGGACTTTGCAAGAGGTTTCTCCGAAATTGCCAAGGGGGCTGCCTCTTGATATAGTTTTATTGAATCTGGAGAAGTCAGCTCCAGTTTCCAGGTTTATTAATACGCATGACTAGGCTGCATTCCATTTTCTGCTTAATTCTGTGAGCTGTACATGTATCCGATGTGGTCTTCTTGAGGAGTTGGTATAAAACAAACTAGATGGAATAAGCAATTATATGATTAGCATAAGACAGTAGGAAGTAGGAAATTTGGAGTTGGCAACGTATGCAATTTGTTGATGAACTACATATTTACATATAGCTAGGCTTGAATTGGTCCCGAATTTTGACTAATGCATCTTCTTTTTCTTTCTTTCTTTCTTTCTTTCTTTCTTTTTTCTTTTTTTTGGAAACGGACTAATCCATCTGTTGTTTTCCATGCAGTAAAACATCTGTGTCCCACGGCTTGGAGGGTGTCCCTGGTCTCATGCTATTGGTTTTAAGTTACCTTAGGCAAAAGGATTCTATGCAGTACTGAAGTAAGAACTCAGGGAAAAATGTTGGAACTATATTGAGTGTGCGGAGCAGATGTTGGTCCCGTTCGGCATTTACACGGCAACCAGGCCAGCAGGTACACTCGCCAGAGAGGTCCAGCGCCAAATATCCCTTTTGTTTGCTGCTATTTTGATAAGCTGAACTGAAGCAAACATATATGTCCCGGGCATTTCAGATGAAATTTCAGAAGCATTGCCCATAAACGGGCAGACAGGTGAGGCAGCACCGCAGCAGCTGCTAGCGGTACCGGACCTACTGGTGGAAAACGGCGTTCTCTTGCGAATTGCTATGGCCTCTACGAAATGGAACGTGAGTAGCAGATCAGCTGGCGCCTGACCTCTGCTTCGCGATCTTCTTCACCACCGAGCGCTGCTGTTTGTTGTTGTTCGTGGTTGCGCAGGGCTGATAATGATATTCTCGGCCCATCTAGCCTAAACCCCGTACCGACGCTACCTTGGGCCCGGCAAGCATTGAGCTCCGGCGTGGACTTAGGGCCCACGGGCTCTCCTCCGTGGGACAGCCGGCGGCGGCGGCGACCTCAACCGGGAGCAGGAGGCTTCGGCGAGCAGAACCGGCGGAGCATCGGAGCGCCTCTCAATGGTCGTGCGCGCTCCTCGAGTGCATCCTCCAGGTCCACGCACCTTTGCCTCATCCCTCACCTCCACCGCCGCTGCCGCTGCCTCCGGCATTTCCCGCGCACACCTCACCTCCCCGCGGCCCCCTCCTCCCTGCGCGCTCCGCTCCGCGGTGCTCGCATACGTTGCCCACTCCAACCGCCATCCCGCTACTCTTCCCCTCACTTCCTCAAGGATCCCAGTACCGCTTTTCTCTAGCTTATTTATGCTAGCTGCTATACACTAATTTCGTCATGTTACAGTTCTAAAATGTCTTAAAAGTGCATTTCTCTACTGACCAATTGTATGGGCCATAACATGGCTTGCAATGTAGGCCTTCTAGTAGGAAAGTTAGATAATATTGGGTGGTTTATTTCCTGCTTAACAACCAATGTGGACGAATTACACTATATAAGTATGCTTTTGCAGGCTTAGCATGAAACTAGTGCAGTCTCAGGATAACCACCTTATGTTTTCTTTGTACAATAGCATCAACTTCCTCAGAAGGCATCTGTACTTATCTGCTGTAATTTGTATGTTCAGGTAAAGGATGGCTTGAAGTTAGCATCCTCATAATTTGCGCAACTGTGGATCTGGATGTATGATAAGGTATTCTTCTTAACCCATTTTATTAAGGGAAATTTACATCTCTAGCACTGAAACATCTCTCATAAAATACAATTGAAAGATTGCTACTTTGCATTTTGGTGTTTTAAGTTTAATCCAGGTGCAAAGAGATGTTGGAGATCGTTTTTAAGGATAATAAAATTGGAGATCTGTAACATGAGAACAAGCTACATCTAGAACTTTAGACTCTACAAACTAATATACATGTTACATAAAAAGAGCAACCTTGCATATATTATCTTGCGAGATCTACATCCAACACCAGTTTTGCTGTGTCCATGCCATGGTACCTCATCTGGTCAGAAGTGGAAGGCGTCGATGGTCCTATTCCTCCATATGAGTAACGCACTCTGTTAAGCTCGGTTTTTGTGAACAGCTGCATATGTAGCCTCCTCAAAATCTGTAGGCGCTCTGCAACCTCCTTCATAGTTGGCCTCTCATCACCTCTTGGGCTCAGGCAATGCATGACTAGTTCAGCTAGTTTCTCTAGTACTACCATAACTTCATCTATTATTTCACTATCCAGCATATTCTGAAGTTTATTCTGGTGGAACATCAATATGAATGTATGGGATAATGCTTTCTTTTCATCGGAGTTATCGTAATATATAGCCCTCCTCCTTGTCAGTAGTTCTAAAAGAACAACCCCGAAGCTGTAGACATCACTTTTATCTGTTAGTTGGTGACTGACAAAAGTCTCAGGGTCAAGATAACCAAGAGTTCCTTGGATAAACATAATAAACTCATTTTTATCCATGGACTTCAGTGCGGATGCTCCAAAATCTGACACCTTTGCATTGCATTCATTGTCCAAGAGTATGTTGAGGGATTTCACATCCCCATGCAGAATTGTCCGAGAAGTTGATGAGTGAATGTAAGCAAGAGCTTCTGCTGATTGTGTAGCAATCTTCAGTCTAAGGTCCATGGGAACTGGTGATCTTCGATCAGTTTCGTGAAGGAACTCAAAAAGGGTGCCGTTGGAAACAAACTCATACACCAGCATTGGTACATCTACCTCCAAGCAGCATCCAAGTAACCTGACAATGTTCCTATGGTTAATTTGTGACAATATTATTATCTCTTTCACAAATTCTTCTCTGTACTCATCATCTATTACTTTGGACTTCTTTATGGCAACTTCTATGCCATCATCTAAGATTCCTTTATAGACCATTCCATGACCACCGCAGCCAAGAACATGATGATCACTATAGTTGTCGGTTGCTTTCTTTATCTCTTTCTCTGTGAGAATACGGATGGTATCAACTTCCCTTGATCTCATCTCCTCGTACAATTTCAGACCTCCATTTTGTTTGAAATACTCATCCTTCTCCTTCCTGTGCTTTCTTCTTTGTAATTTCATAACTAAGAAGAATGTCAAAGATAGCACTGCTACTGCAGAGATACTGAGGCCTGCACAATGGTTCTTTAAAATTATTCGACACACCAGAAATCTGGAAAGGTCTTATATGAATTTAAAGCATGTTCTCTGGTACAATCCTTACCTACTACCACTTGTTCAGCTTTGCTAAGTACAGGTCGGCATTCCGAATTTGTACCAGCTGATCTTGTTCCTATCCTGCATTTGCATGTATAGGTTCCTGGTGTATTGTGGCAGACCCCATTTTTACATGGATATAATTCTTCGTACTTAGGGTCCTGCTTGCGCAGCTTGCACTCGTCTATATCTGAAGCGAAATTTGATGGAAAAACATTTATTAAGATTTAAGAAGAAACAGGCCCAAAGGTGAACCGCTTCAGTTAAATGGAACAGATAAACCAAACTAAAAAGCTTTTGAAATATGCTTTCAAGGAAGAAACGGTATGATTATGTGTTAATTAAAGTAATTTCTGTACTTGATCTTAAATACCAAACTGTAGTTTACAGCAAGTTTTTTTGGAAATTGGATTAGTAACGAACCTTGGCAGCCATTATGAAGATAAGGATTTCCCTCATAACCTTGAGAGCAATTGCACAGATACCCTGGCCCGTTGCTTGCAGTCAAACAATAGCTATTTGAACTGATGCATGCATAGTCTCTAGGCACCATTTCCCCTTCTTTGGGACACGAGCCGTTTCTAATGGCCCAATCACTGATGACAGGGACACCTCTGTTTGCTCTTTCATTGATGAACCCAAGGCGCCCAACAAGGTCCTGCTTTCTGAAGCTGTACCACCCAACCTCGACAAGCATTGCGTAGAAGCATGGGTTGAAGTTCCACACACTGCTCTGGTTGATCACGAATACTGTGAAGTCGGTGAGATTGGGGGAGATGGTTGTCTCACAGCATCCCTTGCCGGTGCATGGTGCACCATCAAAGGTGCTGTTGATGCCAAGGCAGTAGGAGTAGCAACCGGCAAGATACAGGTCAGGGTTACTGTGCATGTAGCCACCGATGAGCCCAAGGGTGTTGCAGCCGATGACCGTGAAGCGGTTTCGGGTGGTCCAGGGAATGAAAGGCGTGCCTTCCAGGTTGTAACCCTCGGTGTAGTTGTCGGACATGGTGGTGTTTGAAGTGAAGCAGTTGTAGCTTACAGGGCCGTAAACACGCACCTCGCCGCGCTCCAGGGAGATGTCGAGGACTTCTGTGGATGCTGAAGGGTAACCAATCATAGGCCGAGGGGGCTGGAAGGTGTTGTTGCAGGTCACCATGAAGTGGGAGTTCAGGCTGGTTGCGGCACAGGAAGCTCCAATCCCGAAGGGGTAAGGGATGGACACATCGCCACACTTGTCGGGACACCCGGGCAACGATATGGCGAGTCCAGAAGATGTAGTTGGTATCGCTATAACTAGGAAGACGATGAATGCCAGGAGAACTATTGATTCTTTCATGGCTATAGAGGTATGATGTCCACTTGCTATGGCGTGGTTTAAATAGCTAGCTGGGCCAAGCCCTCTATTATTTCATCACTGTCAATGGGATAATGTATTGCCTGGGTTATGTTGAGTAATAAGGAAGCAGGCTTGCTCAGAAAGTCAGAATGCATTTTCAGATGTCGAAAGCTCGCTGCAGCATGATGCATCGGATATTGTTATATACAATGGTTTCCACAAACAGTGATTAACTAATGGAGGTGATATCAGCATTAATCCTCAGACTTTGACCTGAATTGTATATTGATTTACTGTTCAAACTTGACTGTAGAAAAACGCATTATATATACGAATAAGCTGACTGGTCAAGTTACATGTTTGGACTAAGAAGTTGTTCTGAGGGTGTGTTTGGTTGGGCTGTGGCTGTGGAAAAAGCTGCTGTGGCTGTGAGCTGTGGAAAAAGCTGCTGTGATCAGTGAGCTGTGGGAAAAGCTGAAAGCTGTTTGGTAGAAACTGCTGTGGCTGTGGAAAAGCTGTAGGAATGTCTGTAATGCCCCTAATGGTATGAGACGTTGTGTATATGCAAAGTGATCATAAAACAGAGGCCTGTTCAAAGATTAACACGTCAATGATCATTTTATAAAAGGAAATATTATTTTTTTAAAAGTGCATCCACCATTAACATTTGGTTCACAAAATATTTTCTTTAAACGTTGAAATTCTCATCAGTTCTGGGTGTTTGTGTTTAAAACGTCAAGACACAAGAATAATATGACCACTTACAACTTTCTATGAGGGTTAGTTTGCAAAATCTTCAATCAATGTCGTCCACCTCCGTCCAGCCACCATTGGCGACCCTTTGGGACCTCAAATCGGCACCGGGACAGGGGGGGATAGTGCCTGGAAAGTGGGGGAATCGAATCCCCGGTCTATGGCGCAACCGTTTGATGCGGAATTTTGGGTCGGAGCTGTGAAGATGCGGATTATTTTGAGGAGTGACCATGGCGGCGGGTTGAACTTCTGGAGAGGGCCGCCTCGCAGTGGAGAGGCAGGGGAGGCACCACCGCCAGGCGCTGGAGAGAGCGGGGGCGGGTCCGGACGGAGAGAGCCGCCTGGCGCCGGCGAGCGCACGGGCCCAGATGCGTCGCACCTAGCACTTGAGACGAGGGTGACGGGTCCAGAGGGGCCACGCCGGCGCCGGCTTGGAGAGGGCTGGGATGCGTCGCCTCCACGTGCTCGAGACGAAGGAGGCGGGTCCGGGGGGCAGCCTGGCGCCGGCGAGGAGAGGGCCGGGCCGCCGGGATGCGCCGCCGCCGCCGCCCCAAGCAGCTTCGTTCGTTGTGACAGAGATGAAAGAAAAGTCGAAGCGGTACGCATAACGAATGGCAGGCGGGTAATTTAGGCCCCGTTCGGTTCCCCCTATAAAACACCATCTAAAGTTTATACCCCTCTAAAGTAAAAAGAATCTTACTATTTAGGGGTACTAAATAAAATTTAATTGCAAAACCTTTCTGCAGACGGGCGTTATTTTTCGAGACGAATCTAATGAGCCTAATTAATCAATGTTTTGACACAGTGATGCTACAGTAACCATCGTCTAATCGCCGCTTAATTACCCTCGTTACGTTCGTCTCGCGAAATAGAGGGGGGGTCCTGGACTTAGTTTTGTAATTTGACTTTGTTTAGTATACATAAATCGTGCCGGCATCTTTGATGTGACTGCTACAGCACCCTCTAAAGTGATCCAAACGGGGCCTTAGAGGAAAACTATCCTCCACAGCCGGTGAAAGCAGCGGAGAGGGTGCTGTGAGAATTGAACTGAGGGAAAGCAGCTTTTGCTCGCAGACGCTTGGTCACAGCCGGGCCTTTGGTTGTCTTTTTGCTTTTTTCAAAAGCCAGCTCCACAGCCAAACCAAAGGCACCCTGAAACTACAAGAGGGCTTGTCTACTGTTAACCTGCTGTAGTTTGGTTTAAAATCATGGTGATATCAGTTCCAGTTTTATTGTGTGTTCAAATGCCAGACAAAGAATTACGCCTTTTTTGGGGGCCCATTGTATGAGTTGTATGTGAAACCTTGTCTGAGTGAGTGGCTGTAATTTGAAATCTGACTACTACGCCGTAACAAACTGGATGAAAGTAGCTGTCATCGGCTTGGAAACTTGAGACAGCATACAGCAAGGAATTTTCAACCATATATCCATTGATCGATCATTTTTCAACTACGAATGGGGGCTTGATTGATCATGTTTTGACTTATCGAATCATTGTCTCCATTGATTGATCGATCATGTTCTGACTTATCGAATTATTGTCTCCGTGCAGTTCTCATGGGCTGATGGAACTGATTAAATGGGTTTCCTCGTGTCGATGGCGACCCTGCTTTTGGCTGCATTTAACTAGTTAAATCTGGAAAAGCCAGCTCCAGCTCGAAGGTTTATTCAGCCAGCTCCAGTTTGAAGATTTGTTCACATGCCAGACGAGGTAGCCTTCATGTTCTGCCTGAGGAAGTACGGGTTGTAACTGGTCCGCTTTTTGACTGATGGGTCTGTTGTTTTTCGGGCTGAAACATCTCTGTGTCCCGCTCTGCTTGGAGGGGGAAATGCAATGGAATTCGATTCCCTACTTCCATGCTAAGGGCGTCACTGGTCATGCGCAGGTGTAGTAGTATTCGACGGTGCCACGATTGCTTAGGTAGAGTAGTCAACATGGATTCTATGCAATACTTCAGGGTGCGGACAGCGGAGACGTTGCTCCAGTTTGGCATTCACGCTACAGATGGCCTCTAAACAGCCCTTTCGTTCGCTGCTGTTTTGACACATACTCCTATACCAACCTCCATTTCGTTTTACTTGTCACTTGCTAGTTACTGTAGCAACTTTGACCGACCGTCTTTTTCTACAAATTCGTCGTCGATGCCTAAAACTTTCTGATCAATAGAATTATCACTAAATATATTTTGACAACATTACGCACTTTGAAGTATTCATCAAAATTTTGTTGTTAAAAAAAACGGTCAGTCAAAGTTGCTACAGTAACTAGCCAGTGACAAGTAAAACGAAATGGAGGTTAGTATATGTGTCGGAAATTTCAGCAGCATTGCCGCACCCAGGAAGTTATTTCAACGAAGCAAGAACAGAAAATGAGTCCAGAATCCTCGTCTCGTCACACACGCGATCCAGAATCTGGGCCGAATTATCGTAGCACAACACTTCCGTCTTGTTTCTTCCTCTTGTCCTGACTTTTCTGGCCCATATCATCTAAACGCGTGGCGATACTACTGGGGGCCCGTTAAAAATCGTCTCCGGCGTAAAAAACGTCAACCCGCGGCGGGAGCCGCATTGGTAGAGCTTGCGCACCGAATAACTGTCGCCTCCCCGTGCTCGTACGCCGTCCTCACCTCCGGCGCGCTACCTGTCCGACCACCCGCCGCCGCCTCTGTCTTTCCCTATACAACCGCCCCACAGCCACAGCCTCGCCGCGCGCTCCGCTTCTCCGCCACGCTCGCTTGCGGCACCCACCCCAACCGCCAGTCGCTACTCCATCCCCTTCCCCGTCCCCTTTCTGCAACAGATCGAATTGCATTTTTATCTTCTCTGCAGCTTGGTCCGACAGCTGAGGGTGTCCGGACAGCCGGTGATGACTTCGATCACCTTCCTCTCTCTTAGCTTCCTCATGACATCCATATATATGTGCTGCCTATTTTGCGTTCTTTGATATTGGCCTCTCCCTGATCTGTAGATGACATTATACTGTTGACAAGAACACTTCTGCCATCGTACCTGAATGATAGTGCTTTCTCTGAACTGCTCTTCACCTGTAGGCACCCATCTGGTGGTACTCGATCGCTCTCTTTCTTCACTTGTAACGGCCGGCTGTCCACACTGCCAATATCCTAAACCACGCTCTACTCCAATGGATTGGCTCTGTCTTCATCATCCTCTGAATTTTATGCATCTTCGGACCAATCACTGTCACCGCACCCTTCGTCTGTTTCAGCTGCATCATTGCTGGTTAGTTGGTTGGCTTTTGTTTGCTACAACTCGCTTTGCCATGCCTTTACTAGCTGTATCAGGAAGTACTTGATATTCTCCTTCAGAAGGAAGAAGTACTTGATCTTCTCATTCAGAAATATCCTCTTCTGGCTCATCTTTATAATCGCTCTCCTCTTCCTCTTCCGAACTTTCATGAACAACCTCTTCTTATAAATCTGCTGCAGAACCATCTTTTATGAATTGTGCCACCATGTAACTGCAGACTTTTTCATCACTAAGAGGCCTCAAACCATTTATAAGCTTCATCCTTTGAGACAACCAATACAAAATAAATAAATAATAATAATGAAATCTTTTGCACTGATATTTATGCGTTGCTTCAAGTGTAACAATCTCTGAAATTGACACCTTCTCAGGGCTTCATCTCCACCAATAGAATGAATAGATTCTCCATAATGCGCAACCTGTCCACCTAAGCAAAATCTTACAGGAAGATTATCCAGCAGACTTGAAAATTAAAAATGAAAATCATCAAACACTGTGATCCAGAACAACACAAAGAGGACAGGAATTGCATGCCGAATAAAGGACTAATCACACGTCACACATTAAAAATAAAAAAACTGGTAGGTTGGCTGCCTTGAATGAAGTTGAGGATAAGTTAGAGAGTTTTCAGCGTTAAATCAGCAGCGATTGCATGGAACCCCCCAAAAAAGGGGCAACAACGTATATACTCCGTCTGCTTTGTTGTTGTTGTTGTTGATGTTTCTTAGCTCACTATTTTCCGATTTGCGTGATGATACCCGCGGCAACTCGGGCTCTTGGCTAGTAATTAGACTCTTTATTTTCCATCCCAGCAGCACTTACCTACATACTAGTTACATCCACCGAGCCCGCGTAACTAGTGCGAAAATCAGTGGAAGTGATAAATCAGTCAGTTAATATATCAAGGACCACTATCCAGGAGCATGTACTGATGGCGGACCTTATTGTTGCCGTTGCATCATCCATATGTAGTACTCTATCAGTCTATCTTATGATGAGAAAGACTAGTGACTTTGCCAGAATAAATTTTGTCCGAATTATGTATTGAATCAGGCATGCAACCTGCATCGCCAGACCGCCAGATCAGTTCTTCCATTGGCTGCCGCAGACCCCAAACGGAAACGTGCGCGAGGTCCCGGGAAAACTCTCTCCATGCTGGGTGGGAGCTGTATTTAACCATCGCCTATGATGATTTCAGTTCCGAATCAAAGCCCTCACAAGTGACGTCCATCCCCTTTCTCTCTCTCGCACTCTCTCCCGGCACAACAAAAGCAGACGACTGTGCGATCGATCGAGCTCCGCGCGCCGCCTGTAATTATTAATGGAGCAGCAGGAGCTTGACCTTGAGCTCACCCTCCTCCACCGCTCCGTCTCGCCGGATCCGCCAGGCTTCTTCGTCTGCTCGTACTGCGACCGCAAGTTCCACAACGCTCAGGCGCTCGGTGGCCACCAGAACGCGCACAAGTACGAGCGCGGCCTCGCCAAGCGCCGGCGAGAGATCGCGGCAGCCATGCGCGCGCATCGGGCGGCCGCCGCCGCTGCAAGTGCAAACAAGAGGGCGAGGATGATGGACGAGCAGCCAGGTCGTTGGAGCAATGCCAAGAGGTCGTCGGAGCACGGCAACGGCGTCCACCGCGCCGACGAGCTGGACCTATCGCTCAGCCTTTGATTGGTGGTTGTTCCTCTTCCTCCTGCACCGTTGCTGGTCAGCTGTTTCGTGGTCGTGGAATCTCTTCTTCGGTGTTGGATGCATCTATATTCTATGGAGTAGTTGTTGGAGATGGAACTTAATTCTAGGTGACAACGGTTGTCGTTTCATCCTGCTGTATTCCAAACATAGGGAGTGGTATTTTGTGTGCTCTTCAGTTTGTTTCCCCTTTGTTCTGGATTAGCTATCAATATTTTAGCATGCATCTTTGTTCATAAAACATCAAAGCATTCAGAATCGATACGATGGCATGTTAAACGTTCATTTAGAGAGAAAAGTATTATGATTATTTAATTAAAGCTTCATCAAGTAGTCTTTCAAAATTATGCGTATGCCAATTAAACTACACTCGATTGATGTATGAAATTAATCCATCGATTTTTCTGTCGAATATCGATTCAGAATGCTTTGATATATCACATCTCTCAGATTATTCTTATTCTTTATATATAATTAATATCCTGTTGTGTGAACTAGAGAGTAGTCACCGGAGCATGCATCTGCTCTACAGTATGTTGGTTCCCATTCAGACATCCGAGTGCATGTTTTTCTTTTCAGGATACTGGACCTAAATGCCTCACTGCTTCGTCAGGCTCTCACATAAACTTCGTAGGTCTAAACCGCTTAGATTTTGCCCCATATGAGTTTTTTGGGAACAAAAAATATAATCGGTTAAACTCCATCAGGATGCATACCACACAAACGCACCACCTCTAGTAGTCTTGTGTCTTCTCCTACAGAGATTCCATATGGTACTTATATGACGTAACATTTTTATGTCTCGCATTTTCTATCCCTGCAATCTAAAGATGCATCATTGCAAATTCATGTCAAATACCTATATCTCACTCACTACATATGAGACTGCATGTAAATTTGGCAAGCCTTTTCATACCATAGCATGGACTATCTTCTAAAAGCAACTACAAGTGCCTGTTGATGTTTAAGTCACATTTCCTTTTACACCAGGTGTGAATTTTTCAGAATCAATTTTTTTTTAAAAAAATGTTTACTTCAGAGATATAGCTTACCTCATAACGAATCCACTGAACATAAATTCAAGTCAAATCATCCATGGGAGCGTTTGGAGGGGAGGCCTCTCCAAATTTCATTACATAAAAGATTGGGGCTGGGTACATGCAAATGCAGTAGAATGTTAAAAAAAATATAATGCAGCCGCACTCAGCATGTGCTTTAAGAAAATATGCTGATGCTCTTAGGAACCCGTTGAAAATCCTTGTTATTACAAATGGGAAATTGATGATTTTGCAGCAGTGGGGTTCCTAAAAAAATTGTCTTCTTAATATGGCACATTCCCCTTGCAAAATGGATCTCATTTAGGAAGATGTACACAAATTGACGATGCATAATTATTTTGGACTACTGTAAAATCTCTCGTATATTTACTCAGAAAACACACTATATGGTCCTTGATTAATTTAATTTGCTCGTGGTTCATTGCATTCACTTGATACTCAGAAAACAAATTTGAATCCTAACAAAGTTGGCCACAGTATAAAATATTAGTCTTATTATTCAAAGAATAATCACCTACAAATTAAATACACACTAATTTTGTTGGAGTTTAAAGAGTAAATTTCACAAAACCCTGGGTTTTATGGTCTTGTTGTCACAAAAACCCAAGATACAGTCCCTAGTCTCTGTCATATAACCCATGTTTAATGGTACTTATGTTGCAAAAAACTCCATCTTTAACAAATTACTTACATGTGGGGGCTAAAAGTAGTACTGTGTGACCCATTATGCTCATTGCGTGTGGATGCTGACTTAATTAGCTGTACGTACAAAACAATTGTTGTTTTGTACTAGATCGATAAATGTTTATTGCAAAGGAAAAAAAAAGATCGCTGGATTGATTGAGACAACAGACCACGGTGTCCGTCATTGACAAGCGCCGGAGCCTCGCCATGACCATCTGATGTGACTGCCACAATTTGCTCGCCTACGAGATATCATAGAAGCTCAGAGAACAAAAGGATATATTTCGATATTCTTTCCTCTGTTTGATCGGTTGCCCAATATGTTGAATTTGTTTAATTAGTCTAGGCACATGAATTCTAGGCACTCAGCGGTGGGAGCTTCGTTTAAGGATTTCGCTGCTTTAAGGTTCTGAATTCTGTAATCTGCACAGGGGGGCAAGGGACATGGATTTATGCATCTGCTTCGTCGTATTACCTGAAAGTGATGTACATGCATGCCGCAGATTTGAATTCACTTACTGCATCATCAATTTTTTTTATCTGGATTGGCGACGGTAGCAACGGCGAGGGGCAGCCATCGATGGCCGGTGATTGTGAGGTTATTTATGATTTGAAAGAAATTTGTTAGACGTGGGGTTTTTAAAACATAAGTACCATAAATCGTAGTGTTGTATGACACAAACCATTACGCTTGGGATTTTGTGACAATAGCCGTAAAAACCGAGGCTTTGTGAAATTTACTTGGGTTTTTAAATAGATACATTGAAGAAAGAAACCACTTAGTAGCTTGTTGTGAACACTAATTATATAAAATAATGAGAAAGGTTAACAGTCAACATGCTTCCAAAAGAAATGAACATATATAGCTTGGATCGGTCGACTTCAGTTCTGGTGATCAGTACAAGATAAAATTCGCAAAGCTATATATGGAGGACGGTGCTCAGATAGCTCACAAAGTGCGTGTGGGAACAACAGGGAGCTTTGTCGTGAAACGTGACGCATTATATTGACAGTCCCTTCCAGCTGAAACATAGCAATCAATGGATCCTGAATCGATAGATCAACGATTCCGCCCCTTACATGAGCCTTTTCGGTGAACCAGTGTACATCGTGATGGTCCAATTCTGATAAGATCTGGCCATCATTCACATCTCTCGCTCAACTGCGCTACTACCAATAATTAGTATGATGCAGCCCAAAGTTCAAATCATACAGACATTTGTTTGGCAGCTTGCTCAGCAATGACACATATACACCACACCTCCGCTAGCTGTTGTTGAAGATAGAACCTGCAGACGCAACCAACTAATTTGCATCATACTCTCTCCGTTTTTAATTGTTGACACCGTTGATCTTTCGAGTTACGTTTAACTGTTCGTCTTATTCAAAATATTAGCTCAAATATACAAAATTATAAATTATGCTTCAATTTTCTTTAGTAATAAAACAATTCATAACAAGATATATGATAAATTTAAAAATATTTTAAATAAGACGAATGGTCAAACGTAGCTCTCACCTAAAACGGAGGGAGTATATAACTCATGTGAATTTACCGAATCGCTCTCACCTAAAAATGAACAGGGTTTTTGCCGGTCCCGATGTGCAACCAGGCTGATGAGGCTGCATGGAAGAAATTAAGCACAAGCAATATTGAGCGAGGTGACGATTGCTGACCCCCCATGTGCATCTAGGCTGATGAAGCTACCACAGCAGAAATTAAGCACGAGCGAGGTGGGGATTGGTGGTCACTGCAAGACTTTCTATCTTTCTCGACAGTTTTGCCTCAAGTGGCCGGCATTTTTAATGCTTTTAGTATTTCTCGAGTGGCCAATAATTTTTCTTTTAATTTTATATTTTCTGACAATTTGAGTGAATTACAAACAATAAGCATCATGCTCAACAATTTCATTTCTCACAGGTTTGGTTAAGTGTCATTGCTCCAGCGCGTCAACGGTTTGGTTAAGTGACTACCAAAACTCTGAGAACGCGCTGGAGAGCCTTTTTGCACTTAACCAACGAATTGTGCAGGTTGACGCACTGGAGCTATGGCCTTTTGTGATCAGCTCTGCATCGCATGGGGTAAGCACCAAGATGAGGTGAGCAGAGAGAGGTTAGCAGGGAAGCCTGCACGGAGGTAAGGACGACGGCCACCGTACAAGCGAGCCATTGGGAAAGCCTGTCTCAATCAGTACTCTTTTTGGAAAGCCAGGTTTGGCAAGAAGATGAGCCCGGAGAGATGTAAATTAGCAGGGTCAGCGAGCAGATTCAGCAGAGCCTCTACATCTCCATATTGTTTATCATAAGTTGATGCATGCAGATTGTTTTTGTTCGTAAATGGGCTGCTTGCCTTGTGTTCGTAAATGCCTGGCTCTCCTCCAGTGGATAGATTTGAGAGAGATGAGCGAGGTGGAGAGCGATCCAAGCTACTAAGATCGATGAGGCTGCCATGGCAGGAATCAAGGACGGTCCTGCATGCATGAGGCTCTGAGCATCGCTGACTACTCTCAATCAATGGAAAGTGCAGTCTGCAGAACTGGCTGGACCATGCATGCCCGTACGTACCTAACCTACCGCGCGCCATGGCTGCATCATGCAATCTCAGGCTCATGCATGGACGACGTGGGTTGCGCGGCGAGCCATGAAATCAATCGATCTCAGGCGCATCTGGGAGCTTAGCTACCGGCCGGCCGCAAGCTCCAACAAGCAGCTCCATCTCAATTAAGCGCATCTGTGGCATTCATCAGATCTTTTTTTTCTTTCTCTTCTACTACTAGCAAACTACGGTAGGCCTTAGCCTACCTGAACTTTCAATAAGGCATGAAAACACAAACGTGTGAGTACAGGGGGAGAGAGGTCAGAGGAAAACATCCACCTAAGCTATATATGGATCGACTAAGTCTAAGCTGTACAAAAGCAGAAAGAGTACAAGGCATGAATGCTACGCCTCTGTAGTTGATATCGAGCCCGGACCCCCCACTTCTGGAGTGGGAGATACATCCAGTTCAGTACACAGTACCCACAGAATACACAGACACTACGCGAGCCCTTTCTACACGCTGTGAATCTCCAAAACAACATCCGACGGGTGCATGTTGCAGAGCACATGCTCTTAAGAGCTATGTTTCCGCTTCCCCCCTCCCACATGAATGCTTACGCCTAGTGAACAAAGGGACAGTCGTAGAACAAGCGATCGATGTACTGTAGTACTCCAATATACATGTATATTGGAGTACTACAGTACATCGCTTGTTCTACACGTAGCACATTCTTCAGGATTGTTCAACCTAACTTCACAAGCTTTTTAGTCCTTGGGTGTGGTTGCTGAAGTGCATGCGAGTAGTTTCCCTTTTTATTATTTTTTTTCCTATGCGATGCTGATTTTTTTTTTTTTGTAATAACTATAGCTATATGTATGTTTTTAATGCAGAGGCTAGAGAGAAAGGTATAGATGAAGTTTTTTTACCGGCAATGTACCGTTAGTGGCGATGATTGAATTTTCTCTTTTTTACCAGTCATCAATCATCCATCCCCCCATTGCCGCCGAGAGAAAGGTATAGATGAACTCTGACTACGCACGAGCCAAGAACCATGCAAAATACGGCAGCCCGCCGGCCTATGATCCCTCTCGATTATTGGTTCAGATGAGAAAGACCCCGGCCGTGGGAAGCTCATGTAAATATGTACCAAGTCCGGTTACCGCAGAGAGCAAGTACGTCCGGCGACAGCGTGAGAGATCGAGTGTGTTCTTTCCTCTGACTCAGGCCGCAGTGCCATGCATATGGACAGCAAGGGACAAGCCACACTCGCCAGTCGCCAAGTTGAACCCAGAAAATAGGTACATGCATGGTCCAAGCATGCATGCAGACTGAGCTGCTCTGGGCATTTTGATGGCGCCGGTGCACTTTCAACTGCAAGATTAGGACAGACTGCACGCGATCCTGGATCTCGCTTAGATACCATGCATGCCGATGTATAGTATTGAGTGAATGCATCTACGAATTTGTCCTGGGTTCTCATTTAGGTTCCGGTACAAAAAACAGATATTCATATTTCTAAAATACAAAAAATTGCAAAATCAAAATCTCAAAAAAACATTTTTGAATGTTAAAAATACGTTTTATGTAATTTATGTATTCTAGACATACAAAAATACGCTCCTTGTGTATTTAAATTAAAAAATGTGTGGCATCATGCGAGACATTAAACGTATTTCCAAGATTCACAATGTTTCTTTTTTTTTTTGAAATTTTGATTTTGCAAAATTTTGCATTTTGGAAATATCAAAATGTTTTTTTCTTATCTAGATGGTGATGTGGAACTAGATGAGACTTCTTAGCAATATGTGACCTAGATGAGAATTTGGGACAAGTTCAAGGACCCGAAAATCAACATTTGAGAGTACCGGGATGACCTAGATGAGAATCCGGGATAAGTTCGAGGACCCAGAAACATTTGAAAATACCAAGACCTGGATGAGAATTCGGGACGGGTTCGAAGACTCCTGATGCATTTCATTTCGATATAATTTGCAGATCAATCACCCCCGGTCCCCGTGGACCGGTGAATCAAAAGGCTGTACAAATAAATTAAAGGCAGCAGGAGTAAAGGTCGACTTCTTTTTCTTAAGTCTGGTGAATTGGTGATATGGATTGACCGGAGATGCATGCCAGCAAATTAAACAAACCAGGACCATGCATGATGGTCATCTTGGCGCCTCAACTGATTATTAAGCAGTCAGGACTGAACCATAAGTCGGGTCCACTATCACTTTTGTTTTGTGCATCAGAAAGCACCCAAGGGCCTTGAGCTGGATGCGTATAACTGCCTTCAAACATGTTAGTACAAGTTTTCACGCCACTTCGGTCTTTCTCTCTGAGGAGATCAATGACATGCATGCTCCACAGAGGTTGCAGTAGGGACGCAGAGCTGTGGTCCTCTCGGCATCGAAAGCAAAAGTGCATCCGGCTGAAAAAGGGAAAATGAACTTATCTAGGGTGCTGTTTGGTTCAAAATTGGTAACGCAAACGCAAACGGAATCAAGTCACAGGGGATTAGGCGTTGGAATGGGTGATTACGTAATTTGTTTGGTTTCTTCCTGTAACGGTATCGAAAGAAGCAGCCAGATGCAAGGGCCTTTGGCCAGGCTCCTGATCAGGAAGATTTCTTCCACCATCGCAGCCGAATTGGTGCGTCGCTTGCCGGCGGACGAGCTGGGACACGGCACTCATCAGGCCACTACAACAATACACAGCCATGCGCGCATCCTCGCTGAAGCTTTTGCCCTGAGATTTTAGCAAAAACGCATCAGATCCCCATCCTCGTTCATCTGCGCTCACTCTCCTCCGGGTCTACCTTTGCAGTGGATATTGATGCTGCCTCCGCTCTGCAAACGCAATTCCGCCTCCACATCATCGAAGTCTTCGATTTGAAGAGCGCCGCCGGTGCCTTCGATCTATTTGCAGAAGCCAGCGGACCGTGCGCCGCCATCTTCCATCGCATCGCAAACCGCTGCGCTTCTAGTGATTGTGATGAAGGAATGACGTAGCTCAGGTACAAGATAGGGATCGTGGCCTGAGAGGAAGGGAGAGAGCTCGCGCGAGGAAGGGGGTGTACGGGCGAGCGGCGGCTGCGTTCGATTTTTCTTGCGGCTGCGGTATCGTAATGCGTTAGCAGTCGGGGAGGGAGGGATTGAAAAATGAATAGTCCGGTATCCGATTACGCTAAACGGAAAACAGAGTGAACCTAAACAAACACTTCTAACGCATTCCGTTACCCTCTGCAATGTGATTGCGTTACATTTCATCGAACCAAACAGCACCTAGAATCACATGCTGGAGAATGCTGGAACATCGATATATTATGGACTGAAATGGAAATACCATGCGTGACCTACATATAGTATATGGCACAAAGTTGACAGCGCTGGGAACGTATTTTGGTTCACTTATTTTTTTTTTCATACATGCTCGTTTGTGCTAGCACAAAGAAAAATAATGTGTAGTGCATGTATTCACTAGCTAGGAAGAAGACAATAATCAAGAACAAAATAATACAACACACACACCTCCACACCCCATGATGAAGGGGCAAGGGAGAATGAAGCTAAAAAAAAATAAAAAGGAAAGGGCGTGTATGGTTTGTTTGTTACCAGGCAATGACGCTGAAGACGGTTCGAGGTCCAGAAATGACCATGTACCACCAGCTTAGTCGAAGAAGTAGCATTTGTTTGGGGCATGAGTCTTCGGCATCTGCCATGCTCTGATGCACCAGCCACAACACACTGGCCAATGAAGAAATTTCTTGTATGTGCTGCTAGCCGATTAGCCGATTACGACCCTAGAGGGTGACCATTTTGAAATGAAGGTACGTATCTTGCACGCCTGGCTGTCCCGACATCCTTCCGGGCCTTCCGATAGGTGAAGGTACTCTAGCTATCTACTTGAATCGTGACCAACCACAATGTACTAAAAAAGTGTCAAGAAGGAATAAAAAACTACTAGATTTATTTGTAAAAGGTAGTCCATATAGTCCATAGCAAAAGTGATCCATAAGCTTAAGGCAACCGCAATGTTGCTGCCAATAGTAGTCCATATGAGTGGGTCCTATAGCAACTGGTCTATAGTTATAGATACGTTCACAATGTGTAAACTAAAACCAGTCTATACAACAAGAGAGAGGTGAGAGTGATATACTATTTTTTATTCACTATAGTTAGTCCATAAGCATATGGATGGCTTTTGATATTGACTCCTTATAGATTAGTTGCACAATATTTCATGAAGTCAACAGTGATTATCTTATTCCCTATTGAACGTACTACTTTTCAACAACTAAAGACTGCTGACAAAAGGACCACGCATATTGACCACTTGGTTTATAAACATTGCTTGCCCTGTTCCGCACCCAGTAATGATTTACAACACCTCATCTCATGTATCACTAGGTCACCCATATGCCATGAACCATCTTATTTTCAGTTAAAGTGACAATTAATAGGGACATGAGATAACACTACTTTGTTGACCCTGATTGCAGGAGACTGCTTTTTTTTTAGATTTAAAAAAAAAAGATTGCAGGAGACTGCTGACCTTGTTACAATTATCGCGGTGAAAAATTCCAATGCAAGTATGCAACCTCCCCAACAAATCAATCATCCACAAGGGGACGTGATGGGCCGGACCATTTCCAGAGAGCGCAACTTGATGGGCCAAGTATGAAGGGCTCATAATCGGTTCGGCCCGTAGAAATGACCTGATGGGCTGCACAGTTCGCGCGGCGCTCGCGGCGGAGGCGTGAAGCGGCAAGCGGCGCCGGCGGCGGCCGCCGGAGTGGCGGAGTCGCAGTTCACGGAAGCGCGCGTCCACCCATGCGTCGCGCCTCCCCGTACTCGTACGCCGTCCTCGAGCCCCTCCTCCGGGAGCACTTCCAGTTCCCGCGCCGCCTCCTCCAGGTGCACGCGCTCCTGGTCACCTCCGGCGCGCTGCTCTCCGACCCGCAGTGCGCCGCCGCCGCCTTCCCCTACAACTGCCTCGCCCACGCACACCTCCGCGTCCCTGCGGCCTCCACCTCTCCCGCGCCCGCGCCGCTCCGCCTCTTCGCCGCCATGCTCGCCCGCGGCGCGCGCCCCAACCGCCACACGTTCCCCTCCCTCCTCAAGTCCGCCGCGGCGTCCGGCTCCGCCGCCACCGCAAATGCGCTCCACGCGCAGTGCCTCCGCCGGGGCCTCGCGACCGACTGCTTCGTCGCCTGCTCGCTCGTCAGCGCCTACGGCCGGTCCGGCCACCCGGCCCGCGACGCGCGCAAGGTGTTCGACGAGATGGACGGCAGCCCGGACCTCGCCTCCTGCAACGCGCTGCTCGACGCGCTCTGCCTCGCCGGGGACCTGGCCGCGGCGGAGAGCTTCTTCGAGTTGATGGCCGAGAGGGATGACGTGTCCTGGACCACGCTCGTCTCCGGGCTGTCGCGGGGCGGGCGCCACCGGTGTGCTCTCGAGGCATTCAGAGCGTCGTTGATGGGAAACATGGGAAGACGGCTCGGGGAGGCCACGCTAGTAAGCGTGCTCTCGGCCTGCGCCAACCTTGATGGCACCGAGGGTCTTGCGGCGGGGATGGCTGTCCACGCGTACGTTGTCCGCCATGAGCATGACCTCACAGCGTTCCTGGGCACGGCTCTGGTCGACATGTACGGGAAGCACGGAAAGCTCGGCTGCTGTAATAGTGCTTTTGAGATTGTCTGCAAGAAGGAGACTTGTACATGGAACGCCCTGCTGTCGGCACTGGCGAATCATGGGAAGGAGACTGAAGCTCTGGTTAAATTCGACATGATGACAGATGAAGGGTTCTTGCCAAATCAGATAACCTTCGTTGCTCTGCTCACAGCCTGTGCTCGTGCAGGATTGGTGGAGATTGGTTTGTACTGGTTCGAAGCGATGGTTGCTGAATACAAGATGGCACCACTGATGGTGCATTACGGTTGTGTTGTGGACCTCTTAGGTCGTTCTGGTCGTTTCGTGGAAGCTTTTCAGGTCATAGAGAGGATGCCCTTCGCGGCTGATGCTTCTGTGTGGGTTGCTCTTCTTGGGGCTTGCAAGCTCCATGGAAATGTGGAGCTTGCTGCAGAGGTTGGGCAGAAACTAATGGCTCTTGGCCCCCAGCAATCCGGTCGGTATGTGACTATTAGGAATGTCTATTTAGAAGATGGGAATTGGCGTGCTGCCACGAGAATGGGAGAGGCGATGCAGGAGGCTGGAATCAAGAAGACAATGGGGCAAAGCAGTCTGGTGTTTCATGGTTCTGCCATCACTTGATTACCGCATGTTCATTGCAAGCTTAGTTGGTCAGAAGTAGGAATGCTCCAAAGGTTCTAACAAATGTTTCTGCTGAACAGTGCTCCTGTCCACTAGGTATAACTCCCAAGAGATCTGGTTTCATGAATTCCATTACCATGCATTTATGCCCTATATAGATAGCCAAGATAAACAACCGCGAAAAAGTATAACGCAAGTTCATGCTTCTGTGCTGTACTAGGGAATGAATTTGCATTATGCTTGAAGCCTAGCATCAGATTTTAGAATGTGTCAAAGATCTAATGGAAAAATTTACAGCATACGGTCCTTTCTTAAAGGAATTCAATTTTGAACTATAAGTGGTTGCAAAGTTTTGAGATAGAAGTTCTTATGTAGTTCCAAGCCTTCTCAAATTCTCCAGCCACCTGTATATTTATTCTCTATCAATATACCACATAACAATTGTACTGTTACATCATATACAAAAATTTTTAAGTCCATTTGTAGTCTTAAAACATTGAACAATAACAAACTTTGTGCAAGTGGGCAAACACTAAAGAATATTTAAGCCACTTTGTATGTTGTACTCATTATTACTCATTTGTCTTCAGTTGTCCGTTGCGGATTTGGAACCAAATAAGGGCAGCCTTCTTCCTAAGGTGAGTGTTCACCCAAGTTAATTATTGGGCCTGTTCGGCTGTTCATAACTGCCAGCTGTTGCTGGTGGCTGCTGCTGTTTGCTACTCATGTAGCAACAGTACAAGCAGTCAAAAAACAGCCAGCTACGGCTGTTTAACAGCCCAGCGAATATTTACAAATTTCTTTCACTGCTGCATAGCGGGATGTCGCAATACACTTTTAGTAGTCTCATCCCCTGATTCTCCACTCCCCAGTCCAATCGAGTGTGCGTCAATGCCTCACTGGATGGCATGGTCCATGTGCAAGCATTCGGCAGTGAAATCACTATAGGAACACATGATGGCAATTGTTCATGATCCGCTATGTGGTTGTAGGTGGAGCAGGGAACTGAGTCTCCCAGGACTCAAAGATGTGATCCAATGTGCCTTGGTGTGGGCAGGGAACTCCAATTTCAAGCATTCTGATTCCACTCCAGCCAGAAGTGAACCAGTAAGCTTCAGTGTTCCCATGCTTCAAGGCAGGTAAATTCACTTTACATATCCAACCAAACAGCCCCTTCTGTAAGTTCTAGCACATAACTGAATATAGCATTAGAAAACATCTTTGATGTGCAAACTACATTCATAGGAATAATATACAAACTTTGGGATTGTTCCCCACAGTGCAAGCATTTTCGAATAATATTAAAGAGAGTTTAGGTATGTGCAAATACCTACCAGGTTCACAAAGAATACAGTATACACATATCATCTGTATTACAAAGAATTAAGTCATGATACAATCTACACTTTATCCTGGACAAATGCACGATGACCTCATTCTTTGAAACAACATATATTGTTGCAGGCTTGCAGCCATATCTCAGGCATATCGATTTAAATTTTGGAATTTTATCAGGATTGTTGTCGTATCTTACCTATTCTGCTCCAGAAATAGCGTAGGATATATATTGTTCTTTTGCATCCCCCAAGTCTCAAATACCAGAATTTACGGTAGAAGTACCATGCTGCAATTTCTATCACCATACCAGCGTGGTCGTATCTATGCTACTACATGTCATCTCGTCCAGAGGGACTTCTATTGATGATGGCCCTTCATGATAGTTGTGTGCATAATGAATGTTATCATAACCATTAGTTGTGTCCATATAAAGCCTCGTCAACATCTGTAGGCATTCTGCAACTTCCTTCATCGTTGGCCTGTCATCTCTACTTGGCCTTAGGCAGTGTACAGCAAGTTTGGCCAGCTTCTCAAGCACCACCATAACTGTTTCATCTGTAATTTCAGAATCCAGCATAATTTGGTGCTTATTCTGGCGGAACCTCAAGAGAAAAGTATAGGACAATGATTTCCTTTTGTTGGACTTATCATCATACATAGCCCTCTTTCTAGTGATCAGCTCCAGTAGAACTACTCCAAAACTGTAGACATCACTTTTCTCAGTAAATTGATGACTGATAAAGCTCTCAGGATCAAGATAGCCAAGTGTTCCTTGGACAAACATGATAAACTCTCTTTCATCCATCGACTTGACTGCTGACGCTCCGAAGTCTGCGACCTTTGCATTATGTTGATAATCCAATAGGATGTTGGCAGATTTGACATCCCCGTGTATGATTGTGCAAGATGTTGATGAGTGTAAGTATGCAAGAGCTTCTGCTGATTGTGTAGCAATCTTCAGGCGAATATCCAGTGGGATTGGTGCTCGACAGTCTGTGCCGTGAAGGAACTCGGATAAAGTTCCATTGGAGACAAACTCGTAAACCAGCATCGGAACATCTACATCCAAGCAACAACCTACTAACCTTACAATATTTCGGTGGTTGATTTGTGACAGAATTACTATTTCATTGACAAATTCTTCCCTGCAATCATCATTTATTATCTTTGACTTCTTTATGGCTACCTCGTTGTGGTCATCCAAAATTCCTTTATAGATCATTCCATGACCACCACATCCAATTATTCGATCTTCATTGTAGTTGTCTGTGGCTCTCTTTATCTCTTTTTCTGTTAGTATACAAACTGCATGGACCTTCCTCGACCTCATTTCATCATACAACTTAAGACCTCCGTTTTGTCTGAAATATTCTTCCTTCTCCTTCTTGTGTCTTCCCCTTTCTAATTGCATTGTGAACAAGCATGCCAAGGCCATCAACACGATTGCAGAAACAGAGGCCTGCAAATTTGTTTTTTAACATAAGAAAACAGATGCTAGTAAACATCTACTCCCTCCGTTCTTTTTTACATGACGCCGTTGATTTTTTTGTTGAACTTTGACCAATAATATAGATTTAAATAATTACTTTTTGAATGTGAAATGAATATCATTGGATTCATCGTCAAAATCTCTTTCAAGGTAACTCATACATTTAGCTATTTACACAAATATTTATAGATAAGACAAATGGTCAAAGTAACAAAAAAGTCAACGGTGTCATATAAAAAAGAACGGAGGGAGTATTACCAATTTGGTCTGGAGTCTTTGTTGTCCATATGAAGTGCATACTAAGCTTGAGTATCTTCCTAGTTACAAGTTCGGGTGCATGGAACAGAAAACGGTAATTGTAAAGTTTTCAGGTAGAATAATAAAATTTATTAAAATAGTAGAACATTTTGTATGATGTTCACTGGAGTTACGACTTCTGTTAAGTTTGTCTGATTTCTGTTTAAATCCTAATTTGAATCATTTTGAAGTGAACTGTACATGCATGGTGCTTACCAATAACTAGTTCAGCTGGAGCACGCAATGATTGGCATCCGAAATTTGTGCCATCAGATCTTCTTCCCATCTTGCATGTGCATAAGTAGCTCCCGGTGTGTTGTGACAGACCCCCATTCTGCATGGGTACAATTCTTCATACTTGGTATTTTGCGTACGCAGCATGTACTCATCTATATCTGAAGATATATTAACAAAGCCGTAAGCGCTCAGGGAAGTCAAACTAAACACAAGTTGGAAGTAAAGAAAGTTCAGCAGGCGGTAAAGTCTAGTCTGCTACATAATTTGTAATGATGCAGCTTCTTTTTCCACAACTGCTCCCAAAATTAAGCATTACAACATGTATAAGCAAACTACTGCATGAAGATGACTCTTTCTTTTTAACCCCTTGGAAATAAACACCATATACAGCTTCACAAAGTCTTGGGGGAGCTTTCTGGACTGTGAAAGCCTGACAGGAGCTGACACACAAGGTGAAATTTCCAGTTACCATTTATTGATTATTTTCATAAAAAAATTGTGAAATTTAATCGTAAGGCACCTAAACTGCAATAAAGCTGGCTAGTAACGAGAATTTGCTTTGTTCCAGGGTGTTATCCCTGGAACTCCATACCATGTTAACTTTTGAACAGCTTTTGAATAAATGTATACCTTGACAGCCAACAACAACAACAACAACAACAACATAGCCTTTTGTCCCAAGCAAGTTGGGGTAGGCTAGAGATGAAACCCACAAGAAGCAAAGCTAAGACAAGCACAAAAGAGGCACAAGGCAAAAGGTGGAAAAGGAGATGAAAAGGAGAAGAAAAAGAAAGAGATCATGGTTCAGGCACGTTGATTGCGAATCTCCAAGCGCTCCTATCCATAGCTAACTCCTTGGAGATATTCCACTCCTTCAAGTCTCTCTTAACCGACTCGTCCCAAGTCAGGGTAGGTCTACCTCTACCTCTCTTTATATTATTGGCTCGCTTTAAGACCCTCATACGCACCGCCGTCTCGGGGGGCCTCCGCTGGACGTGTCCAAACCATCTTAGCCGATGTTGCACCAATTTTTCCTCAATTGGTGCCACCCCTACTTTGTCCCGGATATCTTCATTCCGGACACGATCCCTTCGTGTATGCCCGCAGAACCAACGCAACATACGCATCTCTGCTACACTTAACTGCTGGACATGCCGCCTTTTTGTAGGCCAACATTCAGCACCGTATAGCATCGCCGGACGAATCGCCGTCCTATAGAACTTACCTTTTAGCTTTTGTGGCACCCTCTTGTCACAGAGGACGCCAGAAGCTTGGCGCCATTTCAACCAGCCGGCTGAAATTCTATGTCTCACATCTTCGTCGATGTCGCCGTCCTTTTGTAGCATCGACCCTAAGTATCGAAAAGTATCCTTCTTGGCTACCACTAGCCCGTCGAGACTAACGTCTCTATCCTCATGCCTAGTCGCGCTGAACTCGCACCTCATGTACTCGGTCTTTGTCCTACTAAGTCTGAACCCTTTCGACTCTAACGTCTGCCTCCACAGCTCTAGCTTCGTATTAAGGCCCTCCCTACTCTCATCAACTAGCACCACATCGTCAGCAAAGAGCATACACCAAGGGATATCACCTTGTATGTCCCTTGTGACCTCATCCATCACCAAAGCAAATAAATAAGGGCTCAATGCTGACCCTTGATGTAGTCCTATTGTAATTGGGAAGTCACTGGTGTCGCCACCACATGTTCGAACACATGTCGTCGCACCCTTGTACATATCCTTGATGAGGGTAATGTACTTAGTTGGGACTTTGTGCTTCTCCAAGGCCCACCACATGACACTTCTCGGTACTTTGTCATATGCCTTCTCAAGGTCAATAAAGACCATGTGCAAGTCCTTCTTCTGCTCCCTGTACCTCTCCATCAATTGTCGTATTAAGAAAATCGCCTCCATAGTCGACCTTCCAGGCATGAACCCAAACTGGTTTTGAGTCACACTTGTCACTCTTCTTAGGCGATGTTCGATGACCCTCTCCCAGAGCTTCATCGTATGGCTCATCATCTTAATCCCACGGTAGTTAGTGCAACTTTGAACATCCCCCTTGTTCTTGAAGATCGGCACTAAAATACTTCTCCGCCATTCTTCCGGCATCTTGTTGGAGAGAAAAATGAGATTAAAAAGTTTAGTTAACCATGCTATCGCTTTGGCATCGAGGCATCTCCACACCTCGATGGGGATACCATCAGGACCCATCGCTTTACCCCTCTTCATCCTCTTCAAAGCCTCCACTACCTCTGCCTCCTGAATTCTCCTCACAAAGCGCCTGTTGGTATCATCAAATGAGTCGTCCAACTCTAGAGTAGGACCCTCATTCTCCCCATTGAACAACTTGTCGAAGTACTCTCGCCATCTCTCCTTGATTACCTCATCCTTCACCAGAAGTCGATCTGCCCCATCCTTGATACATTTGATTTGGTTGATGTCCCTTGTTTTCCTCTCGCGGATCCTAGCCATCCTGTAGATGTCCTTCTCCCCTTCCTTCGTGTTCAGCCGCTGATACAGGTCATCATACGCTTTGCCCTTTGCTTCACTCACAGCTCGCTTTGCAGCCCTCTTCGCTGCTTTATAGCCCTCGATGTTGGCTGCACTCTTATCAAGGTGTAGGCGTTTGAAGCACTCCTTCTTCTCCTTGATAGCCCTTTGCACCTCATCATTCCACCACCACGAGTCTTTCGCTTCTTGTTTGCCTCCCCTACTCACACCAAAAACTTCTGAAGCTACCTTCCGAACACATGTTGCCATCTTTGACCACATGTCATCTGCATCTTCTCCTTCCTCCCAAGGCCCTTCACCTAGCATCCTCTCCTTAAAGGTTTGAGCCGCTTCCCCTCTAAGCTTCCATCACTTCGTTCTCGCGATCTTGGCACGTTTGTCCCGATGGACACATACCCGAAAGCGAAAGTCCGCCACCACAAGCTTGTGTTGAGGGACAACACACTCTCCAGGTATCACTCTACAGTCTAGGCAAGAACGTCTATCCTCCCTCCTTGCAAGGACAAAGTCGATCTGGCTCGAGTGTTGCCCACTTTTAAAGGTCACTAGGTGGGATTCCCTCTTCCTAAAGAGGGTATTCGCTATCAACAAGTCGTAGGCCAAAGCGAAGTTCAAGACGTCCTCCCCCTCCTGATTCCTACTACCATACCCGAAACCCCCATGCACCCGCTCGAAACCTACATTAGTCGCACCCACGTGGCCGTTAAGGTCTCCTCCTATGAAGAGTTTCTCGCTGATAGGCACGGTGCTAACCATGCTATCCAGATCCTCCCAAAACTGCCTCTTGGTGCTCTCACTAAGACCTACCTGGGGGGCATAGGCGCTGATCACATTTAGGGCCGAATCTCCCACTACCAACCGGACAAGGATAATCCGGTCACCTTGCCTCCTAACATCTACGACTCCATCCTTAAGGCTCCTATCGATCAAGATGCCTACGCCGTTCCTACCCGTTGTTGTTCCCGTGTACCAAAGCTTGAAGCCAGTACCCTCCACCTCCTTCGCCTTCTGGCCCTTCCATTTAGTCTCCTGCACGCAAAGAATATTCACACGCCTCCTAATAGCTACATCGGCTAGCTCTCGTAACTTACCCGTTAGGGACCCTACGTTCCCAACTACCTAGACGAATCTTAGTTGGCTCGGCTAACTTCCTTACCCTTCGCACCCGTCGAGGAAAGTGCGAAGACCCTTGCTCATTTTTCACTACACCCGGGCGTAGATGTAGCGCGTCACTAAGGTTGCGACGACCCGGCCCTTGCTCATTTAACACCACACCCGGGTTCCGATGTGGCGCGTCACTAAGGTTGCGACGACCCGGCCCTTGCCCATTTAACACCACACCCGGGTTCCGATGTGGCGCGTCGCTAAGAGGGTTACGCCCCAACGGATTTCTTATGGGTTTCATATCCATGTAGAGTGGCTGGTTTTTACGTTGGTTCGCCAAACCTAACACAACCCTCCACTTTTTTCATCCGGGCTTGGGACCGGCAATGGCAGTGTTAAATGTATACCTTGACAGCCATCCTGAATATAAGGATTGCCCTCATATCCTTTGGAGCATTGGCACAGGTACCCTGGACCATTGTTTGCAGACGTACAGTAGCTGTTTGCACTGACACAGGCATAGCCACTCGGTGGCTCGTTCCCCGCCTCTGGGCACGAACCGTTCCTAATGGCCCAGTCGGCGACAACTGGGGCGCCCCACTTGGCTCTGGAATCAACAAATCCAAGGTGGCCAACAAGGTCCTGCTGTCTGAAGCTGTACCACCCGACCTCAGCAACCATGGCGTAGAAGCATGGGTTGAAGCCCCAGACTTTGCTCTGGTTCATCTCAAACATCACTCCGAAGGCAGTGAGGTTTGCAGGGATGGCAGCCTCACAGCAGCCCAGCCCAGCACACGGTGCACCATCAGATGTGGTATTGATGCCCTCGCAGTAGGAGTAGCACCCGGCCACGTACTGGCTCGCAGCTCCCTTGTACCCACCGATGAGCCCGAGGGTGTTGCAGCCGATGACCGTGAAGCGGTTGCGTGATGGGGAGGGAAGGAAGGGTGTGGATCGTAGTTCATACCCTCCGGTTAACTTGGTGGAGGTAGTATTTGAGCTGAAGCAGATATGGTTGACAGGGCTGAGCACACGCATCTCGCCATGCTCTAGCGAGATGCCAGTGACCTCCGCCGCTCCTTCATCATCCCCGACTGTTGGGCGTGGTGGATGGAAGGTGTCGTTGCAGGTGACGACAAAGTACCTGCTTAAGCTGGCCGCAGCACAATGAACACCGATGCCAAAGGGATATGGGATGGGCACGTCGCCGCACTTGTCGGCACAACCTGGCAATGATATGGAGTGCCAGGAAGCGGCACCTTCTGGTGTGGCAGCAGCTGGAAAGAAGATAAACAGTATGAGTACTAAAGAGACCATTGATTCTTGCATGGTTGGATGCATGGCAAATCACTTGCAAGCAACCTAGTTTAACAAGCTACACCTAGCATAATTCTGTTTGCTTGTGTTCCATACACGCAAACAACATACTGGAGTGGCTTAAAACGATAGGAAGCCTTGGACATTCTATTGCAACTAAGCTTGGTGCAAGTTTCAATATAATAGTGCCTGGATGTTGATATGTATGGGTAGACTTCCAAGCATGTTAACCAACTATTAGAAGTGATACTATCTGAGTGCGTTAACACGTATATAGACTTTGACCTTGGTGCTGCCTTTGATTGAACTTGAACATCGCTATTGCTGCTGCTTGTTTTATGAAACAAGAGGTAAGCCAGCGAGTTCAGTATGGAGGTCAGAAACTGCAGTCATTACGGACACAAAAACAAAACATAGAAAATGTTTGCTGCCTGGATTTTCTATTGATAAATTGCGAGTAGAAGTATTCAAACCATGAACATAGGAAGTCAACCACGAAACATTATGAAACGTCAACTGTTTTCATCAGTGACCAACTCCTAAACATTGTTGCATATCCATTGTCTCATTCTGACTTTTCTTGCATCTATATCTTGTTTCAGGACGAAGTAATCTGGCGGTGGCAGAGTTCGAACATCAGAGCGTGGAAACTTTCGATTGGGATGGTCTAGTTGCTGTAAAGCCTGTAAGCGCGAGCTGCTGCGGAAGGTGTGCTCCAGGGATGCTGTAACTGATCGTTTTCAGCAGCCAGCAGCAATTCAGATGTACTAAGTTCTAGTGCTCGGCTTAGTCAAATCAGCCCAGTTTGGTTTGGCATAGCCGCATAGGTGATCTCTCTACTTGAAAACAAATGAAGGAGAGCGCTCGTGTTAAGCTCGTCTTTCGACTGAGTATTTACCTAATAAAATATGTCGTGTAATGCTCATATCTTTGTCTCGGTACCAAGAAGCTACTTTGGAGAAGCCAGACGTCAGTTTTGGGGGACTCCCTATAGGTAGAACGTCCGACGCTTAACGTTCGATAGAACGGCCCATGGAGTACAAGAGCCCATCAATTTGGCCCACTTAAAACAACTTAGTTTACCGACTAACCGTCAACATTTTCAAACAACTGTTTCAACATTTTCGTAAGCCTATATCAACATTTTCAAACAACAGAGTCAACATTTTCGCCAAAAATATTGACATAACACATAAAAAATGTTGACACAGTGAAAACAAAATGTTGACATGATACATTTAAAATGTTGACAAAAATTCGAATTTTAAAAAATTTCAAAAAATATTCATATTGGATCTCATTTTGTAGCATTAATTCTAAACAACATCATGCTTCAAACGGATTCGAAAACGGACTTACGGTTTGGGAGAAAAATGCGTTTGAAATTTGAAAATCGGTTCTTTTTCTCCTCCCTCCCATCCGCCCCAATAGGAAGGCGACACGTGTCAGTTTCTGGTTCCTCTCCTCTTTATCAGATTGAATCTCACGCGTTCATCTAGTCTCGCACGGATATTAAACACTGACCTATTAAAGATTAAACATAGCCCGCCCTACGTATAGGATTCACGCAGTTTTGGTGCTCTGAAAAGAGAATAATAAGATGTGGGTCACCAAGGTTCGTTGACGATTGTGTTCTGAATTTGGGCTGTTCCTTGGTACCTCGTGGGAAGTTGCTTATTTTACTCGCCAAGACCCACGGGTAGATGGGCTACCGTATGCAGTTGGGCTTATACTCGAGACGGGCATCCAGTGACAGGCCCAAACACATATATCCCCCGTGTTTTTTTTCGAAATTCTTCTCTTTGTTTTTTTAAAACAATTATAGGTTTATTGAAAATGTAGATAAGAATTTTGAAACAAGTCGCACTTGAGTACAGTACGTATCTCAAGCAACGTAAAAAAAAAACGCTAAATGGATTCTCTAGGTGGCATGCGTGGTGGGTGTCGTGAAAGTCACCCATTTCTGGGTGACAAAGCACACCTCTCCGTGCACCACTACGTAGTACACCTTAAAAAAAATGTAATAATTTTCGCTTATACTCTCAAGCATCAATGATTTTTCGCTGTGAGCAAGATTTACAAGTTTATAACCTTTCTGTTTGACCATTTATATACCCAAAAAAAAAGACGTGCCCTCCCAGGATATTGAACACGTTCGATCGCCTGTTGCCTGTACAATCCTGATCCCTACAGCCTGAGCTTAACCTGAGGATTAGCACTGGCGTTGGCAGCATCACATGATCACATCACATCACTAGCAGCTCTACCCAGATTAGCTGGTGGCTGATGCAACGTTTCAAGGGAGCCCAGTTTCAGGCACAGCACGAGGCAGGGCAGCTTTTTTGCTCATCAGGGGATGGATGAGAAGCTGATGAAGGTCGTCGTAGGCGCGGGAGTCGTAGTCGGACGTGACGAGGCCGGACAGCCTTTGCCTTTCCCTCCTGCATGCCGCTGCTCTGCTCTGCTGCGCCTCCTCCTTCCTCGATGATCGTAGCCTTCCTGCCTGCAGGGACGCACGCTGCGCGCCTAGGCAAATAGGCCTGCGGATTTCGTTGCGCTGCATGGTGATTACTGCTGCCTTTTTTCTTCATCACCCAGCGAGCGAGCGAGGTCGCAGACACACTGTTGTGTGTGCCATGCGTGACATCAGAGCTCGCAATCTAGCGCTTGTCTTTTTGCTACGAGTAGCAGTGCCCTCTGCGGCGCGAAGAAGATGACTATGAGGCTGCCAAAAGTGATCGGGTCTGCGAGCTCGTGGTCATGGCGATCGAGGAGGGGCAGGAGCAGCAGCCTCGGTCGTCGTCGGCGCAATCGATGGCTGAGTTCAGACGGCACCAGCTTTTTTCGCCCTGTACAGCTCCTGCCGCCGCCTGCTCCTGTTGCGGTTTAAATGCCCAATCCCGTGCAAACACAGTACTCCTCCATTGATCGCATCGAAAACTTATCAATCGCTCGCCATTGATCACAGTACTACAGTACGAGCTTTATCGGTGGATCGTACAGTACGAGCTTTATCGGTGGATCGCCATTGATCGCAACCGAAAGCAAGATCGCATCGCAGATTTACAACCGGTGACGCCACACGGTGAAAACACCCAGAGAAATCACAGCCTTTTCATCCCATCTCGACCTCACATCACTGCAGGCTGCATCTGGTTAATTGGAGCAGCATGGGCGAGTGACACACGCGCGCGCGTGCGAAGTTTCCACGGTCCCCCGATCGAGGCGCGTCGCTTTGCCAAGTTTAGGGTCAAAGCCTCTGCAGCTCCATGCCGGAGAGAGAGGAGGAGAGGCTCCTCCGATGGCGTGCGTGGCCGGGGCCCGGGTTCCACACGGGCGAGACGGCGGGCGCAGGCCTTGCGTGCGTGAGCTGCGTTGGGTTCTGCCAGGAGTCACGTCAACCTACTAGCCTGAAGCAGTGAAGCCTCTGCTAGCTGTAGCATCTGGAACCGGGGGCTTCGGATTGATGGCGTATACTAGATGCCATTCGCGTCAGGGGGCATCGTCGCCTCGCGACGAGCAACGTGTTGCCGAGACGGCAAGACCTGCCGCCCAGGTATCCGTGCGGCTGCGGCGCCATGGCTGCAGCCTGATGCTGGTCGGTCCCGTACGAGACCTTCCAAATTTTGGGGTTGGCACACGGCCGGTGTAGACGCCTCTGATCTCTCGTTACACAAATGCAAAGCTTTGTTTTCGAGCTCGATGGATAATGGATCCACTCAAGAATCAATTAAAGGAACTTGAACCAAATGTCCATACTTAGATCGGGGCATCTGGAACCGACGACCCCGACAGCGGTGGGCCGGCCGGGAAAAGGCCGCGACGGCGACGACACCAACCGGCAAGCTCTGCCCGGCTGCTCTTCGACCCGTCACTCCATCCATCCATCAGTCCGTCGAGCCCCCCGTCGCGCGCGTCCTTCACGGGCGCCTCGCCTCGTCGTCGTCCAGGACGCTCCTCCCTTTCCACACGCAAGACGCAACCGCTGCGAGCGGCCGCAGACAAGATACAAACGCCACACGCAACTGCAGCAACGTCCCGCGCCCGTGCCAGCAGCGCTGCGCCGCCGTCCGGGCTCCGTGGCTCCTGGGGCACGCACACGTCACGTGATGTTAAGAAGCCACAGTGCGTTAACAAAATCCCTGCGCTTTCCATTCCCTTGATCCCATCCTCCTCAGTTGATGCTATCGCTTGCTTGATGAAAAATTTAGTATAAAGGTAGCGTTCGGATGAGGGCTCTAAAGAGCCCTCTAAAGTTCTACCCTCTAAAGTAAAAAGAATCTTCCTATTTAAGGGTACTAAATAAAATTTAATTGCAAAACCTTTCTGCAGACGGGCGTTATTTTTCGAGACGAATCTAACGAGCCTAATTAATCAATGTTTTGACACAGTGATGCTACAGTAACCATCGTCTAATCGCGGCTTAATTACCCTCATTGCGTTCGTCTCGCGAAATAGAGGGGGGGTCCTGGACTTAGTTTTGTGATTTGACTTTGTTTAGTACACATAAATCGTGCCGGAAGTATTGATGTGACAAGCTACAGTGCATAATAGCCCTATTATTTGCATCCAAACGCTACCAAACTTGCGTAAGTAAACTAAGTGCCCAGTTGCTGAGGCTGTCACGCGCCTCCCCAGCAAGCGAAACCCACTCCACGAACCGCACCACGCCGCGAGACTCTCGCCGAGGAGACAGGTCAACACGCGCCATTAATGTACTCCTAATCGCTACCCAAAGCCCGGGCCGCGAGCGAGCAAGCAGACAAGTCCAACGCCCATGCATGTGACTCAGACTCACCGCTGCTCCTCCGCGCCGGGGACCCCGACAAATTAAGCACCGCGCATATATACTTCTCAACACGACACGGTAAGCACGTCGATCGTCGTCCATGTTTAATTAGGCGGGAGCAGATTAAGCCGGGGTTCATGCCACGTACTAGTACTAGGGGAGTCGGAGTCAGTGAAGCCGCGATTGTTAACCAGCTGGTTCGTACTAGTCATGCCTCGGAAGCGGCGACAAATTGTACAAGTGGGTTCGATTAGAACTGCTAATGACTGACATTCAGGTGACTAAATTAACAACTGGCTAGCACAGTGGAGTAGAGTTAACACAGATGTGTACAGTAGCTGATGCTGCTAGGTCAACGCACTACGTTGGCGGCATGGCAACGGTCAGAAGAACTCGAACGGCTTCGAGACCGCCGACGCCGGCGCGGCCTTGCAGGACTGCGACCGGTGCAACGGCGGCGACGACCCAGGCACGACGGGCGGCCGCGCCGACCGTAGCAGCGCGAAGTTGAGCCCCCTGAAGAACGGGTGCGCCTTGACGTCGGCGGCGCCGCGTCGGGAGCCCAGCCGCGCGGCGGGGTCCTTGGCGAGGAGGGCGGCGACGAGGTCGCGCGCCGCGGCGTCGAGCGCGCCGCAGGAGCCGGAGCCCGGCGGGAACGCGAGCGGGCGGCGCACGATGTTGCGGAGCGTGGCCTCGTTGTCGGCGCCGGCGAAGGGGGTGCGGCCGTGGAGGAGCTCGTAGAGGAACACGCCGTAGGCCCACCAGTCCACGGCGGCGCCGTGGGGCTCCCCGCGCGCCACCTCGGGGGCCACGTACTCGTGCGTGCCCACGAAGGAGCAGGACCGCGCCGACACGGGCTCCGCCACGAACAGCCGCGGATGCTGCTGCGTTGACGCTGATGGTGGTGGTGGTGACGACGACGCGGTTGTTGTCTTGCGAGGTTGCCGGCGTCGTCGGCGGCGCGTGAAACGGGGGATGAGGTGGTCCGGGAAGCAGGAGACCGACGCGGCGTCCACCTCCTCCGGCTGCTCGGCAGGATCGTCGTCGTCCTCGAGTGCCGGCGAGGAGGTGGACTCGAGCGAGAGGTCGAAGTCGGTGAGCATGATGTGGCCGTCGGCCCGGATGAGCACGTTCTCGGGCTTGAGGTCGCGGTACACCACGCCCATCATGTGCAGGTACTCGAGCGCGAGGAGCACCTCCGCCGCGTAGAACCTCGCGGCGGCGAGCGGGAAGCGGCGGCCCGGCATGCGGTGGCGGAGCGAGTGGAGGTCGCCGCCGGGGCAGAACTCCATGACGACGCAGGAGAAGTGCGGCGCCGCGTCGAAGTCGGCGAACAGCGTGGGGAGGAACGGGTGGTCCAGCACCCGGAGGATGCGCTTCTCCGCCGCGGCCCGCTCCAGCTTCTTCTTTTTAGCCACCAAGCGCCGGTCCACCACCTTCATCGCGTACAGGCACGACGCCGTGGCCGGCGAGACGGACGAGCGGAGGCGGCACAGGTACACCGTGCCGATGTCGCCGCCGCCGACGCGGCGCACCAGCTTGAAGTCCTTGGGCCCGAGCGGCGCCTTGGTCGAGGCCGCGCGGACGGCCGCCCACGCCGCGTCGCCCGACCGGTGCGGCCGCAGCGGCAACGGCGCCGGCGGCGGCGAGGGCGAGCGCGTGGCGGCTGCGGCTAGGGCGGCGGAGGGGGAGCAGTCGAAGGAGAGGCGGGAGGAGGACAGGCTGGAGCACCGCGGGAGGCTGCCGGCGCTGCTGGCCGAGCTGAGGCTCGAGTTGGGCGCCCCCGTCGACGACGCCGTCGAGAACCTCTGCTCCTCCGCCGCCGCCGACTCCAGCAGCGGCCTCGGCGGCTTGGGCTGCGCGCACACCGCGGCGACCATCTGAGCGGCCACCAGACCACCAGGCTGCGGAGAAGAGTGACTGTCTGTCTGTCTCGCTCACACTGTCGCTGGCTCAGCTCACTCGTTCGGCTGCAGAGAAAATGGGAGAGGGCAGGGAGATTTCCGCGGCGCTTGGGCTTTGGCTGCGTGCGGCGAAGGCAGTTGGTGGCGCGGGCGCTTTATACTAGCGGCGGCGACGCCGCAGCGGCTACTGGGATTGGCCCCTCGACAACAGTCATCAGAGGAAAAAAAAGACACCTTCCTTAAACTGACGCGTGGGTCCACGTCCCCAAGTCTTCTCCGCACCGACGCGAGAGCCCCACCGGCAGAGAAGGAGAGAGACCCGGTGACACGTGACTGGGACACAAATGGCGCGGCCACCTGGCCTGCCCACGTGGCCGGGCCGGGCCGCGACCGCACACGGACGCAGGCTCGTCCGCCGGTCCGGCGGGGGCCAAGGGGTGGATCCGTCATTCCAGCGCCGCAGCATTTTTATGGCGCGTCCTTTTCTACTGCTGCGGCATCGAAGGTCGGAGGGAAGGAAGAAACTTGCGCTTTCACTGCTGTGCATCCGCAGCCGTAGCCCGGGGCGCGGGGGCGGGGTGGAGACCGGATCGCTTGCGGCCGTGCGCCGGCCGGGTGGTGGCCGCGGCTGGACCGGCGCGCCCGTGACGCTGTTGCCCGTCGTGGACGGCGACGATGAGCAGTGGTGCGTGCCGTGTGGTCCGTGCCGCGGCGCTAGTACTAGTACACGATCGAAAAGCGCAATGCCAACTGGTGGTCAACGTGGGATGGCGACGCTGTCTCATGCACAAACCACTGCTCTGCTCTCATCCAAATGTTGATGGCGCCGTTTGTCTGTTAACCACCTTTGCTCTTCCTTGGTTCTCTCTCCGTACTCCGCATGTGCTTGCCAGGACCAGATGGATGATGATGGTGGTTATTTGCATGCGGATGCGGCTCCAGTGTTCGTTATCGGGCGCCGATGATTGTAACCGCAGCTAGCGGAGATGATTTCAGCTTACTAGAGTTTCGGCCATGTCGCCGACCTCCTTGCTGTGCCGCTCTAGTCAAGCTTCCAGAAGGCGGTAGGAGTAACCTTTCTACTGGTAGCGCAAAAGTGTGTAGTAGTAGATGCGAAGACTGGACCGTGGCAGGTTCAGTTAAACACGCACTCACGGAGATACCGCCATTAATTAGTTACTCCAGTAGGTCATTATCGTTCGCACAATCAGGAAACTGGTGACCTTGTGCGCGATCGACGTACGATCTGCGGCGGCAAATGTCAAACGTACCGGCTGCAAAAGTCCAACCACGTACGCCCTAGGCGTTGAAACCACGAGGCACTGCATCGCGTAGTTTAGGGTGTGTTCGGCAATTTAGGCCTAAAGGTCACATCAAAACTAATTTTACTATTTAGGTGTTTTAAATAAGTTTAATTACAAAACTTTTTTGCAGATGTGGGCTAATTTGCGAGACGAATCTAATGAGCCTAATTAATCTATGTTTTACTACAGTGATACTACAATAACTATCGTCTAATCACGGCTTAATTACTCTCATTAGATTCGTCTCGCAAATTAGTAGAAGGTTCTGCAGTTAGTTTTTAATTAGACCTATTTAAAACGTCTAAATAATAAGATTAGTTTTGATGTGACTTTTAAACTTAGAGAAACGAACACCCCCTTAAGCGTTAAGCTTGTAGTACAAGAAGTCTCTCCCCGAACCGTTTTCCCCAAGCTACAGTAGAGAGCGGCGGTTGGGTGGTGAGTGAGTCTCCGGCGGCGATTTCGCCGGCTCTCCCTCGCCTCCGGCGGCCGTTTCGGCGCCGGAGGGACGGGAGAACCAGTGAATCGCCGTCTGGAGTTGGTTTTAGGCTCCAGTGGCCTTCTTTAAAGGCCATTAGGGTTAGGGTTCCACCGTTCTTCATGTTGAAGGCGGTCGGTTTTGGTGTCTCTTCGGGCGGATCTGGAGACGGAGGAGTCGGCGACGGCGGCGACGTCTCCGGTGATGCTTTGTGTAGAGTTTGGTGTCCGGCTGGCGGCGGCGAGGTGGTGGTGTCGACGCCGGCGTGGAATAAGTCCTTCCGAGTTCTTCCTCACCTCGTCGGCGCTTCACTCCGGTGCCGGCGGCGAGCTCGTGAAGGTGGGGTTCCCGGTGGGGCGCCCCTGTACAGGAGTCCTTGGTTGCCTTGCCTTTCCGGTGCTGGTGCTCTCCTGGCGTCGGCGTCGACCTCGACGACGGTAATCTCTTCCTCTTCTTCTCCCGGGTTGATGTCGGCCGGTGGTCTTTCAGCTATGGCGCATGGGCTCGGGACGAGGTCCGAGCGCTGTCTTGTGCGGCTTGTCCAACGTTTGGAGTTGTCGACGGTGGAGGAGGGAGGAGGCCGGCGATTTCCGGCGAGGTGTGCTGGTGTCCGGAAGGTTCGAGGTGACTCTCGGTGGAGGGGGTTGTTTTCAATTAGCAGTGTGTCCAGGGTGTTTTCTGTAAAATTCCTTGGTTGTACTGTTCATCTTTAATATAATCCCTTTTCACTCGCAAAAAAAAAAGCTTGTAGTACAAGAGCGAGTCTGTCCTCTCTTGAGAGTTAAGTGTGCTAATGGCGTCTAATTCGTCCAACCCCTCTCCTGAGATGCCGGGCCGCCAGATAGTAGCACCGGTGTGGTGTCGTCCGTCCATGCGTTTGGAGAAGAAGAGGCCGTGGCCCGTGACTTCTGTGTGCTCCGAATAATAATCTAGTGATATCTCCTCCTCGCTGTCTCGGCTGTTCCGGCCCTTCTCTCATTGCATTCACTGAAAGTTAGACCCACTACTACTCCTATATTCTGAATATTTGAAAATGCGCAAAAAAGATCGAACTCGATGCGCAAATGGATCATCACATAGTAGTAGCTTTAGTCAGACATGACCTTAATTAATCCATGTTTCCAAAGGTCAGGACAGCTTAATCAGCACCTACGGATCTTAAATTAAAAGAGAAGCAAATTAAAGGCTGGAGTGGGCTCATCACACGGGTCCTAGCAGAGCCTCCCGTTGTCTGCCCTTTCTTCTTGGAATCACGTTTCGTTGTCCCTGTCCCGGTGTACGTAGGGCCCTTCTTCGATCGGCCGCATGGAATGGGATTATCCAAAATCAAGCTCTGTCCAGCGATGCCGGTGGAGCAGCACGAGCAATGCCGATTGGATGGGACCTGGATTTTTGCTTTGTTTTTTTCCCCTATTCATTTCATGCCGTATCGACCTGATGCAAAACCATCACCCGCCCCTCCCTGGATGAACGAAATCGCGAGCTCCCGGGGATTACGCGCCAAATTTGGTTGGGAAGAGCAAGACGACGCCGTTTGTCGAGATTGCGTATCTTCCCGGACATGGCCACGCATTAGTACTCGTAAGAGTACTAGCTTTCCCGGCTGATCCTCGCCCCCAGTGAAACCTCCACGTAGCGAACGGTTTTTCAGAGGATGTAGTAGTAGCCGACAGTATCACGCTCGTACGGAGCCCCATTTTTTTAAATAATGAGAGCCAAGCAAAAAAAATTAGTAATAGGCCGGAAGCAAGTGACACGAGTCAACAGGATCCCGGACGGTCGCAGAACGGACGGCCGGTCGACCAGGAACGAAGAATATCGACGATTTGCGCGCATGTTCGATCAGTTCCTGATAGTGACATGACTGACAGCGAATCAGCGACGGCATCGAACGCTAAACAAAAATCCTACAGTAGTTTAATCAAATTAATCCGGTGCCCAGGTAACAGTGTGGAACGGAAGCGAATCGCGGTCGCGTTTGTCCATCCGGCACTCCGGACGGCAAGGTCCTGCGCGGGGGTCGGCACCGCGGCGGCCGCGCCACCGCGTTTGCTGCCGCCTGCCTCCCGGTCGTCGCCGCCGCTGCAGGCATGTGCTCGGCGTCGGCGGTGTCGGCGCGCGCTGCCCGCGGCGCCAAGAAAACAACACTGCCGGCCGCGGCATCGAGCCGGACGAAGCTCTTCGAGACCACGCCAAGCTGACGATGTCTATCCCACAGGTCAAAGGTTCCAGACCTGATTTTCGCATGCCATTCTAGTCACGGTTCCAGAACACACGCGCGCCGAGACTGGTCATCATCGACGCCATCGCCATGTGCGCGATCGAGCTACTAGCTGGTTGGAACAAAGTGCGGTATACGTGGAGAAGCGGAGACTGGCAGAGCGGTAATGATTAGACTAACCGCAACAGCTGCCTGTAAACAACTTTGGACTCTAAATTTAGAGGGTCACAACGCCTATACACGCTGCAACAACAACTGGTAAACGGACCGGCATCTTCCACGTCGTCTCTCTCCTCCGCCAAATCTGGTGGACCGCATCCCGTACGTCAAATCCGCTCCCCCATCGCGGTGACCACTCCCCGACCGGCAAGATTGTGTCGTGGAAGAAGCTCTCCTCGCCCATCGAGAAGAACCAGAGCAGCAGCAACGGCAAGAACAACTCCGCAAACACCGCTGATGCGTGCGACGGTGGACGAGATCGTGGAGCGCGAGTACGCGGCGAGCATCCGCCCGGACGGGCTGGCGTGCCTGGGCGGCGCGGCGGCGACGGAGCTGGCGTCGCAGTACCCGGAGCGCAACAGATCAGGGTGAACGGGACGTCGCAGCGGGACGACTCCACCAAGGAAGCCGGCGCCAACCTCAAGTCGGAGGCAGCGGCCGAGCGAGGAGGTCGGCGTAGACGTGGTTGAAGCCCACGAGCGTCGAAGCGTGCAGCGGCGGCCGAGGCGCGCCCCGACGGCGAAGACGCGGTTGACCCGTCAACAATCTCAACCGCACGCCTTTAGCTAGCTGCTGCAAACAAGATCACCCTGCTCCCGCTTTCGTCTCCATCTAGCTCGCCGCTGCTTGTTAGCAATTCCATCTGGTGCTTGCCCAATTTCGTATGCTTCTGCTTGTGTTGCTGTTTGTGACTCTGCCTCTTATTAAAGATCAAATTATTTTCGGGTATGAACAATCAGTTGCACTGAAACAATCTTTCGAGTATGAGCAAAGCAAGAAATTCAGAGAGCTCGGACAGAGCTTGCAGCCGTTTCCTCTGCTCCATGATTTGGCGGTGGTGTGTGTTCTGATGGAGTTCTTTCACCGTGCGTCTGCAGAAAAGAAAGAGCTTGACGCCGTTTCCTCTGCTTGGTGGTGCCTTTGGCGATGGTGTGTGTGCTGATCGATGATGGCGGTGGCGGCGGTGGGCTGGCATCGGGAGGCGCTGTACTCGTCGGCGGTCATCCAGTTCAACGCCAGACGACCGCGGCCTCCGCTTGGCGCAGTCTTGTGCGCGCGTGCCGCGGCGCCGGAAGGGAGGTGGGCGCGGCGCTGGTGGGGAGCGCTGGCGGCGCCGGCAGCGACGGGCGTGGCGCAGGCGGGGAGAGCGGGCGGCGCCGGCAGCGAGACGGGCGTGGCGCAGGCACGATGCTGGTTTGAAGGACCAAATACGGGGTCACTGTTGCAGTAAAATGAAATTTGGAGGATAGAATTTTTTTAGAGGAGGCAGAGAATATTCCTTTAGAGGGTGGAAAATAGGGGAGACTGCTGCGGTCTGTCTTAGTTAATTAAGCATGCACTCGCCGAGACAGTTTACGTACGTAAGCACAAGTGATTATTCCGGCATTGCTTTGTCGGGGACGGACGGTAATGTCAACCCGAACGGCCGTGAAAGTCGATCCAACCAATCACTTCGACCGCAAGTAACTGGTGGTGAGTTGTGACTCGGTTCTGCAACTGGGTATGGCATTAAGACAGGTCAGAAAAGTTCATTCAGACTACTTCCTCCGTCCCAAAATAGTTGTCGTTTTTGATTTTTAGACATCACGTTTGACCGTCCGTCTTATTCAAATTTTTTATGTAAATGTTATTTATTTTTTCATAACATGTTTTTCCAGTAAAGATAGTTTCATCATGTCATATTTTTTTATAATTCGTATAAATTTTTTGAATAAGACGGATGGTCAAACGTGATGATCAAAAGTCAAAAGTGACAGCCATTTTAGGACGGAGGTAAGTAGTAACTTATCTTGGGCTATCGCTGTCAGTAGTACATGATCAGTAGTGCGTGCATGCCAACCGCTTTGCACGAAAGAACGCTGTTGATCACGAAAACTGGAGGCTGAAGGAACCGGGTGCCCTCCCTACACGTTCTTGCGGTTCTTAATGGATTTGCTGAACAAAAGGAGAGATCCTCGCAAAAAAAAAAAAAGGAACAAAGGAGAGAGGAATTTCAGTGTGTGTGTGTGTGTGTATGTGTACGTGCAAGCCATCGCTGGGCATAGCACGACCAGTACTCGGCTCGGTTTGTTTAATCAGGCAGGCAGGCAGGCAGCGCCTCAAGAAGAGGAAGCGCACGCGGCTCCGTGAATTCCGTGGCGAAGTTGTTGCAAAGGGCGAGACGACAGACACCAAGCGAGACGCCATGTGCGGGATCTGCATACCGGCTGGGGAGCACGGCCAAAGCGTTTCGCCTTTCTAAACGGTCACCGGTGTGTGATCACGTAAGACCCAGCTGAGACCCTGACGATAAGCAAATGCGTTGGGAGCAATGGCAGTCGTGCGGGAAAGACCCCTGCTTTGCTTCTGATCACAGAAGCCCGTGATGTATATATGGCAGGTCAGGCCGCCGGTGCCGGCTGGCGCCAGCAGCCGCGTCAGCCCCGATGGAGATGCCGGCCGCGGCGGCCGGCTGCCGTTGACGCGCGCTCGCGCGGGCCGCCCCGGCACGTGCGCGGCGCCGGCGGTGTCGGCGCGCGACGCGACACGGCAGCGGTATCGATCGGCTGAGCGCTGAAGGTCGTGAGGCGTGCATGGAGAGAAGGTCCGCTCAGGTGGCGTGCACGCACGACGGCAGAGGAACGCAGCACGCACGAGCACGACCGTTCCTTAATTAGGAGCTCGGGTTCAAACGCATCTGGCTAAGAACTCAGCGCGACACCAAGCTGCGCGCCTTCTTTTACGATAATCACCGTCCCAACCGCCAAAAGCAACCACTTTATGCAAATATGTCTGGCTAAGCGACAGCCAAAAGCAACCACACTGCACCAAACTCGCGCCATTTCCCTTTGACATCAGTTATCAAAACAGTATAGTACTATACACCCGTCTGTCCGTCTCATTTCCTGAAGAAAATAGCTATCAGTAGCGGGGCTCGGAGGTAGAAGATAAATAAAGATGGAGGCCAATACATCCTAAATAGCTACTCCATCCATCCTAATTAATTGTCACTTTAGCTTCATCCAGTTTTCTCAAAATAATTGTTGTTCTCACTTCTCAATGCATCTTTATTTCTTCCCAATACATCTAATCTCTATCTCTCTCCTCCTTGTTTCCTGCACACCTACCTCTACCAACTTTTCTTAATCTCCGTGCCAAGAGCTAAAACGTCAATTAAATCGGGACGGAAGGAGGACATAGACGAACACATACTCTCCGTATATAGGGGTTTTTTTTTTTGGGGGGGGGGGGGGGGGGGGCATGATCCCCTTTGGGGCCTCCATGTAGCTCCGCCCAATAATAACTATCCATTTGCAATCATCCTGTGAATCGTCACCTCGATCTCAAACCATATATTTTGATACGTTTATTAGTAATATTGCGCGAAAACAATAATTAGACACAATAGTTGTGTAGATTGTTAGGTTTCCAGGACTGTGTGAGGAGATGGAGATACCCATCCACCATCCACTAGGTGCACATGGCGCAGAGGCATACACGACCGTTCGTTGGTCTCACGGTCGATAGTTCGAGACTGCTAGTATATCACCAAGTCGCGCCACATGACTATTACAGTAGCCCATTTGTCGACTAGGATTTCTTTCTCTAAAATAAAGGTCATGATTACTCTATCGGTCTATAGTGTAGATCACAACAAAACAACCTATTCGGCATACAGAGCCGAGATGAACGATGGACGGGGCGGCTCCGGTTTATATTTAACTAGTAAGATGGCCCGCGCTAATAGCGCGGCTAGGATTGTTACACTATTTTGTCAGTATCTTAGTATATTTTTTTGATTCATGTTTTATAATAATGAAATGATTTTATTAAAAATATATGTTACTGCCAAGGGAGCTGCAACCGTCATGACCTTTATTCCAAAATAAAGTATAATCAAACAAAAACATGAAAGAATAAAAGAAAGATTGATGTACAAATACATAAACAAAAAAGAAAATTATTCATCTTATCTCATTTTGTGATCCAATGTGGACTTTGCAAATTACATTGACGAAAGAAGCTATCGGATTTTTATTTATATACTTGCATTTGAAGAATTACACGTTATGATAGTTAGTTTCATGATAAATCTAGTGGTATAATTTTTACATTGTCAATCTTTTATGATCTTTTTCTATTCATAGTCAAAGTTACAAATGTTTTTTTTATTGAATCCGTAAATACTTATCTATTAGGATTGATGGAGTAAAATGATTGTCGAGAAGTAAAGCCTTGCCAACATTGTCATGTCTAAAACCTCACTGACATGGCATGCTGCTATTTTTGTTTGAGCCATGGTCGAATGAAAGGTGGTGTCATCGTATGTATGTTGAGCCCACGGTTTTCTTCCCTTTGGTGTCTCTCTTACTCTATATTCTTGGAAGTTGCACTTGTGATAGCCTTGCTGAGAACTCGTCTCGTCAAGCAGGAGAACTCTCTCATCTCTCGGTCTCGCTGGGTCCTGCTACGATTGAGAGAGGTTGAAAAAATCGTAGGCCGGCGGTGTTTCCACCAGCTCCGATGCCACAGGGTGCTGGGAGGTGGCGGAGACTGTGGTGGTCTCACCGGCTGGTAGGGCAGGTTGTGCTTGAGGACCTAGTTTTTCTAGGATTTAGGTTTCAGGGCGTCGTTTGTGAAGTGTTGACGTCATTGTCGCTGTGGAACAAGTCCTCTCTGGCTTTTCCTCGCCTCGTAGGTGCTCCGTTCTGACGCCAAGGGTAAGCTTGTGGAGGTGGGGGGTCCATTGAGACAGCCCCTGTACATGAGTGGGTTATGCTAGACTTTTGCTTTAAGGATGTAAGATGGTTGTGGTATTCACGGCCGAAGGGGAGATGGACCGAGTTCGAGCTTCCCTCGGTGGTAGTCGACGCAACCTCAAATTGAAGGTCAGAGGAACCCGAGACATGGCTTCATCCCGTCCTCACCGACTGGTGTCTTCTATGGCTCCTCATAGCCAAGGTAAGATGGTGTTCTTCCTGACGGTCCGATCGCATTTGGATGTGGTTGCTCTTGGCGTTGGCTCCGGTTTCGTTGTTGGTGGCGACGTTCTCAAGCCAGCACAGCAAGCACAAAGCATAGGGACCCTTTCTTGTTTGTCCGGATCTTCTGTAGGGATGGCAACGGGTGAGTGGAGCGAACACCCATCGCGGCGTAGAAAGCCTCAGGTGAAAATTGACACCCTCACACGCAGATGAAAAGTGGCACCCGCGTCTATGGACTTGAGAGCGAACGTGGTGGCTTCTTTGGACCTTCAAATACTAAGATAATAGATAGAATAGATTTGGATGGAAGGACTCGGTGAAATTTGAATATGATCACCTCGTCTCAAAAATGGTGAGGTTACCTTATTTTTAATTGTCATGGAACATAAACTTATGTGATTGACAATTTTTGTTACTACTATGTACTAAAATAAATGAGAAATAAGGAAAAACACATGTTGATTGGTCTACGGACCAGATCAGATCCATTCCCTTTTCAGCTGCAGCCACCTCCGTCCATACGTTGGTTGATTTCTACTCCCTCTGTCCCAGAATAATTGGCATCCTGGCCATATACCAGGTTCATTGAACATTCTACGAATCTGGACAACGTGTCTGTCCAGATTCATAGAACATTCTATGAACCTGGACACTCAGAAACATGGCCAGAATGCCAAATAAACTGGGACGGAGGGAGTAACTGCAAAAGCAATACGGGTCAGGTACGCCTGCCCGATGAATCGATGCCGGTCGCCGCTGCTGGCTGCCGTTGACGCGCGCGAGAGAGGTCAACCCGGCACGAGCGGGCGTCGGCGATGTCGCCGCTCGCGGTGGCCGCGACGCGACACGGCAACGTCATCGATCGGCGGCTGCGCGCGCACGGTGGAGAACGCTGCCTGAGGATCGCTGGGGGCGTGGAGAGGAGACGCGCTCATCAGGTGACGCGTGTTCGACGGCAGAGGCCATTCCTTGGAACTAGGACCAAGCAGCTGGCTAGCTTGCCACCTCACCGTTGCAGCTAGCCACAGTTGATTCAAACAGCAGCTCGATCTTCTAATCCACCTAACACCATTGCTCAAAGGGTGTTCGTTTCTCTAGGCCTAAAGGTCACATTAAGACTAATCTTGTTATTTAGGCGTCTTAAATAAGTCTAATTATAAAACTAACTGTAGAACCTTGTACTAATTTGCGAGACGAATCTAACGAGGGTAATAAAGCCGTGATTAGACGATGGTTACTGTAGCATCACTATAGCGAAACATAGATTAATTAGGCTCATTAGATTCGTCTCGCAAATTAGCCTACATCTGTAAAAAGGTTTTGTAATTAAACTTATTTAAGACGTCTAAATAGTAAGATTAGTTTTGATGTGACCTTTAGGCCTAAAGACACGAACAGGCACTCAGTACTCGTACACCACGTACTTATGCAAACCTGTTGGGCTACTGACAGCCAAAAGCAACTACTACACCAACCCGCGCCAATGACTCATCCCATTTTTCTTCTTCCCAGGCGAAGCCAGCCGCGACGGCCACCGGGGTCAGGCCGGCCAAGCACATGATTTTACATGTTGGGTTTGGAAGAATTTCGTCGTGATGGTTCATTGTAGCTCCACCCCTGCTCCCCATTTCTCTACAACTATGTCTTCTTTTCCTGAAGATTATGGCTGGTCGAGTTTGAAATTGAACTAACGAAGCACTTCGAGTGGCGCTGCTCTCAATTTTTTGTACTAGTATGTATCGGCGCGCGTGTCACCCTAGTAAGATGTATATACGCATCCAAATGCTTTGTTTCTTCTGCACCATATGGCAGTCTTTCATCTTCTTCGCACGAGAGAGACATTCAGTTAACTTCGCTGCATTTTGCTTGACAAAATCAAACCCATGACCACAAACACTGTTCACCCAGGGCAACGCCCGAGCCAAGGAAAAGGAACGAAAATCCATGTCTAAAGATACTCAGCCTGTTCGGTTGGAGGTTGCAGTTGCAGTTGCAGTTTTTGTGAGAGAGAACACTGTAGCGGAGGAAAGCAGCACTGTAGCAGACAGAGGAGGAAAGCAGCAGCAGCAGCAGCAGCAGCCGGCTGAAAAACCGGCTGCCGAACACTCCGAGTAGCACTACGAAACACTAGAAGCTTTAGTTTAACCTGAAGTGCTGTAGATAGTCATACATGTACACCTGCGGATCGAGGCATCACATGCTGAAAGTCAAGCTGCCTTGTCGTCATCGCTCGCGTCTCCAGAAGTGCATGCAGAGCGCAAGTTCAGCTGGTTAAACTAATCACGGGTGTTCAGCTGGTTAAACTAATCACGGGTTAGACTTCCTGGAGAGCGGCCCAAGAAACCTGGAGAGCGTGAGACACTGGACAGGCGCGCCAATATTCGCGCTGCGCCTGTAGGCGGACAAGAGTGGCGTGGCGCAGAGTGCCGTATCACCTAAGAACCCTACATCATTAAGCAAAGTGTCGCGGATTTGTCTGGGAAATTAATTATTTAAACTCGAGGAATCTTGTGGTACGCTGATTTAATTAGTTGGCCTGTTTGTCCTTTCTAATCTTCTTCTTCTTCTGCTCTGGTCTTTTGCTTTCCGTGGCTTGAGCTTGACTAATGGTGTTTGCATGGCCAGGTACATAAGTAAGTACATGTTTGAGTGTTCACATGGCTCAACAACCAGCAACAACAGTAACCAGCTGTACTGAAGTACTATATGTGATGCAGGAAAAGAAAAGAAAAGAAAAAAAGCTTTAAATTAGTAAGTGGTCGCCGATCAGCAAAAGGATATGCGGCGAGTTGCACGCCTGCGTTCTGCTCTTGAAAATGAAATGGGCAGGTACATAGTACTACTATTGAAAATCAGATGATGGGCGATGTCGCATTGTGGTCACACTGTGGCCTCGTTTATTTTACTAATTCGATCGGTGCACCTATACGGTGTACTACTGTGTCTAGGGGAACATTGATCTGGTTTACTTTTCGGGGCCCGGGTAAAATATGTGCATGCGTCCCTGCGAAAGTGCTGTAATCGTCAGTAGTGAAGCGTAAAAACGGATTGAGAGTATCGGACAAGAGACGCCACAAAAGAACAGAGTACGATTTAGATGGGAGCAGTAAATCCAAGATGATCCGATTCCAAATTGATCACTGTCGTTGATTGATACTTCCTCCGTTCCTTAATATAGAGCGGTTTAGAGTTTAAAAAATTTCTCTAAACATAAGGCATTTTATATAAACAAACTCTGGAGTTGGTGGGAAGGTTGGTGGAGGATGAGTTAAGGTAAAAATGAAAAATGTGGTTGTCTTTTAACACTTGACTATTTTTGTGTTTTTTTTTTTTGCCAAGGGGACGATATATTTGGAGACAGATGGAGTATTAGCAGTTAGCACTCCAGTGCCAGCTGCTTTCCAAATTAAATTCGGGAGCAAGTGAGCTGAGTACTACTCCCTCTGTCCCAGAATACTTGGCGCCTTTGACTTTTAGACATCACGTTTGACCGCTCGTCTTATTTAAAAAATTTATGCAAATATTATTTAATTTTTCATAATTTGTTTTAACATTCAAGATACTTTAATCATGTCAAGTTTGTTTTAGCATTTGTAAAAAAAAATTGAATAAGACAAACAGTCAAAGATGATGCCAGAAAGTCAAAAGCGCCAAGTATTCTGGGATAGAGGGAGTACTAGGCTAGCAACTACTAGTAGCTGCTTCTCTCTGAGTCAAATGAAGCTACGAAAAGCAGCAGGCGCACCGCACAACAGGGTCCCTAATTTTAGAGGCCCGGTTCAAAAGAAAAGAAAAGAAAAAAAGCTTTAAATTAGTAAGTGGTCGCCAGGATTTTAGAGGCCCGGTTCAAAATGCAAAATGGAGCCCCCAACTACTTCTTCAATTTTCAGCCCAATTTAGCCCAAGCGAGAGCCTTCTTCAACCCCGAGACAGTTGCGCTTTCTCTATCTATCCCCACCATTGTTGACAACGGGAGCTCTCATCAGAGCACTATTGAGTGGCCGCGACCCCAATTAACAAGCAAAATGGACTGATTACTGGCTCCTCCCTAGCTCCTCTCAATCAAATTCGAAACTACATCCTGCATCCGGCAAATTAAACACAACCGATGGCCATGAGGGAAGCTTGAGCTGGGGGCCCTAATTTTTTGGGGGCCCGGGGCCGTCGCCCACCCTGCCCATGCCCATCGACGGGCCTGCGCACAAGCGGTGACGACGCACACGGTCAGGCGGCCGGCCGATCGATCAAGCGCCAAAAAAGCACTGTACTTCCAAGCGTGTTTTTTCTTCTTGCATGGCGATGGAATCGAATCCCGAGCAAGAAAAGCTGCACATCCTGTACGCTACTTCCAAGCGTGTTTTTTCTTCTTGCATGGCGATGGAATCGAATCCCGAGCAAGAAAAGCTGCACATCCTGTACGCTACATACCCCTTTCACTTCAAGAAAAGAGAAGAGAGCGTACTGTGCGTGCGCCTGAAGCTTCCAAACTTTTACCCGGCGCGCGCGTGCAGCGGCAAGCAAGACGAGAGAGACAGCGGCAAGTAGTTTTGTCGATGGCGGGAGGGAAGGGTAGTTTTGTCGATGGCGGGAGGGAGGGAGGTGGAAGTTGGAAGACGATGGAGACAGGCGCAGGTCACGTATGCGGGCTCGTGCACCGGACGGGACAAGACGATACCTAGCGATCCAAGGGTGTGAGGCCAGGGCCCCGACCACCTTCTCTTCTCCGTCTGAGTAGCTAAGCCCTAGTCCGCGTAGCCAGGCGGCGCTTCATGCGGCCGCGCGGCGCGGCGTGTGCGGCGTGCCGCTCTGGCTGATATACTCCCGCCGTTCTTGCATGCGCGCCGATCCCCTGCCCACGGGTCAAAGGTTCCAGACCTGATTCCGCATGCCGTTCTAGTCATGGTTTCCAGAACACGCACGCGCCGAGACTGCTCACGACGCCATCGCCATGTGCGAGAGAAGCTAGCTAGTACTAGGCGAACAACGAGTGCGGTATACGTGGAGAAGCGGAGACTGGCAGCTAGCGCGGTTAAATTAATTAAGTAAACACGCACTCGCGCGCCGAGACAGTTTACGTAAGCACAAGTGATTATTCCGGCATTGCTTTGTCGGGGACGGGGTACGGTAATGTCAACACCAACGGCCGTGAAAGTCGATCCAACCAATCACTTCGACCGCAAGTAACTGGTTGTGAGTTGTGACTCAGCTGTAGTGTAATTGGGTTTGGCATACAGAGAGTTCAGAAATGTTCGTTCAGACTAATTTATCTAGCTCTATCAGTTGACTAGAGGATCAAGCTTTTGTGCGTGCGTGCGTGCATGCCAACCGGCTCTTCGCACGAACGAGCACCCACGAAATTCGGAGGTGACACGTTCTCGAGTTAATCGATTTGCTGAACAAAGAAAAGAGAGAATTCCAAAGTATGTGTGCGTGCGTGCGTGCAAGCCATCATCCATCGATCGCCGGGTAAGCACGACTGCGCTCGGTTAGTTTATTCAGGCAGGCAACGCTACAAGATCGAAGAACAAGAAGCACAGCTCCGGGAAGCCCGTGGCGAAGTTCTTGCAAAGGGCAAGAGGACACCCAGCAAGACGATATCCTGTGTGCCAGGATCTGCAGACCCGGGAACACGGCCAAAGCGTTTTCCCTTTTCTGATGATGAGTAACGTGCTCGTAGAGCTGGACGATTTGATGCTAGGATAATGGCAGCCGTGCAGCAGACCGGCCCCTGCTTCTGATCATTGCCACTTTGCCAGGGACAAACATTTCTAATCACAGAAGCAATAGCAGATCAGGCCGGCCGGTGCCGGCTGGCAGCGTCAGCTCCGCCTGCCCCGCCGGTCGCGGCGGCTGGCTGCCGTAGTCCGTAGACGCGCGCGAGAGAGGCCGCTCCGGCACGAGCGGGCGTGGGCACGCGCGCGGCGCCGGCTGTGTCGCCGCGGGCACTGGCATCGATTGGGCAGCGCGGGCGCGGCAAGTGGAGGGCGCTGCCTCTGGCACCAAGGAGATGCGCTCTCAGGTGACGTGCACGGCGGCAGCGGCATCCCCACGACCATTAATTCCTTGGAGCTGGAGGTCAACGGCTAGTTAGTTAGGATCCCGACACCAAGCTGCCTAGCTTCTTCCTCGGTCTCTCACCATCTCAGCCATAGTACTAAATAACGAGTCACACAGCTTCATCTAGAGTATTTAAACTGAGTGTCGAGGTTTTAGGACCTCGATGTTATTTCTATGGGTACGCAAGAATCAAGAACACGATGGTAACACAGGAGACGAGGGTTTATGCAGGTTCGGGCCGCGATGTGCGTAATACCCTACGTCCTGTGCTGGTGTGGTATGTATTGATGATGTTTATGAGAGGATCCCTGCCCGCCTTATATATCCGGAGGTGCAGGGTTACATGGAGAGAAACCTAGTCGGTTACTATACAATTCGCCTTGTAGTACAAGATAATAATTCTTCTCTGACTTGCCGACTACTCCATCTAGATACTTGAGCTACTCGGGCTTGTTTAGGCCAGCCCGACTATCCCGTATGGGCACTCGGCCTTGCTTATCTTGAGATACCCGGGTCCCATATCATCGACAGTAGCCCCCGAGTTCTTTTTGATTAATCTTGAAGACCTCCGACTGGTTCTGACTCCATGTACAGTAATTCTCAGCATAGCTGGTCAATTAAAAAGAACTCCAAAGAGTAATAGTTACCGAAATAACCAATATGAAGAAACTGAAACTTGGGAATACCAAGATCAGCAAGGCCTTGAATTAGGCATAGCAATTAAAGAACACCCAATGTCGACTGACGCCAGAATCATTGGCTGGACTCAAAGAGTGTGTCCCTCCTGACAGTTGACTTTGCCAGGGTTTTTGCAAAAAAAACACACCTATAAGGTGCAGCCCCCGAGCTTCTGCGTAATCCGAAGAATTAGACAGAAGATCTAAAAGAGTTTGGGTATAAAGCTTCCCGAAGCCTGGCATTATAGCCGAGTGAAGAAACGTAGGGTGCACGTCAAGTGCATCCTATGGATGTAGCCCCCGAGTCTATGAAGAAGTGGAATAATTGTTCATAGACTCCAAAGAAGCTGAAGAGTATAACCATATGAAAAAATTCGCCAAAGTAAAGCTCGTAGAGCCTGGCCTTCCGGCCGAGTGAAGATGAAGTCCGCCGAAGTAAAGCTCGTAGAGCCTGGCCTTCCGGCCGAGTGAAGATGAAGTCCGCCGAAGTAAAAGCTCGTAGAGCCTGGCCTTCCGGGCGAGTGAAGATGAAGTCCGCCAAAGTAAATCTTGATCATTTGACTGAATGAAGTGCGACGTGGGCTCACGCCAGTGAGCCCACGTGGGCTAGCCCCCAAGTCTATGAAGAAGTGGAACAGTTGTTCATAGACTCAAAAGAGACTAACAATCTTGTATACTGTAGATATAGCCTAATAGGCCTCGCCAATAGACGGTAGAGTAATTTCCATCATGATATTAAGCCACTGTTGGTGTAAATCCATCGTCGTGTGAATATGAGTAGTAGAATATCTGCTGCATAAATATGCCAACAAGTAATATGATCCTGCTGAAAATCCCAATAATCAATAAAATCCGAAGATAAATATCCTGATGAATATATAATTCCAGAGATGAAAATCCCAATAATCCCAGATGAACATTCCAATGACCAATAAATGCTGGAGATGAATATCCTGAGATGTCCGGCTGAAGATTCCAATAATAATCAATAAAATTCCAGATGACGATCCCAATGACTAATAAAATATGAAGATAAATATCCTGAGAATTCCGGCTGAAGATAAATATCCCAATGGTGAATAAATACCAATGACAAATTCCGATCAACAATGAAGTATCCATAGACAAAATCTGATAATTGCCGAGTGGCGTCAAGCCCCCGAGCATAGAAAATATGCTCGTGAACTCTAAAAGGCCTGTGTAAACACGAAAAACAATATGTAGTATACGACGATTGAACAAGTCATTTAGGATGTAAAACTCCTGTAGCTTGGTCAAATTTTATTCTCCTTATGTGCTTAGTCTAATGTTGTCTCCTTCGAAGCGTTAAGTACAAGTGAACTCCACTGACTACTAACTCAGTTATGACTTAGCCTGACTCGTTAACCTAGGGTGTTAGCAACATATGGCGTTAACCCGTCAGTGTTAGAGTGTGAGCATCAGCCTGATATGAGTTTTCATAACTGGGAAAAATCCACCGACTTGCTAGCTTATGTGAGAAAAGACTCAAGACACCACACATAAGGGTAAAATTACAGCCCCCGACTCTGGGTCGGAACTCAAACCGAAGTGAGAAAGACTGTGTGATAAATGATACGATAGGAGTAAAAAAGTAAATTAAATAAATGACTTAGCTTGTCTGACGTCTCGCCGAGTCGAAGGGAGAGATGAAATCAATCTTTATACTTGAGCTTATAAAAGCCTCCGGACTAATGCCGGGTCAGTTGGATAATAATCCGAGTGAATACCGAGTCACTAGACCATGTGACCGAGTGGCCAACGTTGTGGCCGAGCAGCTATTGTCGTATGCCGAGTGGCTATTGTCACGGCCGAGTGGTCGTCGTTGTACAACCGAGTAGATGCCGGGTCATGGTCGCGGTCAAGTAACCACGGCAAACCAGTCGGCAGTCGGCGTTAGATGATCTTGAATTTGAATTTGATCGTCGATGTACGCCGAGTCGCCTGATAGGCTTTGGTGCAGCTTTTAGATGAGTCGGAGTAAACCGAACCCAATCAGGCTCCCAGGCGTCCATCAGGTAGATGCTATCAGTACATGCCAAAAAAGCATCACGTGGTGAGTACGGAGTATATAATCAACTAGATCAAATAGATTAGGAATAAAATAATACGGAGAACGGAGTAAAGAAAGAAATTTTCCCTGGGAGACACGTGATCTTCTCGGACTTCAGATTACTTGCGTAACCTTTCCATGATCAGTTCTTTGACGAACTCGACAAGTCGGCGACACCTGACGATGGCCACCATCTTGCGCTGGCTTCGTGCGTGTAGCTAACCAGGACAGCACTTCGCCTTGGGACTTGAAGCCGCATGGTTGCTAGACAGCATGAAGACAAGGACGTCGCCATATGCATGCAAGTCACCTCGGGACTTGCGATCTCGATCTTGAGCGTCGCGCCGAGACGAAGACCTTCGTGTGTGAGGCCGCCGCACGATCGACGTCGACCTTGAACGTCGAGGCTGATGCAGGAGCTTGATTGCCGCTGGCTTGTAGAAGACATCGACTTCCCGTGAAGCGCCGAGCCGCCGAGACGAAGAACAGGCCATCGCCGACATCGATCTTCACATGTTGATGAAGTAGTTGATCCATCGTATTCGACGAGTGGATTCTAGCGCTGCCCCTTCCTGGCGCGCCACTGTCGAGGTTTTAGGGCCTCGATGTTATTTCTATGGGTGCGCAAGAACCAAGAACACGATGGTAACACAGGAGACGAGGGTTTATACAGGTTCGGGCCGCGATGTGCGTAATACCCTACGTCCTGTGCTGGTGTGGTATGTATTGATGATGTTTATGAGAGGATCCCTGCCCGCCTTATATATCCGGAGGTGCAGGGTTACATGGAGAGAAACCTAGTCGGTTACTATACAATTCGCCTTGTAGTACAAGATAATAATTCTTCTCTGACTTGCCGACTACTCCATCTAGATACTTGAGCTACTCGGGCTTGTTTGGGCCAGCCCGACTATCCCGTATGGGCACTCGGCCTTACTTATCTTGAGATACCCGGGTCCCATATCATCGACAGTGAGCGCACCACTATGAAATCGGTTTGGCTAAATGACAGGCACGAGGGACCGAAGTTGTTTCAATTTGGTTAGATGGCTGAGGATGTGGCTATACACATTTAGCCACCTAGTAGGTTCAAGTCTCACTAATCCGAGTGCTTATTTTTTCTGTTTAATGAAAAACCATATAGCTAGTTCCTAAGTTCGATCTTATTTTTCATTGAGACACCAAAAGGAACTACTACACCAACTCGCGCCATTTCCATTTTTAGGACTTCAGTATTTAAACAATCTAATTCATCTCATATCCAGAAGATGATGTCATATCCAGAAGATGATGGCTATCAGTGGCCGACCGAGATAGATAGCAGATATATCAAGATGAGACCAGTTGGTGTCAAGTTTTCTCTAAATAGCTACCAGCTAATTTATACATTAGCAATATTTGCCGATGCCTGCAGGGGGTGGGGGCACATGACCCCTTATGGCACATATGACTCTCCTTGGCATGTGCTCTTCTAGTCTTTTGTTGTTGGACAAATCAAGCATGCCCTCACCATCCGGTCCTTCCCCTGCTCTTCAGGTGCCTTTTCAAGCTTGGGTCGTTCCGGGGCCATTCCTAATACCAGTTACTAGCTAGGTTTTGTTACCATCATAAAGCTCCTCTAGTCACTGTAGAGAATGCAATAACAACAAATATATAGGTGTCATGTTTGTTCGAGAAATTACGGATCACACAGACATCCATGCATCTGATCAAAGCATGTCTGCTAATTCATTCGTGTGAAACAAATCATTGATCGGAATTGGGAGAATTCATAAAAGAAAATTATGACACACGTGGATCGACATCTCCATTGTGTAGGCCTCTAAATCGAAACCTCTTCAAATTTTAATTCAATCCCATTTGATTGGGAAAAAAAAAGATGATCAGTTTTGATGCAATGATGCGAGCTGCTCCACATGATTGTGTGGCGATGACAAGCACAGAGCTAGCACAGTACCGTTCAGTGATCAGAGAGTTGAACCAGATAATACTCCAGTGGTTCAGACGTTCAATGATTATTACTGGACATCAATTATTTGCGAACAGTTAAAGCAAGCCACTCGAGGCCTACGGTTCAGCGGTTCAGCAAGCAAGTTCGGACAGAATTATGCATTCTGGCCAGTGTACAATTAATGGGTCCTGTCCTCTCGAGTACTATTCTGTATAAAATTCTGTCAGCGATCTATCATTGCAGATAACGGAACAATCTGATCATACTCTGATTGCGCCAAGGTTTGAAACTGAAATATTTAAGCACTTCGAGTGGCGCTCTCCATCTCCGTAGTAAGTGTCGATCGTGTCGCCCTAGTAAGATAGGAGTACCCATCCATATCCTAATTTTCTTTTGCGCCATGTGATACTTTCATCTTCGCTCGACATTCAGTCCCTGTTTGAAACGTAGAAAATTCACAAGTATTTTAGAGTAATTTCACAAGAAACAGTTCAATTTTTAAAGGAATAGAGAAGAAATCTTACATTCCAAACGGCAGTTTTCTTGGAGTACTGCATTCTTGCTTGACTAAATTAAATCAAATGCATGGAGCCATGGACCTCAAACACTGTTCACCCAGGGCTACGCCCGAACCAAGGAACAAAAGTCCATGTCAAAAGAAACTAGTGCCCACATCGCCGCACAGCTTCGGTGTAATTAACAAGCACTAGAGCTTAGTTTTACCTGAAGTGATCTAGATAGTCATATATGTACACCACACCAGCAGATCGATGCATCACATGCTGAAAAGTCAAGCTGCCTTGTCGTCCTCGCTCGCGTCTCTAGAAGCTGCTGCGTGCATGAGGGATGCAGAGCGCTAAGTTCAGGTTAAACTAATCACGGTTTAGACTTCCTCTGGAGAGCAGCCCAAGAGAAACCTGGAGAGCGTGGAGACACCGGACAGGCGCGCCAATATTCGGGCTGCGCCTGTGGGCGGACAAGAGCGCCGTGGTGCAGAGTGCCGTATCACCTAAGAACCCTACATCATTAAGCAAACTGTCGATGATTTGTCTGGGTAATTGATTAAGCTCGAGGAATCTTGTGGTACTCTGATTTAGTCTGCCTGTTTGTCCTTTTTAAATCTTCTTCTTCTTCTCTGGTATTTGCTTTTCGTGGCTTGAGCTTGACTAATGGTGTTTGCATGGCCACGTACATACTACATGTTCAGTGTTCACAGCTAAACAACCAGCTAGCTGTACTAAACTATTCCGACCTTATCCCCCCAAAAGAAAAAAAAAACAACAGCCAGTTGTACTGAAGTATAGGTACTGCAGAAAAAGAAAAATATAAGCTTTAGTAAGTGGTCGCGCGCCGATCAGCAAAAGCATATGCGGCGGCGAGTTGCACGGGTACGTTGTGCTCCTGAAAATGAAATCGGCTGGTACATAGTACCACTAGTATTTGAAAATCAGATGATGGGCGATGTCGCCTTAGAGCAACTCCAATGGTAGCCCCAATTCAAGCCCCTACACAGGATTTAGGGGCTGAGGGGAGAAAAACTTACTCCAACGGAGCCCCAGCTCAGTCCCCTACTGTGGGAAGGCCCCCAGATTCACCCCTCCAGCCCCTTCTCCCAGGGGCCCCAGAGGGAAGCCCCTACTCGCGGCGGTTGGCCGTTTTTCCGCGCGCGCACGCGCGGAACCGCGCTCGTCGGCGGCCTCGTCCGCATCACCCCGCCTCTGACTTGCTGCCCTGCCACGGATCTCGCCGCCGCCGCCACCGACCATGGCCCCGTCACCGAATCCGACCACCCGAGCCGGATCCAGCCACCCCGTCGTCGGATCCGACCACCCCATCGCCGGATCTGGTCACCCCGTCGCCGGATCCGCCGCGGCCGAAGGTAGAGGGAGCGGGAGCGGGGGTGGAGGCGCGGCGGCCAGCTCGCCGAGCTCAGCGCGGCCAAAGGGAGAGAAGAGAGAGAGGCGCGGCGAGCTCGAGCGTAGGAGGGCGCGGGGACGAGCCGGCGAGGGGCGGCGACCGCGGAGAGAGAAGGAGGGAGATGCACGGGGGTGGGGTGGCGCAGACGAGCGGGGGAGAGAGGGAGATGTGTGGGAGAGGAGAGCGATAGGCAGGCGACCACGAGAGGAGAGGAGGAAGACGTGGAGAGATAAAAACGAGAATAAAAGAGAAAATAATGATGGAAGGTTGACAGGTGGGTCCGAGAAAATAGGGGCTTTGGTTTAGAGGCTGCTGTTGGAGTAGAAGGTACAAATCAGAGCCCCTACTCAGGAAATAAGGGCCCTGATTTAAGGGCCTCCATTGGAGTTGCTCTTAGTGGTCACACTGCGACCTCGTTAATCTACTGGAGATGATCCGATTCCAAATTGATCACTGTCGTTGATTGGAATTAGCACTCCCGGCTGCAGGCGCACAAAGCATATATGCAGTGACGCTACTATAGCTAAGCTAGCAGCTGCTGCTTTTTCTCGAGCGTCTATAGGGCGGAGTCAAAAAAGCAGCGGGCGCACAAAGCATATGCAGTGACGCACACGTGAGGCGGCCGATCTCCAGACCCCCGAATTTCCAAGGGAATTTTAAAAAGCGCCAAAAAGCACTGCATATGCAGTTCCAAGCGTGCCATGCATTTTTTATTTCTTCTTGGGTCCGACGTCCATGGCGATGGAATCAAATCCCCCCGAGCAAGAAAAGCTGCGCACCGGCCCTGCACACACACACACCCCCCTTTCACTTGAAAAGAAGAGAAGAGAGCGTGCGACTCGATCGCCTGAAGCTTCCAAACTTTTACCGGGCGCGGGCGTGTGCAGCGGCTGAGAGAATCACGAGAGAGAAGGGAGAAGCGACGTGAAAAGAAGAGCTGGTCCTAGTTTTGTCCATGGCTAGAGATGGAAGACGCAAGTCACGCTCACGTACGGGTGTAAAAAATACGCTCGTGCAGCGGGTGTGTGACACTGGTGTGACGCGGTGGTGGGGGCGAGAGCCGCTCTGGCTGATCCCGCTGTAGCCGCCATTCTTCTGGCATGCGTGCCTCGAGTGCTGCGCGCCGATCCGGCCATGACGTCACGTGGGAAGAAAAGAAGATGTCGTGCGAGCGTGCGCTCGATGATCGATCCAACAGAAGATGTCGTGCTTTATTGTTTGGCACGACGGCGTTGGACGGATCGAGTCACCCATCGAGATGCTCTCGATCGTGCGCACAGCGCTGCTGATGAACATGTCACGTACTGCAGCATCAACAAGTAGTAGTAGGAGTACTGTACTGAAAAAGCCATGCATGGTCATGAATCATGTTCGTCGCAAGCAGCGAGAAGATCTGAAGATGGCCTGCGTTCGAGGAGGTTCAGACTTTAGAAGCCGGCCCCAAGGGAAGGAACCGGCCTGCAGGAGAATTCCGAGAGAAAACTTGCGGCAAATTTAAGAACGGGACGTGTAAATATTCGCGGTGCGTTTGTATGTAGTACAGGGGCCAACTGGCCAAGACACGACGCGCGCGCAGAGGAACCGTATCCTAACAACCCTACACCTTTAAGCATAGTGTCGCAATGTGTCTGACTAAACTCTGGGAATAATCTTCCGAACCCTGATAGTATTTTTTTTCTCTGTGCTCCTTTTATTTATTTTTTAAAAATCTTGCTTTTTTAATTTCTTATTAGTACGAGCAGTTTGATCTATGCTTAATTAAATCGACTGGGGTTCAAGGTGCTTGCATGACCACGAACAGACATGCTCACATGGCTAACACACAAAATAGTACTACTACTACGTACCGGCACACTCTTCTTTATTGAAAGGAAAACACTAGTGCACTTATATACTACAAGTTCTCGCCAATCAGCAACCACACGAAAAGTTTTTTGAAAAGAGTAATGCAAATCTGTGATGAGTTGCACGTACGCATGCTACTAATCCTGGAATAATTAAATGGTTCTATTACTTCGTACAATTAGATCGTGATGGGATGTTTCGTTAGTGACCACATCGTCACCGTGATGGGAGTAGAGTAGTGCCGGCGTAGTACTACTGATTTGGGCGCCATGTGTGATCATGTCTGCTTCTAGGGGAGTATATTTCGGTTCGTAGGGCGTACGACAACGGCGTCTAACGAATAGAGACAACAGCAAGACCACTCTAGTCTTAGTACTAGTACAATCAAACTGGCAAAAAAAGATTGAGCATTCACCCGTGACTAACATGGCAGTGGTAAACAATCACACAAACTGACGGGGTGCGTGCGCGTGTGCCCTATCCTAGTGGTAGTGGAGTTCTTTTGTTGGGACGGGGCCAAAAATGGTTTCTGGTGGATGGTAAAACTTATACCTATCCTATCTCTGGGTAGCTTCAGCTTCTTCAGTGGCCATCCATCTCATCCTCTTTTCAGATAAGCAAAGAAGAATTGAGGATACCGTGATTTATGCATCGCCGATCCATGGATTTCACATTATCTTGTCCTCTGATTCGGAGGCTGTCGCGTGCTTGGGAGCAATAATATTTGCTACCACTCTACGGCGCACTGGACGGCGCTACGAGTAAGAAATTAGTAAATCGGAGATGTTTGTTTCGCATCAACCCGATCCGTACTGCTAAAACTGGTAGGTGCACTGAAAAAAGCCGGATAGCAAAAGAAGCAGACGGAGCGGACAGTGCTCACTCGTCCGGCAAGTGCTTAACTGATTGATTCCCAAGATACCATTGGCGGAGTAGCACGCTTCGTCCTGTTTTTTTCCATGGACGGACGATCGAGCGGCTATGGTTAGCTTCTCTTTTCCAATAATTAGCGACTATGGACCACGAATGGTCAAGCGGAGGAGGCGAGAAAGAAGAAGTGCGCCGTGCGCGCACGATTGCGCGATCGATCCATCTTCTGCCGCGCCGCGCACGCACCTGATCCCGATCGTTTTTCGGTGAAAAAAGTGGCCAAAAGCTAGCTGTCGAAGAGTCCCGAGGTGTGCCTGTTCTTTCTCAGTCCGTACTTCCCCGATCGTTAGACCACATGTATAAACCATAGGTGTTCCCAATATTCTTGTACACCGTGTTCCTAATCTCTACTCTATCTATCTAGATACAAATTCATGTGTTTTATTATTATTGTTGTTGAGATAACTCTAGATAGATAGAGTAGAGTAAGTTGCTGAGATCAGATCTACGCGTGAGTAACAGATTGTAACAGAGTTTAGATAGTTTCGGTTGTATTTATCAACTTGTTGTACATGCCACGCTGAGTGCTTTTCTCAGCCTATTAATACATGATGCGGCCCCTAACAGGGTGATAACCCTTCCTATCATTTTTTTTACAATTATGTATCCGAATGTAGTTACGTTGGATTTTGTTGAATATGGACTTTGCATAATGGTTAAGGTGGGAAATTTAATAATGTATGTTTGGGGTTCTTTGGACTAACTTTTATATAATAAAACAAATGTGGTAATTTAGATTATGTTAGATCCATCGATCGGGTCATTTTTCATCTATCGTGAGAATTTCTACGATTGTTCATGACTACTATGAAGCCTTTAATTAGTAAATATAAGATTGGGCCGAAATGACACCTAGTACCTCGCAGTTTCCGGCGACGATGCGCTTAGATTGCGACTGCATAATATTTCATTTGCATATATTTCATTTTTAACTAATGAAAAACAAGTTGGTTTTTGCAAGTGACTTCTAAGAAGCTAAAGTATGTAATCATATTAAATCCAAAATATTAGCTTCTATGAGATGAAATATCAAATGGGGATATGGGGGCACGTGACCCCTCCCATCAACACCTGGTGATCTGTGGAGAGAACAAATAATAGGAATTGGAGAAGAGGAAGAGCTTTAGGAGAGGAAGTAGAGAGGAACCGAAGAGACATGAGGAAAGAAGGGATGATGGGGAGAGTAAGAACATATTTTTGTAGGTTGTCATACCCAGTTACATACCCAGTTACGTATCCACGTTAATGATTCCGAACGACACATATTGTCACCTTGACCAATTATTTTCAAAAATGAGATTCTAATAGTGTGCAGCCCAAAAGGAATTCAACTAGATGAAAGGTATTTATTATCTTCAACCGGTTTGGGAGGCACTAGTATTTTTGTTTAGGCCGTATAAAGATAGCCAAAGTTTTTTACCGCGTATTTTAATTGTCCATAAAATTCCCCATGTGATAAACAACTAAATCTGTCTTTAAAGTTTCCAGAACGAGAATCATAGCTCACTCTAACAGAACCATGTGACGACCTTCCTTTTCTCTTCCTCCTCACACAAGCCCTTCAAAAAGATGGGCTAAGTTTCCAAATACGAAAATAATCATTTTTTTAACTAAAAAACCAGAAGGTAGCCTCGAGAACAATGTTTGATCGCCTCTGACTCGTCATGGTTATATTCTCGTCCCAGTTGCACCAATGGTTCCGTATCTCTCACAAATAACGCGTGGCAGCAGAATGAAGAACACGCAATTAGGTGCTGCAGCCTGCAGCGAGGATGGTTCCTTTGATGCCGAGTTTGTGATTGTTTTTGTTGGATCGAAGATGTGTGAGTTCCTTAATAACATACTAAGATTTGGTTTTTTATACTTGACGTCAGGACAAGGGAGCTAGCTCATTTTTGGACTATCTTATGTCTCCTAACCGCTAACGTCAAAGAAAACAAAACTGGAGTAATATAAATTAGTCTCCAAAACCTTTTTGAATGATTCAGTTCCACATTATTACCATCCCTTTGCCGAACATCATGCATGGTCTTATCAGCACGAAGGTGTGCTCCGAAGAATGCGGGTGCAGAGCATGCATGGAGCACCTCGTGCAGCAGCTGCGCTACAACATTGAAGTCGGCAACGGGGAAGTTGGGCTCGGAAGAGTCGAGAAGAGGAGGCGGACGGAGGCAGAAATCGTTGGAGTTTCAGCCTCTTCGAACGCGGCGGGGATGCCGCAGTTTCGATTCGCCGGCGCCGGCGACCTCCATCCTCGGCGGGAGTTCACAGTTTGTTCGTTCGTGGTTGGGGGGCCTCAGCAACGAAGGGGCTGAGCTATTGGGCCGAAACTTGGCCCAGCCGATCCTCCTGCTCGACCCAGGGGTGGTCGCTACTTGAAATAGCGACCGCCCCCTCGCCGTGGCCGCCGCCCTGCGCTGGCTGACAAGAGATGTTCCGGCGACAGAACATGGTTTCTCCGCCGCGCAAATTCGTCCTCCAGTACATGATGCACCATCTTCACCGTAATGAGCAGCACACAGACCAGTACCCCTGTAAATGCCAAGCGGCGGAGATCCATCGGTGATTGGTGTCAGCCGCCACGCCACGCCGGCGCGCCCTTGCCCGCCGTTGACGCCGCAGCCATCGCCTTCTCTTGTATGTCGCGTAAAAGTGCCCCTGTAATCTATCTATTATCTTAGTATTTGAAGAGAAAAAGAAGCCACAACGTTCGCTCTCAAGGCCTAGAAATTACCACGTTAATCAGAAAAAAGAAAAGCTACGAGCCGTTGGATTTTATGAACATCTAACGGTCTAGATTAGTAAGAGAGTCCATGCAACACACGTCTATCAAAATCAGAAATTCGGAATAAAAATAAAGATAACCATGTCATGATGTTAGGAAAGGAGTAGTACTTCTATAGCGTACGGATTAATAAGACATTATATTAATATTTAGCCTATGATCGTTCGCATTGCCAGATCGATCCGTCGGGCACGATTGGCTGCAGGACGAGAGATAATATAGTTGATATAAACTCATATGAGGCGGGCTAGCCGGATGCCGAGCAGGATCATTGGCTGCCCATGGACGTGACGTTATGCTTCACCGCGTTACTGAGAGAGATGGGCTCACGAACTTCATGCGTGAGATGTTGCGTTGTCGCCGCTGAACCACCGGCCGGGCAGCCTGCCAGCGCGTGGCCGGAGAACGACCAGACCAGGTATACAAAGATTTGGTGATGTACACGGGAGTTCCAACAGGCACAAACAAGGCACATCGTCAACAATCTGACATTTTCATCATGTACGTAGTCAGCTGCCGTCTAATGACTAACAACTAATTACATTTTCCGACCATGTTCATCCAAAGAATAAATCTCTGAAAAGAGAAGTATAGAAAGAGTGGTAGAGAAGTAGCAAGGAGAACCATCGTTGGTGAAGAATCTATACCAGTGGATGAAGAACAGGAGCAGCAGGTCTTGAAGAACTGAAGGAGAAAATGACGCAGGTCCTCGAGAGGAAGAGAAGGAAACATGGACTAGGAGAGAGTTGACAGCGGGAAGTAATCAGGTTCAAGTGAAGGAAACATGTCTAAGTTCAAGTGATGCTGCAGGAGCTAGAGAAAACAAGAGGTGTTGACAGCGGAAAGTAATCAGGTTCTCACGGATATATGGCGGGGTAATGTTGATAAGTTAAAGCCAGAGGTTGTTCAAATAGATACACATAGTGGTCTGATATTTTTTAGATAATGGAATTATTTTTGAGAGCCTTTTACATCCTTCTTACAAGGTTCCAGGATAATCAAAACCAAGTCGAATGCTCATGGAATAAAGCATGATAAAGTAAAAAATTGTTTTTAGTTAACTACTAGCCTCCTATCTTTTTTGACGTCAGTAAAAGTTTGCACCAACCAACATCATTAGAATAAAAATAGAGGGACTATCAAATAAGTTGTATGCATCATTATAAATGAATCATTCAAATCTAGCCGCGCTATCAGCGCGGGTAACCTTACTAGTTCTCACCCAATCAATCGGGATTGCGATTGCAGGGGTTATCCGGATACATGAGTTACCGTCTGAATTGCCGTTCGCCCAGGACGAGTGTGCCATGGACAGTGGAGAACCAAAGAGACAGGGGCCAAAGTCAGTGTAATTCACGCATTAACAAAGCTAATAAAGATGGTGTTTTCGAGGCAAGTGAATGATGTCGACGACTTGAGGTGAGTCGAGTCGGGTAGTAGTAGTTTTTTTTTTTTTGGGTGATATCTGGTGAGTCGGGTAGTAGCTAGTATCAGCCGTCGAACAAATTTAGGATCCGACGGACAGTAGGTGATTCTTCTGATCCGGAGAAGAGAGTTTCAGGTTCGCTCACAATCTCGTCAGGCAGGAATCGATGCTGTTCCCATACTCCATTATTCCTCCTCTGGCATATGGTAGGTCAACTTGTTGATCATGGAATCAAAGTCCCAATTCAAGAACTGCAGGTGCAGAACAGAGCATATATTACCGCTTCTGTCATGACATGCACAAATTGCAGACCCAGTTCCAGCAGAAAAAAAAAGAAAGAAAAAGAAATAACAGTGAGACAGGGCGGCAGTCATGGATGATGCTTACCGATGAAGTCGCACATCACATACAGTGGCACGAGTATCGTAAATTCGTAATCACCCAATTCACCAAGGACAAATAAAAATCATCAGATCATCCATGCTCACGATCGAGCCGCATAACCAGCTTAATCAATTTTAGAAACTAAAATACAGGTCAACCAAATAAAGGAAAATATCAGTTAAATTGGTTCGTTTTGGTGTTTGCATTTTGGATATTTGCTCCAGCCCTACAAGCAAATGAGCTGACAGGTGGAGAAGAACAGAGAAGGATGAAAAGATCCTGGGTCCGGAGTGTCGCGACTTGTATGAGTAAGAAAATCTGTCATGTGAAGGAATGGGGTTGAAAACTTTCTATATTTTTTTGGGTTTGCATGCCATTCGCTTCAAAAATGCATGTGCATATACATCAACATGGTCTTGAAACATATTTTCGACATCAACACGATCACCAAACACATGCCTTTGAACATTATTTTCTTATGTATTGGAGGGCACATGCCCCTCTCATCCGAATCTCCAAACCATATTAAGTTGCATATTAAATAAAAAAATCTCTCATTACAGAAGACATGACACAAGACTCTGTCACAATAGCCATGCCAAGCTAACTCATCAAACTTTTCTCTGTTTGCGGTCAACTTTGTCAGTTAACTTTGTCACAATAGCCATGCCAAGCTACTAACTCATCAAGCTTCTCGTCCTTTGCAGTTAATTCTGTCACAATAGCATGCAAAGCTAACTCATCAATCTGCTCTTTGTTTGTACTTAACTTGCAAAATTCTGGATTTTGAAAAAAATAAATTTAAGGAGGCCTTTGGAACGCGGGATTTTTTTCTGTTCCTACGTTTTTCCTGTGAACAGTCAACTGATTCCTGTGAAATTCCTGTGAAAATCCTGCGTTCCAAAGGGGTAAAAACCATCAGATGTCGTTGCAGCTCGCCGGCGACGGGCGGACGGCCTTTCTCCTCGTCTCGGGCCGGCGTCGTTCGTTCCTCTCGACGGGCCTCATTTCTTAGTAGTAGGCTTCCAGCGAGAGCAAGAGATGGGCCGTGGTAACTCCGCTGCTAACGGGCCCATACCGCTCTCTCATATCGCATTCGCCGGCTCGTTCCAACGGCCACAAATAGCCCAGCCGAAAGAACCCCTGGGGTGATCGCCCCCGGTCGGCGAACAGGCCGCCGTGGTCTCGCCTCGCCGCGGCCAGCGTTCTTCCCACCGCCGTTCCCCACCGTTAGAAGATGCTCATCGGTGAGGCGGCGCCGTCGCCTCGTCGCATGCACGGCTCAACTCCTCGATCCGGTGTACTCAAGGCTCAGACCTCTGGTCGCCGGAATAGATGCTGCCGTGGACACCGCCTGCCGTTCCACACGCGCGGGACGGAGGTGAGATAGCGTGGCCGCACGAACGGCTCCACAGATCGCAAGGACGCCTCGCCGCGCGCGTAGTGCACAGATCGACACGGCGTGCTACGCTGGCAGCTTCGCCGCCACTGGCGCCTCGTCGATGGGGTCGGGTCTTGGCGAGAAGCTTGAATTGATCGAGAAGCAACCCAAGCAAGTGCAAATACTGTACTGTCTCTCTGCCAATGTACACGGCTACACGCATGCTACTAATCCTGGAAATAATAAAATGGTTCTATTACTTCGTCCAATTAGATCGTAATGGGATGTTTCGTTAGTGACCACATCGTCACCGTGATGGGAGTAGAGTAGTGCCGGCGTAGTACTACTGATTTGGGCGCCATGTGTGATCATGTCTGCTTCTAGGGGAGTATATTTCGGTTCGTAGGGCGCGTACGACAATGGCGTCTAACGAATAGAGACAACAGCAAGACCACTCTAGTCTTAGTACTAGTACAATCAAACTGGCAAAAAAAAAAAGATCGAGCTTTCACCCGTGACTAACATGGCAGTCGTAAGTACACAAACTGGCAAGCTAAACAATCTAACTGTCACTCGAAGATTGGGAAACCAAGGCGACGATCACGTTTCACGGCCGCCTTGTTCAAGCAGGGGTGCGTGCCCGTGTGCCCTATCCTAGTGGAGTTCTTTTGTTGGGATGGGGCCAAAAATGGTTTCTGGTGGATGGTAAAAATTATACCTATCCTATCTCTGGGTAGCTTCAGCTTCTTCAGTGGCCATCGATCTCAACATCTTTTAGGCATTGTTCTTACTAAAGATAATCTAGCAAAAAGACAGTGGAAAGGGAGTCTCAAGTGTTGTTTTTGTAATGTAGACGAAAGCATCCAGCACTTATTTTTTGATTGTCCTGTTGCTAGGTTAATTTGGCGAATTGTACAGGTTTCGTTTAATGTAACACCTCCTTTGAGTATACAACACTTATTTGAGGTTACTTGGGATGGACAAGAAATTTAAGTACAAAGTTTTAGTAGGAGCATGCTCTCTTTGTTGGGCAATTTGGTTATCCAGAAATGATGTGGTTTTTAACAATACTCGAGTTTTTACTCCTATGCAGGTACTCTTCAGAGGGACGTACTGGATCCGTTTCTGGGCGCTGTTGCAAAAAGAGGAGGAGCGACCCCAATTTATGTGGGGATGCCGTTTGCTTGAAACCACAATCATGGAGGTGTTCGCAAGAAATGGCTGGTTTTTTAGTAATAGACTCCCTTGTGTTTAGAACAATGGCGTGTCTCTTTTCTTTTATTGACTCCATGATGGAGTTGGATAACGGTTCTGTAATAATGAACAGCTACATGCATTGGTCGATGTAGAGGCTAAAATATTAAAATATATTCCCTTTTCTAAAAAAATGCATCGCCGATCCATTTCCCATTGTCTCTTGTCCTCTGATTCGGAGGCTGCCGCGTGCTTGGGAGCAATAATATTTGCTACCACTCTACGGCGCACTGGACGGCACTACGAGTAAGAAATTAGTAATTTGGAGATGTTTGTTCGCATCAACTCGATCCGTATTGCTAAAACTGGTAGGTGCATTGAAAAAAGCCGGAGAACAAATGAAGCAGACGGAGCGGACAGTGCTCACTCGTCCGGCAAGTGCGTAACTGATTGATTCCCAAGATACCATTGGCGGAGTAGCACGCTTCGTCCTGTTTTTCCATGGATGGACGATCGAGCTGCTATAGCTAGCTTCTCTTTTTCAAGAAGAACGGCTATGGACAATAAATGGTCAAACTGAGGAGGCGAGAAAGAAGACGTGCGCACAAGATTGCGATCCATCTCTCCGCGCCGCGCACGCACCTGATCCCGATCATTTTTCGGTGAAAAAAGTGGCCAAAAGCCGTAGAAGAGTCCCGAGGAGTGTCTGTTCTTTCTCCGTCCGTACGTCCCCTATCGTTAGACGGTTGTATCAACTTTAATATATCCTTAATTTTCGGCGATAAGATATATTCTCCAGTGTTACAATCATACTCAAAATGAAAAAAAAGTAAAGTGCATGATCGGTCCTTAATTAAACTTATTCGGTTTTGTCACTTAGTTTCCCGTACTCTCGTGTTTCTTTAGATAAATGAACGTTGCAAAATATATATACCATTTTAATCATTTTTTATTCCAAATTACAATTGTTTATATTTATTATTTGATATGGACTTCATTTTCTATTTGACATAAGCTTTAATTATTTATTGATTTTATTTGTTCTCAACTTTTTTTTCTTACGTGAGGCCCCTGACCAGCCTCTGGGCGCCGTTCTGTGTGTGCACGCCCACGCCGGGCATGCTGAAACAAGAGGCGCGGTGGTTCCAGCCGCGTAACAAGGGGCTCACGCGGGAGGCAGGACGCGCATGTACGCTGGGTGCTGCCGGGAAGGGAAGACGACGACGACATGCCGTGTGCATCGGCATGGCCCGGGCGATAAACTACATGCCCGCTTGTAAGCTTGTTTGCAAGCAAATTGCGTTGCATGTGCTTTCCTTACATTGATCGGGGTTTTGCCAGGGCGGTGTCAGTTCTTCCGATCTGGCGTATATAACGATGCAAGCAAGTCAGCTTCAGTAGGTTCAGAATTTGTCAAGTTGGCGCTCGGTTCCATGCGGTAGAACCTGAGACCGATCACCAGAGTTGATAAAGACTCAAAGGTGAGACCATGCCGACCTGGGTTTGACCCATGGTACATACCATAGCCTCAAAAAAAGGCCGGGGCTGTTGGCCATATTTTTTAGAAAACTTTTCTCTCTTTTGATCAATAATTTCTACAAATTCAGATAGTTTAAGAATATATGAATTATAAATTATGGGAGTTTATCCCATGATGATTCCAAGAACATAGGTCCTATGATATTATCCTATATGAATTTCAAGAAATGTACAGTCAAAGATTAAAAAAAAGACTTAGACAAACCTAAAACAGCAACCTATTTGATTCAGGAATAGTGATGATTAATGTATGAACGTCCAAGGCAGGTGGTTTAAGGTATGGAGATATTAGATTCAAAGCCTTCAGATTGAGCATTGAAGTTTAAATAAAAGTTAATTACTAATAATGCCTATGGGACACCCAATTAATTAATCACAAAGCCTGGAGAGTGGTCTAGAAAGAAACCATTACTCTTTCACACAATGGTAAATTTCTAAACTTTTGCATCTTTCGGTGCACATACATGTACCATCGTAGTGCGATGTTAAATTTCTAAACCGTGAATTTTTGGGTGTCATCAATCCAATTAATTTTCTCTTAATTAACCACAAAGCCAGGAGAGTGGTCTAGAAAAAGAAACAATTACTGCTACATGTGGGCACTTGATTACTTCACCAAATGAGGAATGTCCAATAGCTTGGGCGAGCGAGAGCAAATTACTTCACCTCATGGGCTTGTATATAAACAAAAAAAAATTACGGAAAGGATTGGACACTTTTAAAAAGGTAGTAACTCGCATGTCGTACACATTGTCACTTATTAGAACATCGATGTATCCACCAATTATACCTTTTAACACAATTTTCTTAAGCACTAGAGGGCACATGCCCCTTTCCTCGGTATCACTGATAGGGCTGGAGCTTTCTTCTCCGCCATTCATCGTCGGTAGACGGTGCTCACTGAGGGATCTCTGTATCTTTACCATACATAAAAGAGCCGGTTGGTGGTCGTTGTGGTCGTTCGTCGCCGTGCCCGCCCTCCTCCAGCCCATATGCGCCGACAGGTGGGCCAACAGCAACAGAAGCCCATCGAATCCGCTTGCCGCTTGCCCATCAGTCTTCGCGAAAAAAAGGGGAAAAAATCGCCTCTCTTCCCGCACGCCTCCGCTCCGGCGCTCCCCCGCTCCAGATTCAATCAGCTCATTTCTTCCTCGCCCCTGTCCGCACCGCGCGAGGTCCTCACGTAGAGTCGCAGATCATGCGCTACACGGCGCACGGCGTGGAGGTGTCCCCCAACATCCGGTCTCTGATGACCACTCGATCAGGAAAAGAAATAAAAGGGAAAAAAACACAACGATGCTTGATCCTAGGCTCCTTGGCCTGATCTGCAGGGGATCGCGGTGAATCCGACTCCAGATTACGTCTTCTAAACCTCCATCCATGAGGAGGTCGCCGGTGATGGAGCCATGGCCGATGGGCGGGCGGATCGTTCGAGCGAAGGGAATGAAGCAGAATAGCAGATGGTGCCGACATTCTGTCCAACCTCTCCAGTACCTCCCCCCTGCTGCTGCCCCTTATCCCCGTTGCTCAAATGCATACTGACGAGATGGATGTGAGGACGGAAGATTCGAGAAGGTAGTTACTTCTGAATCCAACCTGGAGGCAGTAACATAAGAGCTTGATTGCAAAGTTAGTTTGCATTTTTGGATTGATGACTTCATGTTAAGATATTTCTATCTGTAGCCCAGTTGATGTATCTTTATGGGTATTTTATTTGCACTGCACCTCTGATTTTAGTGACTGAATGGCATGGTATTAATATTAATAACCATTGGCATGGACTTACCTATGTGTTCGTGTAGTGCAATAACATGGAGTTGTGTAACGAGATGGAGAACTACAGTATTGCAAATGAAACTATAATTTTGGATAATATTAATGAAAATGTTGTAAACATGTTTGTTTTTGTTGGTAAAATTTATTACCCGTGACAGCGCACGGGCATCCAACTAGTGATGTCATACAGTCGTGCACATGACTCAAATCCTTGGCAGCTTCTCCAAGCGATTCCACAAGGTTCTCCTTCAGTTTTGCCGTCAGCATTAATGCCACCTACCTCCACTTCAGTTGCCAAGGGGAAAAATAATAGTACAGCAAGGCAAGGAAGAACATCGCGTGGTAAAGTAGTACAAGCGATGAGTTGAAGCTCCAAGTCCCCTGCATCCCATCAAGCTCCCGTCGACCAGTTTCAACAGCACTAGAGGGCACATGCCCCTTTCCTCGGTATCCATGATAAGGCTGGAGCTTTCTTCTCCGCCATTCGTCGTCGGTAGATCCTTGGCAGCTTCTCCACGTGATGCGCACATGACTCATATCCTTACCGAGCGACATTGCCTCACCTAAAGTCGCCGCCCGTAGACCGGCAGCTCGTCTGAATGCCGAATTGCTGATGTCCTCGGCCGTTGGTGGCTGCAAAGCTGCCGCGCATGTTGGCGCTATGCAAATTTGAACTAAACCACGCGTGAAAAAGATTGCGCAAATACGTGTTCACAGTGAGGAGCATGAGCATTCGCGTTTTTACAGAGGAAATGGCGATGTTGGCACGGCCAGATCACGGTAAACGATAGATACTGATGTTCACAGAATATCTATGCCGCCATTATATCGAACTGCGGATTGCAGTGTGCGGCACAGCTGGGGGACTGGCTGGGTTTGTACTAGCCGAGGACAGAGAACCGAGGAATGCGTGTGAAGAATACACGACATGGAGCACCTCGTGCCGCGTCTGCGCTGCTCTACTGCTACGACATCGAAACCAGCGTGGAAGGATGGGTCCGCCCGGACAGGTCACGGAGGAGAGGGAGAAGGTGTTGTTCAGGTAACCAGGAATAAGAGTTCATAGTCGTCGTCGCAGCTCGCCGGCCGGCGGGTGCCGTACGTGTGGTGACATCGTTGAAGTGAGTGTACGGCGTAGCGTGCGGCGCCGTGGTCGACGACCAACAAAGGCAATCAAGCTGTCTGCCGAGGCGTCCCGGCCTGATGCTGGCCAGCTCCTCCAGCGCGTGGAATTAATACAGGAGGAAAGAGCTGGGGCGTGGATCGTTCGCTGCCAGCCTTATGTGTCCCGGATGTGATTCATGCAAAGGACCACCTTGAAAATGATCAAGGCACGCGCAGCCTGGTGCTCGTCGATAATACTGCTTGATATGATCGCTGAAATTAACGGAAGCGCACACACACGCTTCATGGTGGCGAGCCGCCGCCAGGAAGGCCTCATCGATTGATCGCTGCCCAGCGCGGCAGCAGGCGGCTGTCGTCGTCGTTGCGGCACGCCGGCGAGCGACGACGGGCCGCCGGCCGTCAGCTCGCTCCTCGAGCCGGCCGCCGGCGTTGTTCGCTCCTCACAACGGGCCTCATTTTCTTAGCAGGCCTTCAGCACGAGATGGGCCGTGGCACTTCTGCTGCCTGTAGATAGGCCCAAACCGCTCTCTTCTGTCGCATTCGCGGGCTCGTTTCCAGCCGCTCGGTCGCGATCCGACGGACGAAGCAACCCCAGGGGTGGTCGCTATACCGCCCCCGGTCGGCGAACAGGACACTGGACCCCGTCCCGCCATGGTTTGGCCTCGCCGCCCGCGGCCGGCGTTCTTCGGTCCCTCCGCCGGAATCGATCGTGTCGCGCGGCGGCGTCTCGGTGCTGCGCGCCTTCGTCAGGAACGGCGTGGTGCCGTGGCTACCATGCATACCCGGCAGGGGCGCGAGCCTAGCTAGCTAGCTCTTCGCACTCCCGTTCTCGCTGCCGCTGGCGCGCCTGAACTGCGGCTGGGCTCCATCGTTGATGTACGCGTGCACGCCGGCGACGAGCTCGTGCTCGACGTGGCAAGGTCCAAGCACCTGATCAGGCAGGGCCTACGACATGCAGGGTGTTTGGCGCGAAGCTTGAATTGAAAATCAAGTGGAGGTACTGTGCTGCCGATGCACGTGAAAGCGATTCACTCACCGCTGCCGTGCATTTCGATCGATGAAGCACAAGGACGCTGCGCGCCACATCGATCGGCCTGCTGCCTGCTGCGTTATGCTCGAGCTCGACCATGTTAATGCTGGGGGGATGCGATTGAGCACGGTGCATGCATGCCGTACCGTACGTGCGGCGAGGTGCGTGCTGCATCGTGCATGCACATGCTCAGCCAGCCAGGGCGGCCGTGGTCCGAGGACACGAGTAGAGGTGAAAACTAACGACCCTTAGGGTTACCTTCGAAACACGAGTAGAGGTGAAAACTAAAAAGGGTCGGAGGTTACCCTTAGGGACATCTATTTACACCCCTATAGACACGAGTGCACTATGCGCGCGCAAGGCCACACCTTGAACGCCTAGCTTGCTCAGTTCTCCTCTCTGGTCCCACACTAATAAGCGTGCCTGCGTGCATGCCGGAGTAAGCCTCGAAAATTAAATTACACCCGACCGATAATAACAATACCGGGAGTCTCTGATCGATGAATAACATCGATCGACGTTGGCACTGTTCAAATACCAGCATGTGTACGCACGCAATTTTTAGAGGCGGGAATATATATATTCATATTTCTGTCTCTGCATCGAAAAGATGCATATAGCCAAAAAGATTATAGAGATCAAAGCAGCTCCATTCTAAAAAAGCACACAGGCTAGGAATAAAGGAGCGAAAAGAAAAATACATGCATGTGTAGGTAATGGCCGGTGAAAGCTAGCCGTTTGTGACTATGGAACGGGACAAGTAATGAAACCAGGACACGCATTTGTTGCACGTACGATGACTAGTGCCGTCTTTGAAATGTAGGTCTGTCTAGAAAACCACGATCGAAGCAGCACAAGAAAAATAAAAAAAGAAATGGTGGTGCATGTGGATGTGGATGTTCATCTGAATATATGGAGGTCATCTTCCGGATGATGGATGGCGGTTCATCAACAGAATCACCTTTTTGTTCTCTTGATTTGTTTGTGATTAATGGACAAAATGTTTGTGTATTTAATACTGTGGTGTTTGGGATCTTTATTTTTAGGTAGTAACGAACAACTGTATATATGTATCGGTCGATGTGGATGATGGGATATTTTTAATATATTTTCTTTCTTGATAGATATGTCGATCGGCATCCCTGTCGTTTTGGATTCCTACCATGCTGCACGTCGAAGCTGCCTTGAAACATCAAAGTTTCTCTAAGCTACTTTAACTTTGCACAAAGTTTCATGTTTCCAGTGAATAATGGCCTCGTACAAACTAAAAGTCCACACATTCACAGGAAAAGACAAGTTCTGGACAAGTACATGTACAAGGTATTTCAAGGTAATATTATCGAGTCCAGTTGTTAGAAAAGACATGTTTGAGGCTCGTACCATTTTAATGAGGTAGTAACTCGCTTTGTTTTGTTATTGTAAGCTAACTTGAAGACTGCTAATAAGTACAGAATAGCCAACTATGGATACATAATTTTCATTTACGTTCATGGTTATTATTGACTAATTTATAAACAACGCTAGAAATCCATAAGAAAAATATTTTGAAAATTGACACAATCACCATCATTGCCTTTTTTGAACATTATTTTCTTAAGCACCAGAGGGCACGTGCCCCCTCTCCTCTGATCCATCGCCCTATGGTGCTCTGTTGTGTACGACTTCAGCGGTTATTAGCTAGTAAGCATCTCGAGTTATCATGAGTATCGCAATCACCCGATTCTCCGAGGAAAAACGTAGTGCTAACTTTGAAGCAATAACACCTTTTCAGATAGATTAAGATAGTTAATTTAAACATGCGGAATGGACGACCTTAGTAAGAGGAAGAAGGTATCAGATCATCCGTATGCCCACACGAAGCAGCATCGCCAGCTCGAACCCTCTAATTCCGTCCCTGCTATGCTGTAGGCGATTTCTAGGTCGAACGGAAGCAAGCACTCGCGTCTGACTTCGGTTCGAGTCGCCGCGAGGAAGGCCTCATCGCCGTCGAGCGTGGCAGCAGTAACTCTGCAGCCTATATAATATACCGCTCTCGTCTATCGCGTTCGCTGGCTCGTTGCATGCTTTGCCGCTCGGTCACGATCCAACGGCCGAAGCAATCCCAGGGGCGGTCGCTATTTGGAATAGAAACCGGACACCACCGTTCCGCCATGGACTCGCCTCGCCGCGGCCAGCGTTCTTGCCTTGTTGGTGACGTAGCCCCCGTCGCGCGCACGGATCAACTCTTGCACGTGATCGAGGAGGCTCGATTTATGCACTCGTGCCCTTTTGGAATCCACTCGCCATGTTCGCCCACCTGCCTGCCTGCCTCCACCCGTCCACCGTTTATATGCAGCTTTGGAATGCACGACACGATCCATCGGCCGTCAACATCTGCGCTTCGGATCAAAAGCTCAGGCGGCTGGTGTCCGTCCTACGTGTCCAGAAACATCGCGGCGAGAAGGCCCGCGCGCGTGACTGTCACGGGCCACACAGCCTCGGCGGCGTGCCAGTCGTCACCTTCGCCGCTCATGCCATGCCAGCGCATCGTCGGCAGCATGCAGGGCCTCGATCGTGTCTCTCGGCGGCGTCGCGGTGCTGCGCGTCGTCGGTCGTCCGGAACGCCGTGGTGCCCCTGTGTCCCCGTCTGGGGCGAGTCCCCTCGCGCTCCCAGCTGATGCAGTGCTCTTGCTGGGTATAAGGCGCTGGCACGCCTGACCCCTTGGCTCCTGGGTTTATGTACGCGCACGCCCGGCGACGAGCTCGCGCTCGACGTGTCGAGGTCCAAGCTCCTGAGGCAGGCATACCTTGTCCATGATAGAATCAATCTAGCTATATGGTGAGGTTCATGATCTATTATATATATAATTGACGAGAAAAAGGAGCCACCACGTTCGCTCTAAAATGCTAGAAATTCCCACGTTAATCCGAAAAAATAAGAAGAGAAAATTACCCACCACTGCCATTATGAAAAATTAGTCACAAAACCCCTATAGATATTTATAAAATAGCTAAATTTGGAATAATAAAAAATAACAAAAAAATACTCCTCGAACCTATTTCTAAATTACCCACCATGCAATTGTGAGTCAAAAGATAGCTAAATTCGAAATAATAAAAAATAACCAAAAATACACTTCACACCTATTTCTAAATTACCCGTCATTCCATTATAAGTTCAAAAAATAACTAAATTTAGGTTATAAAAGTTAGCTAAAAATGCCTCTAATTTTTATTTCTAATTTTCCTATTGTACCATTTATGAGTCTAAAATAGCTAAATTATGACGTGATGAGTAGGCAAGTTGAAAAACAAGCTATGATGATGATAGAGTAAGGATGAGTGGGAGAACCGAAAAACAAGTTAGAAAAGAGGGCGGGAAGAGCCTTGAACGAGAGGGCGACGAGCAGACAATCTGAACGACAAGATGACTAACCTACCAGTAGGAAGGTGAGGAGGGAAGGTGACGTGTGAAAGTAATAGCCCTTGCCGGAGTGGGCGACAAGTAGGCGGGACAGATAATGAGTTGGCAGAAGTGTACTAGAAGAACAAGTGAGCTGAACAACAAGTCAAGGCGACAACTAGCTGAGCATCATTACAAGCAGGCAAAAGATGTTACTGTACGAGAAAGCATATAAAAGTTTATTACAAAATATCATGAAATACCTATATACAAGTTTATAAATTTTATACTATTATTGTTGTGAAAACAATCAACTCTAGCCGCGCAAATGCGCGGGCAGCTATACTAGTTATAGATAATGAAGGCAGTAGCTATAGAATAGAGATACCTTGCTTGTAACGATTGGTACATAGGAATCCTAGGGGCCCATTATTTGTCCGATCGATGTGAGTACTTGAAAATTGCATAAAGAAGAAAACCGGAAGAATTATGGCTAAAGAAAGGTTGCATAATAATGTTGCTATGTATATTGTTAATTGATCGATACGCAATGATGAATCAACAACAAATCCTGCCTTTGGTAAAGCTATAACAAATAAAGTCTAAAGTGGATTAAGATAACAAATAAATCGAAGCCGTCTCTTCTTTCAAGTGTCACAACACATGAAGGCATCATTGACTAGAAAAAAATCACAAACCTCATCAAAAGCAACAAATCCTGCACCTTAGCACATCCCAGAGAAAGCAATATGCATGCATATGCTATCTCAGAACAACCCTTTGAGTTAATTGTACTAAAAAGAATACGCCATTATTACACTTCCAATTCCATGCTAAAATAGGGGTTAAAACTGCTGAGGCTGGACATTTGGATATACAAGTCATTGGCAACATCATTGCAACAAAACTAACTGTTGTTTACCTCGACATAATTATATTGTGTTGAACTAACACATCCTGATAATTGCAGTGCAGGAGTATCTTTCTCTTTTTAGATAGACTCCATACCTAACTGAAAGAGGGCAATTGCTCTAGGATTTTTCAGGTAAAATTGAACTCACACGTTTTCAGAGAGTTTGGATCTTCCAGCCTGAACCCATACTGAAATGATGATATTTCACAAGATGTTTTACCATCTTATCCCTGGTGATGGGTATATTTTCTTCTGAAGTTATGTTAGACAGTAGACATTATTTCGTGTATGTGTAGGTGTAACCATAAATCTTATTTCGTTTTATGGTTATAAGCATGCCAAAGTGTACTCATGAAACTAAAAACTAAGCTGATATTAATGATTGTGGTGTAATTATTTCATGAAAGTAAAAGGTATGGGGTTTCTTGGTTGGAAGGGTAGATTACTAGATTTTTTTTTTGTCATAATATGACAAAGAAATAAACAAAATTTGTAGTTGTTTCATGATCATGAAACATGATGGGATTCGTGGCTGCATGGGCAGATTTTACGGTAAAAAATGACAGAGAAATAATGAAGCAAACAATTGATGACCAGCAACTAGGAAATCTCAATCGGTATGGCAGGCATTGCTTTCTGTCTCATTGGCATCTAAAGGCAGGAAGAATATATTCGTCCCGCACTGGCAAAGTGGCAAGTTAGGGGGAAAAGATCTATCTCTGTGGCAAGTTAGGTATAGGTACTAATTGGAGTGTGTGTGTCAAGTTTTGGATTCCTCTCTCTCTTTTTATTAAAGGTCCATCTTCTACATATATAAACCCCATAGTTGTGTTCTTGCCTTCCCCAGCATACTACCCAAGAGCAAAGAGCCGAGGAGGATTCCAGCTAATTGAGGTCACATCTCTCTCTCTCTCTCTCTCTCTCTCTCTCTCTCTCTCTCTCTCTCATATGCATGTCTAACTTACATTTACTGCTGTGCTGGCTAAGAAAGGAGAAGTAATTAATTAAACTACTGTAGGTCGACGTACGAAGCCATGGCGGCGGTGCTGAATGCTCTGGCCCCTTCCGTTATCAAGATGATCAAGGACATGTCTGAAGAAGAGCTGACCATGCTGCTGGGCGTCTCCGTCGAGATCAAGAAGCTTGGAGGCAAGGTGGAGAACTTAGAGGCGTACCTCGCCGACGCCGAGCGTCGGCGCATCAACGAAGCCAGAGTGCAAATGTGAGTGAGCAAGCTCAAGGGCGCCCTGTACGAGGCGGCGGACATCCTGGAGCTGTGTCACCTGGACGCCGAGGAGCGGCGCAACAAGGGAAGCTGTTGGGCGAGCATGGAAGACAAGGCGTCCGGTTGCCTCCGGCCGCTGCTCTTCTTCCTGCAGAGCCCGGGTTTCGCCCATGGCATGGGCGGCCGCATCAAGGAGCTCAACAAGAGGCTCGATGGCATCAGGGACGAGATGGCCGAATTCAGGTTTGAACCGACCTCCTTACCGGAGCGGACGCGGCCCAGCGACGCCACTCCGCACAGCCGCACGACGACGTCGTTGATCGACGAATCGGCTATCGTCGGTGATAAGATCAAGAAGGACACAAAGGCCCTGGTGCAGGTGCTAGTGTATTTTTTTTTTCTTCTTCTTTTTGTGTGTGTGTGTGTGTGTGTTATTATAGATAAAAGGTCAGACATACCTAGCTCTAACTTTTACCGAAAGCGCATGCATGGATCGGTGCAGGTGTTGTTGAGCAACGAGCCCGCAATCATGGTGGTATCCATCGTGGGCCCGGGGGGCGCGGGCAAGACTACGCTGGCCAAAAAGATCTTCAACGCACCAACATCAACATGGAGTTCCGGCGCAAGATCTGGCTGAGCGTCACGGAGAGCTACGAGGAGGAGAAGCTCCTGAGCTCCGCTATCACCCAGGTCATTGGGCACGGAGGCGGCGGGGACAAGCAGGTCCTCACGCATGCCCTCGTCGACGCTCTGTCGTCGTCGGGCAGCAAGTTCTTGCCGGTGCTGGACGACGTCTGGAGTGACGGGGCATGGACTTGCGCCCTTGAGGAACCATGTTGAGATGTGCCATGGTTCTCGATGATGATGAGTAATTGACAACCGTGTTGATTTGAGTTGACATGAGGTTTGGGTTGAAATGCGGGACTTTGAGGGTTGCATAAGCATATGCATGATTATGTTTATGGCTAACCGAAGTTGGTGCAGGTGTTGGGATGATTGGCGGAGAAGGAAACGTGTTTGCTTGTCTAATGATGTGTAGGTCAATGGAGTCAACTTGATGGTCAACGGCGGGAGGATCGGGAGGACCAAGCGAAGGGTCCCGACGGGCTGGGACCGAGGAGGCTTGGGTTCGGGCGATCGAGAGGCCGGGTGAGGTCAAGGGTGATCCACACCGTACACGTGGCGGACAAGAAGCACGGAGGGTTTCGCGGTTTGGCCTCAAAACCGTGGAGGTGATGAAGACGGCGTGTTGACCAAGGTCAAGAGGCGAACGGGAGGCCGGTCCAAGTGAAGGGTCCCGACGGGCTGGGACCGAGGAGACTTGACGGCGAGGTTCGCGGGACGAGGTGACACGCGTCGACATCGAGATGGTTTCCCGGTTGAGCCTCAAAACCGGTGGTGGACGGTTTCCCGGTTTGGGCCTCAAAACCGGTGGTGGATGGTTTCCCGGTTGAGCCTCAAAACCGGTGGTGGACGGTTTCCCGGTTTGGGCCTCAAAACCGGTGGTGGATGGTTTCCCGGTTGAGCCTCAAAACCGGTGGTGGACGGTTTCCCGGTTTGGGCCTCAAAACCGGTGGTGGGTGGTTTCCCGGTTTATGCCTCAAAACCGGCGGTGGACGGTTTCCCGGTTTGGGCCTCAAAACCGGTGGTGGAAGTCGCGCTTTGAGAAGCGTGCAAGGCGGTTTGCCGGTTTAGGCCTCAAAACCGGCGGCGACGGATGGAGGTGCATGTGGCACCATCGTGGAGGTGGCTTCGAGGTGAAGCTACGGTGTGAAGGCCCCGACGGCGTTCGGGCGAAGGAGAAAAAGTTGGACGGAAACGCCCTTATGTGTTGTATGGGTGTGTTGTAGTGTGAGGGGCATTTCCGGGATGTGGAAATGTCCAAGAGGATAAGGTGGAGGGGCTGGTTGGCTGCCCACCTTGGCTTTGTGGTTGCCCTCACTTGTGTTGGTGGGAGAGGGCTTGAGAGAGAGGAGAGAAGAGAGGGAGAAGAGAGGAGATGGCTCTTTGATTGAGCTTTTTGTCATCTCTAGTTTGTGTGTGCTAGGGAGTGGCTTGACATCTACATCTTTGAGCAATACATAGCATCAATTCGTCCTCAAAGTGTTCTCCTCATCTTGAATCCCGAATTTCTTGTTTTCCCCATTTTCGGAGCTATTTTCGGGTGATTTTCGATTCGCCTTTTGTGATGCGTTTCCGGGTGGATTTCTTGGATGGATTCAGTGTTAGGATGTGTGGGAACATGCCTTGATTGATCTTCTACAAGATCTCCCCACGAGCACTTCGAATTTGTGGATTTTGTCCAAGAACACCTAAACCCTAGTTCTTCACTTTGATCCAAAATCCGAGGAGATTTGGTTGGGTTTTTGGTATGGATCCACTTGGATGATGTTCCCCATCTTGTCACGCACCTAGGGTTCAAATTTCGTGATTTTTGGAGGTCGTTTGGTCGGGTTTCGAGATTTTTCTTGATCTTGCGCGCGTGCTGTTTTTGGGACTGCGGACTAGTCCGCCCCGACAGCCGGACTAATCCGCCCCCAGCCGGACAAGTCCGAAAAACCAAGTCTGTGGTCCGACCCGACGCCGGACTAGTCCGTCCCGGACCAGACTAGTCCGCCCCGAGCCGGACTAGTCCGCCCCCCAGCCGGACAAGTCCGAAAAACCAATTCTGTAGTCCGACCCGAAGCCGGACTAGTCCGCCTCGGACCAGACTAGTCCGTCTTGGACCAGACTAGTCCGGTTCTGGATCATTTTGGTTCATTTCTTTGAGTGTGTCTTTGCTTGATTTGCTTCCGCAAGTGCTTATATCTCATCTACAATCATTCGTAGGGTCAACACATTGCTTTTCATGTGTGTGTGTGATCTTGGTGATCGCTCTTGAGGTGAGTTGGGACATAGGCCAAGTTCTTTGCAAGAATTTTTATTGGCTCCCATTCACCCCCCCCTCTGGTCGCCTTCTCGGTCCTTCAATTGGTATCAGAGCAGGTTTGATCACTTGTTGGCTTTGACCGGCCTTGTGATCCATAGGCGACATTTGGGGAGTGCTTGTTTGTGCTTCGGTCATTTGCTAACACTAACCGGTGCTTGTTCAATGGCACCAAGTGCTCGCTCTCGTGTGTCTTTGTCCTCAGGTTTGAATATGTGTGGAGTTGCTATTGAGGATGAGATCAAGAAGAGTCGAGTTGTCGATGCTTGCAAGGGTGATCTCGAGGAGAAGGAAGAACTTAAAGTGACCGATCTTTTGAAGCTTTTTAGAGGCAATGAGATGGCACCTCATGATATCATCTCCAAGCTTTTCAAGATGAGCCAAGGTAATCTTGTCATGGGCATTGTGGCTTTATTCACTACGGTTCGTGTTTGTGATGATAGAATTGTCAAACTCAAAAAGAAATTGAAAACTTCTATGCCTAGTGATGAGAGCTTATTGTCTAGACTTGATAATGTGAATGCTTTATCTTCTCGCAAGTCTAGTACTTCTTTGCCTTGTGATGGTTGTGTTGCCTTGCTCAAAAAGAATGATGAGTTGAATGCTTCTATGGCTTGTTTGAAATCCGAAAATGAGAAATTGATGCATGATTGTTCTTCATGTGAAAAGCAATTGGAAAGTGCTAGATTTGTTATCAACATGTTGAATGAGAATGCTTCTTTGCCATGCTTGTCTTGCAAGTCTTTGCATGATGAAATTGACTTGTTGAAATCAAATGCTTCTATGCCATGTGATTCATGTGTTGCCTTGCATAAAGATCTTGATTGTGCTAGAGTTGAAATAGGCAATCTTATGTCTTTGGCTAGAAAAGGTTGCAACTCTTGTATTGACTTGCTTGCTGAAAATGAAATGTTGAAGCTTGATCATTCCACTCGCTTAGAGCAACTTGAACTTGCTAGGGCTACAATTGTTGAGATAAAATCTATACCTTGTAGCACTTGTTCTTCTTCTATGAATGATGATGCTTGCTTTAATCCTTGTGCTAATCATGATGCTTTGCATGATTTGCATATGAGTGATGCTTCTTGTCTTGCTTTGAAAAATGAGATTGAGGCTTTGAAGCTAATGCGCGATGATATGAGCGCAAAGTTGGGTGAGAAGGAGAATGATCTCTTGCGTACCACATATGCCGAGTGCATTGAGAAGGAGATTCAAATCTTAAGAGATACTCCATGTGATACTTGTGAGCGCCTCAAATCTCAAAATGAGGTTTTGCTCCAACTATGCAAGAGCTTAGATGCTAAGCTTCTTGATTCACGCAATTCTTCTCACTCCGATGTGCATGTTCCAAATATTTCTTCTTTGTCTTCGGAGTTGGGTTCTTCTCATGTTGTGCGTGAGTCTTTGGATGTTAGCTCTTGTGCTATTGCTTTGGGTGATTCTTCTTCGGCTACTCATGCTATTCGCTCTTCCGGTGTTGCCCAAGAGATTTCAAGTGGCAAAGGTGTTTCTTGCTCAAATGGTACATCAACCTTGAAAGAAAAGTACCATTGCACCTTTTGCAAGAAAGATGGGCATGTTCTTGAGTTTTGCTTTCGCCGTGTCAAACACGAGCGCCGCATTCGTGCAAAGGCTTTTAGGAACACACATCGCTCTTTCCATGGCATGTGTGGACCGAATGTTGGCTCCAAGTCAAAAGATGCTTCTAGTTCTTCATGCAAGTCTCAAAGGACTTCTCACTCGAGCAAGAATGGTGCTTGTACCACTCAAACCGTCTCTCCCGATAGGCCATTGTACCATTGCTCTTATTGTGGGAATGATGGGCATCAAATTGACTTTTGCTTTAGGCGTGCCAAACGCTTGTGCCGATCTCATGCTTCTAGCTATTCGAGTATTCATAACTTTTCCCATGGCATGAAGACTCGGGAGTCTAGCATGAGGCATCGCTTTATTGATGGTTTCTTTGACTCATTTTCTTGTGGGTTTGAACGTGCTCGTGGACATGCTTCTAATGCTTTTTGTGTTGGTCCACGACATGGTTCTCATGATTCTTTCAATGGTTCTTCTCATGGTGTTCCCTTTAGAGGCTCTCGTCGTTTTTCTAGTGGTTGCACTCGTTTTTCTTCTCGAGTTGCCATTTCGCGACATGCTTCTAAAGGTGATTCAAAGTCTTCAAATTTGAGCCAAAGTTTGCATCATGCTAACCCTCATGATAAATTGAGTACATCTATTGGTCATGTGTCCAAGTGTTGGATTCCCAAGTATTTGCTTACTAACCCTTCGGGATCCAAGACTCGGATATCTCTCTCTTCTCATGTGTAGGTTGAGGACGCGGGTTGGAGGACATGAGCTTGATTGATCTCGGTCTTTTGCTTGACGTGATTGAGACATGATGGTTCTCCATACCCTTGTACATGGCCTCCAAGAGGCATGCGCTTCATTGTGGCGTCTTCACCTATTTTGTGAGCTTTCCTATACACTCATACCTTCTACATTCATGTACATTTACTTGTGGTATGAGGTGCTTGTTCATATGCTCACTTGACCCTCTCGACATGTATTTATTTATGTATATCATATCTCATGCTTTTGGTTCTCTCTTGTTCTCTTTTGCTTTTATTTGCATACGCCTTTGGTTAGCATGTGATCGTCTTGTTATATCCAACCATGCTAGCTTTGCATTTTCTTGTGGCTTTAGATCTCACTTTCATGCTTCCATTTCTCTCTTGTCTATTGGATGTTTTTATCTTTTGGTTAGCATGTGCTTATATATTGTTACATTCAACCTTGCTATTTTGCATATGTTCTTGGCTTTTGACCCTTGTTTTCATGCTTGCCATTCTCTCTTGGCCTAAATTGCCTTTTGCCTTGTACACCTTTGACTAGCATGTTTCTATATTATTTTTCACCTACCATGCTAGCTTTGTGATCGCTCTTGTGACTTTCGTCACTCCTTGTATCTTGTGTGAACCATACTATATCTTTTCATGATTAGCTAGTGGTTCTCACATGCTTACCCTCATGTGATATGTGCTCCTTTTTGTGTTATTTGTATATGCTCTCCTGGACATATGTTTACTCGGTCCTCTCATGCTTTGTCATGTTTTGCAAATTTGAGTTTGAAGTATGCTCCCTATTGCTTTATTTGCACAACTCTCTTCTTTGATTGTTTAATGTTTGCCCCTTGTTCAAGTGTCTCCTTGTCTTATTTTGAATGATTCTAAAGTTGTCTTGTCGAGGGGGAGATTGGCTTGGTTTGAGGGGGAAATTGGCTTGGTTTGAGGGGGAGTTGCTGTTTTTCATTGATATTGGAGCTTGTCTTGTGCTTTGGACCTTTGAGATGCTTTTCTTGTAAAATTTGTATCTTAACTTTGCATCGCATCTCATCATGTAACATGTGCATTGTAGAAGCTTCAATTCTTATGCCTTCTTGTATTTATTGTTGCTATGGTTGAGTTTGAGCTAAGTTGTGTGATTGCTAGTAGCAAACCTTCAAACTTAGGCTTTTCTAGATGGCTTGGCATAGTGGCATTTTGAGCAAGCTAGCTAAACTTAAAGATGAAAATTGGCTTTTATGAGTCTTATGATCTATGCATGCCAATGTTTGCTCACCACTTGTATACTTGCTTTTATCCTTGTCAAGACTTGTGTTAAGGCTAGTTGAGAAAATGTCTTGGCTTCGGCAACTTCTTGTTGGGGGATGGTCTTTGCAAATGTTTAGCTCATGATGGGACTTTGAGGGAACAAATGTTCCTTTTGCCAAAAGGCATGCTCTTTTGCTCTTGTGCTTAAATTTCTAAAATCAATTTGATCTTTTGTGCTTAATGTTATAAATCCAATACGGTGCCTTGATGCCTCAGGGTGTTTGCCGTAACCAGTCGTGCGACCCTCTGTATGGATAAGAGGTTACTTGAGGATAAATCCAATACGGTGCCTTGATGCCTCGGGGTGTTTGCCGTACCCAGTCGTGCGACCCTCCGCATGGATAAGAGGTTACTTGAGGATAAACATAACATGAGTAATTGCTTTTGTTCCTAAATCTTATATCTCACTTGTTGATTACTCACTTGATCAAATTGAGTTTTGTTGCATATATGAGCGTTTGTCAAAGCACATCTTTCCGAATGTTTGTTGCTTGAGTTGAGATTCCCGCTTGCTAGTCTTCTTGGATTCACTTAATGCTTGTTTTGCCTTGAATAGGGGTGAATATACATGTGGTGGCAGATTTTATTATGATGTAGCAAGTTTGAATCTATCTTGCTCAATTCAATCTTCTTGCTTAGCTTGTCTAGCTCTTTGTTTTTGTGCTATGCTCTCTATTATGGCCTTTGTGCGATTGTGAGCTCATGCTTTTACACTTCAAGGCTTTGTGCTTGTTTCATCGCAATGATAAATGCTTGTTGACATAATTGTTGAAGCTCTATAAGTTTGCATCATCATAAATTGCATTTTTGTCTCTCTTTTATGTCTTGATGAGTTCATTGCCAAAGGGGGAGAGATTTCAAAGGAGTGATGCACAATTTGTGAAAATGTGAATGAATTTAGCTTATGCTTCGTATGAGAGGTAATCATAACTTAAGGGAGAGCAATCATAACTTGAGGGGGAGCATTCCATGTTTTTGAGATTTTCTTTAGTCTCTTATGTTCTTTGCGATGAAATGGTCATGATGAACAATTACTCTAGTTATGGACCATGAGCCGCTTTCTTGCCAATTCTTGATGTTTGCGATCCTTTTATGTTAAGTTGCCACTTTCGATTCTTTATTGGTTTCGGCCATCTTAGTTGTGCTTTATTGGACTCGCATTTTCAATTCCAAATTTATGTGCATTTGGGTGTTGTCAATGTACTCATCAAGGGGGAGATTGTGAAGCCATGTTGATATGTGCCATGGCTTGGTTTGTGATGAGTAATTGACATTGATTACTTCCTTGTTGAGCTTGGTTGAAAATGCATTTTAAGGATCGAGAAAGCAAACCCCGGACTATCCGATAGGTTACCGGATCATCCGGTACCGGAATATCCGACGTTGTACCGGACCATCCGGTCAATTCGAATTGCTTGAAAGATAGCACTATTTGAGGGTGAGCTTTACATCAAGTGGTTACGTTCTGACTTTTTCTTGGGTCTTTTGGGATCTTTGCGTGTATGAGCCGCTTTCTTTGCCAACTCTTGGCTTGTGTGATCCTTTGCTACTAGATGGTCATTTTCTACCTTTTACCTTGATTTAGGACCATTTAGTTAGCTTCTTTGATTTTGCATTTCAAGTTCAGATTCATGTGCTTGATGTTGTTGTCAATGTACTCATCATGGGGGAGATTGAGGAACCATGTTGAGATGTGCCATGGTTCTCGATGATGATGAGTAATTGACAACCGTGTTGATTTGAGTTGACATGAGGTTTGGGTTGAAATGCGGGACTTTGAGGGTTGCATAAGCATATGCATGATTATGTTTATGGCTAACCGAAGTTGGTGCAGGTGTTGGGATGATTGGCGGAGAAGGAAACGTGTTTGCTTGTCTAATGATGTGTAGGTCAATGGAGTCAACTTGATGGTCAACGGCGGGAGGATCGGGAGGACCAAGCGAAGGGTCCCGACGGGCTGGGACCGAGGAGGCTTGGGTTCGGGCGATCGAGAGGCCGGGTGAGGTCAAGGGTGATCCACACCGTACACGTGGCGGACAAGAAGCACGGAGGGTTTCGCGGTTTGGCCTCAAAACCGTGGAGGTGATGAAGACGGCGTGTTGACCAAGGTCAAGAGGCGAACGGGAGGCCGGTCCAAGTGAAGGGTCCCGACGGGCTGGGACCGAGGAGACTTGACGGCGAGGTTCGCGGGACGAGGTGACACGCGTCGACATCGAGATGGTTTCCCGGTTGAGCCTCAAAACCGGTGGTGGACGGTTTCCCGGTTTGGGCCTCAAAACCGGTGGTGGATGGTTTCCCGGTTGAGCCTCAAAACCGGTGGTGGACGGTTTCCCGGTTTGGGCCTCAAAACCGGTGGTGGATGGTTTCCCGGTTGAGCCTCAAAACCGGTGGTGGACGGTTTCCCGGTTTGGGCCTCAAAACCGGTGGTGGGTGGTTTCCCGGTTTATGCCTCAAAACCGGCGGTGGACGGTTTCCCGGTTTGGGCCTCAAAACCGGTGGTGGGTGGTTTCCCGGTTTATGCCTCAAAACCGGCGGTGGACGGTTTCCCGGTTTGGGCCTCAAAACCGGTGGTGGAAGTCGCGCTTTGAGAAGCGTGCAAGGCGGTTTGCCGGTTTAGGCCTCAAAACCGGCGGCGACGGATGGAGGTGCATGTGGCACCATCGTGGAGGTGGCTTCGAGGTGAAGCTACGGTGTGAAGGCCCCGACGGCGTTCGGACGAAGGAGAAAAAGTTGGACGGAAACGCCCTTATGTGTTGTATGGGTGTGTTGTAGTGTGAGGGGCATTTCCGGGATGTGAAAATGTCCAAGAGGATAAGGTGGAGGGGCTGGTTGGCTGCCCACCTTGGCTTTGTGGTTGCCCTCACTTGTGTTGGTGGGAGAGGGCTTGAGAGAGAGGAGAGAAGAGAGGGAGAAGAGAGGAGATGGCTCTTTGATTGAGCTTTTTGTCATCTCTAGTTTGTGTGTGCTAGGGAGTGGCTTGACATCTACATCTTTGAGCAATACATAGCATCAATTCGTCCTCAAAGTGTTCTCCTCATCTTGAATCCCGAATTTCTTGTTTTCCCCATTTTCGGAGCTATTTTCGGGTGATTTTCGATTCGCCTTTTGTGATGCGTTTCCGGGTGGATTTCTTGGATGGATTCAGTGCTAGGATGTGTGGGAACATGCCTTGATTGATCTTCTACAAGATCTCCCCACGAGCACTTCGAATTTGTGGATTTTGTCCAAGAACACCTAAACCCTAGTTCCAAAATCCGAGGAGATTTGGTTGGGTTTTTGGTATGGATCCACTTGGATGATGTTCCCCATCTTGTCACGCACCTAGGGTTCAAATTTCGTGATTTTTGGAGGTCGTTTGGTCGGGTTTCGAGATTTTTCTTGATCTTGCGCGCGTGCTGTTTTTGGGACTGCGGACTAGTCCGCCCCGACAGCCGGACTAATCCGCCCCCAGCCGGACAAGTCCGAAAAACCAAGTCTGTGGTCCGACCCGACGCCGGACTAGTCCGTCCCGGACCAGACTAGTCCGCCCCGAGCCGGACTAGTCCGCCCTCCAGCCGGACAAGTCCGAAAAACCAATTCTGTAGTCCGACCTGAAGCCGGACTAGTCCGCCTCGGACCAGACTAGTCCGTCTTGGACCAGACTAGTCCGGTTCTGGATCATTTTGGTTCATTTCTTTGAGTGTGTCTTTGTTTGATTTGCTTCCGCAAGTGCTTATATCTCATCTACAATCATTCGTAGGGTCAACACATTGCTTTTCATGTGTGTGTGTGATCTTGGTGATCGCTCTTGAGGTGAGTTGGGACATAGGCCAAGTTCTTTGCAAGAATTTTTATTGGCTCCCATTCACCCCCCCTCTGGTCGCCTTCTCGGTCCTTCAGCCCTCCAGAGCCCCGTCGTCGAGGCTGCACGTCGACACCCCGGAAGCCGAGTCATCATCACCACTCGGAGCGAGGAGCTCGTCAAGGACATGGTGGGAGCTGCGGCCTACCGCCAGCACCATGTCCAACCAATGCACGACGAAGATGCTTGGTCCTTGCTCAAGAAACAGTTGCCGCCGCAGGTACCTAGCTGGTCATCCTCTCGCTAGCTTGTCCGATCGACCCATATATTATCCTAGTTGAATAATTAAGCAGCAGCAAATTCTAATGATAGCTCAGATGCAAGGAGCGAGGCAATTGAATAAGCAGTAGCTGATGGAATGGAATGATAGATATCCGAACCAACTGATTTTCTATCTCTGCGTCACCAAAATTTTCAATACAATATATACAACATGCATGTAGTTTTTACGAAATACATATTACTACTATATGATCGTTTAATTTTATGGTAAGCAGTACAGTTTTGTGACACTATAAAGAGTAATGGTAAATGCATGCTTTGAAATGCGATCTAACTGTAGTAGAAAAAAATGATAAAAACGAAACAATATTTATGTTAACTGGAATTGATACGAATGGCAATTTCCACTAAGGAAAATATGTATTTCTTTCCACGTATAGATATTTCGTAATCCCGTTGACCATTTACTCTTCTCTATGATCATTTCATTGAACTGCTGTCTTGAATATATATATACAAGCTTTCATGCATAAAAATGCTGCACATATATATGTGGCCGATCGAATGTATTATATATGATGACCACGTCGAAATGACTTAAACATGCAGGATGTCGGCAGTGAAGAAGGTCTTAATAACCTAAAACACATCGGTATAGGGATTATTAGGAATTGTGGTGGTTTACCACTTGCCATTAAAGCGATAGGAGGACTCCTCAGAACAAAGAGAGCAACCGAGCATGAGTGGAACGGTGTTTTGCATGATCCTGCATGGAAAACAGATAAATCACACCGTGATCTAAACATCGCACTACACTTAAGCTACGAGAGGATTTGCCTCCTCCACTGAAGCAATGCTTCCTTTACTGCTCGCTTATCCCTAAAGGGTTAGAAATAGAACGCGAGGTTATTATCTATATGTGGATGAGCGAAGGGTTTCTTCTAGTAGCTGGTAGTGATGATGGGAGGCCGAGAGAAGAAGAAGACGTAGGAGTTTCTTACTACACAAGTCTGATAAGAAGGAACCTTATAGAGCCTCTAGGAACTATTTCAACTGATGTATCCATGATGCATGATGTTATCCGCTCTTTTGCTCAATTCATGGCTAAAGAAGAAGCGTTGGTCATTAGGCCTGGCCAAGAAAGTACCAAGCTGATTTCTTCATCAACAAAATTCAGACGCCTATCCATAGAGTCAAGTGAGTCAGAGTCAGCAGTGTTGCCAGATTGGAATAGCATATCAGAAAACCAAGAGTTGCTACGGAGCTTGATTGTCATTGGTAGGATGAAATTTGGGCCTTCTGCTAGTACTGATTCCTCCTTGAGAAATAAACTTCTTCCTAGCATGCGGATGCTGTGGGTGATGCATGCAGACTCAGATAGGTTTGTCCACGAGTCTCTAGCCAAGCTCAAGCACCTTAGATTCCTATTTTTGGGCAACACCGATATATCCAGACTGCCAGATGACATATGTAAGATGAAGTTCCTAGAGTTTATCCGTATCAAGAATTGCGCTGGCTTTTCTGGTGAGATTCCTAGCAGCATCATAAAGCTAGAGCGTCTGAGGGGTCTTATAGTAGGTCCTGGTGCAAATTTTGCTGTGCCTAAAGGATTTGGCGCGCTGACAAACTTGAGGACACTTGCTACATTCCACGTACAGACGGACGGGGAGTGGTGTAGTCTCCAGGAGCTAGGATCCCTTTCTCAACTTAGAGACCTTGGAATTCGGGGCCTCGAAGCAGTGGTGCCTTGTGGTGGTTCATCATCAGCTGCTGCAAAGGCCAAGCTCCATGACAAGCAGCACCTTAGGACACTGGTATTAGGCTGCAACTACCTAAGAGAAGAGGAGACCAGCAGGGATGCTGTGGTGCAACGGGTGGAGGACGTATTCGATCAGCTTCGCCCACCACGTCACCTGGAGGTACTTTCGTTTGTGAATTACTTGGGACGCCGGGGGCCGAGCTGGCTGACCGCGGCGACAGTGGACTTGAACAGCTTGACACACCTGCAGATGGAACGCCTGCCTTTCTGTACCCAGCTGCCCGACGGTTTGTGCCAGCTCCCCAGCTTGGAGGTACTGATGATCGACTTGGCTCCGTCCATCAACCGTGTGGGACCTGAGTTCGTGAACCAGCGGCAGCGGCAGCGGCAGCAGCAGATGATGGCGTCTTTCCCTAGGCTGCAGTTCCTAAGGTTCAAGGGGCTGCCCAACTGGGAGGAGTGGGCGTGGGAAGCCAAGGACGACGACGTAATAGCCATGCCCTCCCTGCAGAGACTATACATCGTGAATTGCAACAAGCTGGAGCGCCTACCCGCGGGGCTCGCTAGCAGCAAGCGGATTGCGCTGCGGGAACTGTACCTGATTGATGCCCACAACATAACAGCCGTGGAGAACTTCCCTTCCGTGGAGACGCTCACTGTGATCAACTGTCCGAGCCTCAAGATCATCCGTGGCTTCCCCAGGCTGCTGGTGGCGGCCATCTTTAACTGCCCGGCGCTGGAGGTGCTGAAAGACGTCCCGGCGCTCGACGGTCTGGTGCTGCTCGACCCAGCCATGGAGACTTTTCCCTCAAGTGACTACTTGGCTGAGATGGAGAAGGTCAAGCATTTTGAGCAGGTCACAACAGCGCCCGGAGCACCAGCTGCCTACGCCGCCTTCCAACAAGTATTGTCGCAGGTACTATATATCCCTGCATCCGTCGCTTTCAGTTTCATTCTAATTACATGTTCCTTTTCTTTTCCATAAGTACTACTACTCCGTATATAGTGATTTTGAAATTTACAGTGCAAGGTCGTCTCGCCAACCACCAACACGGTCTTCGCATCCATGCACCAGGCAATCTCACTTGATTCCATTGAAGGCCTAGCAACTGCGATGAGCGATTACATATCCAAGGAAGCCCAGTACGAGCTCTGCTCTCCTCTCTACTCATCTCGACTCGATGGAATCGATAGAAAGAAATACTAGCTACTCGTAATGAGATGATGTGATAATTGATGTGTAATTATGCTCTGACAGGATAGAAATAGTCAATGTAATTGATGTTCGGTTGAGTTTAATGTTAGGAACTGCAGCCTAGGGAAAGCATATCGATCAACTACCACTGTACATATATACATCTCATTAGGCTAATAATTATTCTTTGAATGTTGTGGCCTAGAATGGCATACATCTAATCTCGGTTCTGTGTCATTTTAATTCTTTGGACATGTATTGATGTGGAACTTTGTAATAATGAACACTATGTGTGTCAACCGATACAAATGTTGGGATATAATTAATATATTCTTTTTTTCTAAATAAAAAAATTGGCATACATAGGAACGAACCATATATAATATAATAGAATGTAATTGTATATCCGATTCTAAAATTGTCCACTGTTCTAGTAGGGCAATGACGGTCAACTGTGTCGGACGACCGTCCCTCTCGCCACGGCTGACAAGATATGTTCCGGTGACAAAACATGTTTTCTCTGCCGCGCACATTCATCCTCCGGTACACCAGCTTCACCTTAACCAGCATCACACAGACCAGAGCATCTGTACATGCCAAGCGGCGGAGATCCATCGGTGATCGGCGTCAGCAGACACGCCGTTGACGCTGCCGTCATCGCCTTCTCTCTTCTCTGTCGCAGAAAAGTGCCCCTGTACTTCGCACCCAATCAGTCACATTGCGATCGAGAGGTTATCTGGTTACATGAGTTACCGTCTGAGCTGCCGTTCGCCAAGGACGCATGAGCCATGGACAGAGTGAAGAAACTGACTTATACAAACGACTTGAGGTGAGAAGGGCAGTAGTATCAGGTATCGAACAAATTTAGGATTCCAACAGTCAGCCACAAGATGACACAGAAGACATGACACAAGACCCCATACTAAGCTGCAGAAGACACGACACAAGATGCTTACTAACCACTTAAAAATCGCACATATACACACGTGTCGACATGAGTATCGTTAGTTCATCAAGGAAGAACTTGGCGCTAACTTTGAAGCAGTAGGATTTTTGAGATATAGAATAACGTAGTTGAATTTAAAGCATGCGAAATGGACGGGTTGTGCGTGATAAGAGGAAGAAATTGTCAGATCATCCATCCATATATATGCCCACGAGAGCAGCATCCACCAGCTTTAATATAACGTACTCTTCTGTCCGGATGTCCCTGCTTTCGTTGGGCATTATTACGCGATTTCTAGCTGGAACGGGAAGAACACGCGCCTCTGAAATCTGAATTCGGATCGAGTCCCTGCGAGGAAGGCCTCATCGTCGTCGAGCGCGGCAGCAGGCGGCGACCGTCGCCACTTCTCGTGCCGGCGTTGTTTGTTCCTCTCGACGGACCTTATTTCTTAGTAGGCCTTCGGCTCGAGACGGGCTGCGCAGCCTAGAGGCCCATACCGCTCTCTCTCCCTCCATCGCATTCGCGGACTTGATTCCTGCCGCTCGGTCGCGCGATCCAACGGCCGAAGCAACCCAAGGACACCGTCCTGCCATGGTCTGCGCGTCTTCGTCGGGAACGTACGACGTGGTTGCCATGCATCTCCGGCAGGCCGGGGCTAGAGCCTCTAGATCTTCGCACTCCCATTCTCGCTGCCGCTGCGCAAGGCGGTGGTGCCCCTGGCCCGCGGCGGGGCGCCGTCGTGACGAGCTCGTGCTCGACGTGGCAAGGTCCAATTAGCACCTACCTGATCAGGCAGGCCAGCCTACGACATGCATGCATTGCAGGGTGTCCACGTACGACCTGGACGTGTACCTCCGCCCTGTTGGACGGCGCTAGCTGGTCAACACGTTCTCCGGCATGCATGCATGCTGAGAGACAAGAGAGATGCGCGTCCCGGCCGGCCGGCCGGCGCGGTGGTTCCAGCCACGTAAAAGGGGCTAACGCGCGCATGCAAGAGGCGCATGGACGCAGGGGTGTTGCCGTAACGGGAGGACGACGACGACGAGTCGGTGCCGAACGACAAGCTGAAGCTTGACGAGGAGCGGCACTGCATGGCCCGGGTGGTGACGGGTCTATCTGAGCTCTGAAACTCGCAGCTGCCCGCGTGTAGCAAGATGTGACACCATGATCATGTATGGTGATACGCTAGCTGCTTCTATATATACCCTTTCCCATCCCCTCGCTTGTGAGATCACCCGCACGGGTTAAACTAGCTTTCTTCATAATTTGCCCATGCAGAGGATGATATCATTAGCTAGCTAGTAGTATATATCCTTTCATTACCATATCAATCATGTGCATGTATATATGTTATTTCTCTGTTAAAAAAAACTGTAGTTTTATTTGACGTGGTGCCGTGCGTCCCCGGCCGGGGCGAGCTCCCGTTAATTCTCCCTGCTGCTGCTGGGCAAGGCGCTGGCGGCCCTGACCGCGGCCGTTGTGGGCGTACGCGCACGCTGCCGACGAGCTCGATCGTGCTCGACGTGGCTAGGTCCAAGCACCTGATCAAGGGAGGCCAGGCCCGTCCCACCGCATGTGGGAACGGTGCGACGGAACAGGGCCCCCAAAATTTTGAGGCCCAAATTCAGACATGTATGTGCTATGTATTTTCAGGCCCAACCGAACGGGAGATCAAAGGACAATTAAGTCGATCGATGCATGCGCCTGATTGATGTTGCAGCAGCTCGTCCCACTCCCACAAAGGATCAGCCATCTCTTCTCCCGATTCCAGAAAATCTCAATCTCGCCTCCAATCCAGATTGAGCCGAGGACATCGCTGCTCCAGGAAGACTTGTTCCTGCCTCTCGCCTGGTGCCCTCTCATCTGCAGCGTTGTGACTCCAGCGGCTAGCAACGCCATCGCCGGTGACGCCCAGGTCAAGATCTTCATCCTTTCCTCGTCTCTTCAATTGATTAAGGTACTGCATGTCTCTGGTTCCCAAGTCATTTTTTTTTTATTTCTTTCCCCATTGATTATTGATAACTGATCAGTGCATAACCAATTTTATTTGGCCCTAGAGATGTCTTCAAACCGAAATCAGAAGTATGCTTCTGGTTGTGAAAAAGCGTAAGAAGAAACAAAGACATGAAAGTCTAAATAAATCTTTGAGAAGGAGCAATGGATAAATTTGGCTACAATAGTATTGGAGGGCGATATATTGAAGAAAATTGCTCATCAAGATATCATTGAAGATTTTATTTCAAAGAATGCAACAAGAATAATGCATTTCAAGTGAATATTACATGACAGGCATAATTTTGTTCTATTTTTGTTTTGCAAAGTACATTATGAACTTGTATAAATTGTTTATCATGGCATTTTTTTACTTAAATTAAAGGCCCGCTCACTATTTTGCACCGGGCCTCCAAAATCCCCGGGACGGCCCTGGGGAGGCAGTCTCACGACATGCAGGGCTTTCCACGACCAGCTGGACATGTACCTCATCCACCTGTTGGACTGCGACGGCGTGCGCGGTGGTTCCAGCTGCGTAACAAGATAGGGATCGAGGACGGCGATGTGCCGGTGCCAAACGACAAGCTGAAGCTTGCCCAAGTGCAGCTGCATGGTCCGGACGGGCGATAACAACGTGACTGAAACCCTTATCACCGGCTGCGTGGTCGCACGGGAGGTTTGGTACAATGTGCTGCTGCGGGTAGGGCTTCAGCGACTCACACCGTCGAACGACGAGCAGGTTTTGTGCAGGTTTTGGAAAAAGCTCCACCGGAGCAGTTCTCTTAGGTTTGTCCTAAATTAAAATTTTCTATCTTTACCACATTTCTACAAATCTATATAGTTTAAAAAAATATATATGAATTATATATTATGAAAGTGTATCTCATGATGATTCTAAAAACATAAGTCCAATGTTTTCAATCTACATGGCTTCCTAGAAATATATGGTCAAATTTAGAAATTTTGACTCACGACGAACCTAAAACTACAACCTATTTGAAACGGAGAGAGTATGATTCAGGAATAGTGATCATTAATGTATGAATGTCCAATGCGTGTGGTTTAAAGGATATTATGTGGATATCAGATTCAAGCCCTTCATATATATTGAGCGCTGAAGTTTAAATGAAGCTTAATTAGCCTATAAGACACCCAATTAATTAATCACAAGGCGGAGAGTGGTCTAGTAAGAGTACATTTGAAGAGAAAGTGTGGTGTACTCAGTTTTAATGACTTTTCAAAGCGAAGTGGACCGTACTAAGCTTGCGAAGACCTAACCAAGCATGGATTTGACAAAATTGGTTGATTAAGTTAAAGCAATGTACATGAAAATTAATTAGACGTCAGCCCTTGCAACCCATCCAAATATCTCTGACCCTTAGTGCTTCTTCGACAGCCAGTCACTTTTACCATACCTCACCACCAACATATGCCTTTGAACATGTTTTCTTATGCATTGGAGGGCACATGCCCCCTCCCCGAATCTCCGATCCATCACACCATGATGCTCTAGAGAGATGGGAGATGAGGAATTAGAAAAGGCGTGCTGGAGTTGAGAAAGAAGAGGGGGCATTGAGGAAAGAATTCCGTCGAACGGACATAGATTAGAGCATATTTCAATCAATTAATATGAGCAATTAAACAATTGTATACAGACGAACTCCTTATGGCATGCAGTATTATTATAGTTGCGTAAATCATATAAAAAATCTTTTTCATTTAACCCCATAAAAAGTCTATTTTCAAACATGGGTCAATTAACATCTGAAATCTCTTTTCTTTTTTTTTCCTTTTTGTATAAGCTGCATATTTAGTATTTTTTGTGTAGGATTACAGAAGATAAATTACACAAGATGCTTACTAACCGCTTATAAGTCGCACACAACACACATGTGTCATGAGTTTCGTCAGTGTCCAAGTCATGCTAACTTTGAAGCAGTAGATTTTGAGATACAGAAAAACATAGTCAGTGCCCAATTCGTAATTAATAAGAGGAAGAAGTAATCGGATCATTCATGTGCCCACGAGAGCAGCAGCATCAGCTTGAATACGCTTCTGTCCCTGACTTCGTACGAGCTGGAGCCGATCGAAGCACAACGCGTCTTCGGATCAGAGCCGCCGAGAGGAAGGCCTCGTCGCCGTCGAGCGTGGCAGCAGGCGACGGCCGTCGTTGCGCTTCCGGCTAGCGACGACGGGCTGGCCGGCGTTGTTCACTTCTCACGAGTCACGACGTGCCTCATTTCTTTTTTTTTCTTTGAGGAGACGACGGGCCTCATTTCTTATTAGGCCTTCAGCGACAACTGGGCCATGTAACTCTCCGGCCTATAGTAGGCCCATACCGTTCTTCTGTATCGCTTTGGTCATCTCCTTTCCTCCTGCCGCTCGGTCGCGATCCAACTGCCGAAGCAACCCCGACCACCCCCCGGTTGGGCAACAGGACACCGTATCGCCGCGGCCAGGGCTCTTCACCCCGCCGTTCGCCGCCGGTAGAAGATGCTCGTCGGTGAGGCGGCGCCGTCGCCTCGTCGAGTGCACAGCTCAACTCGTCGAACCGGTGTACCTCAGGCGGCTGGTCGCCGGGCCAGTGCCTCGCCGACGCCGACCCCAGATGACCGGCGCCTTCGCCGTACGTGGACACTACCTGCCGTTCCGCCGGACCCCACACGCGCAGGACGGAGGTGGAGGATGTCTGGTGAGATAGCGCGGCCGCACGCACGGACCTTTCTCTTCAGCCCATGCATCGATGTTGTTGGAGTACGTCGTGCACAGACAGGGCGTGTTACGTAGTACGCTGACAGCCTCGCGCCGCCATTATATTCGCACCTCGATCGTCGGGTCTTGGCGAGACGCTTTGCATATGTACGTACGTGACTGCAATTCACTCGTTCACCGTCATGCATATATAGACTTATAGTACCGACGAACCACAAGGACGCTGCACGCCACATCGGCCTGATCTGTCATCTGCGTTATGCTGGAGACCACCACGAACGCCTTGCCCAGTTCTTTCCTCTCTGTTCCCAATCATCAGCATACGTGCTGCGTACGTGCGTGCCCGAGTAAGCCTTCAAAAATCACAGCCGATCGGTCGGCGCTAGAGGTCTTCCCGAATGGCGGTTCATCAACAGAATCCCAGCATCCTGCACGGCTAATTGAAAGGCGTAGCGTGGCGCAGGATCACCGCTCGGGTGCGTGAACAATAACATGGCGGTAATACAACAGGCAGCATGTCAAAACTTCGCTGGTGCTCCATGCATGTTCACAACCATCGACTGAGATCTGGCAATTTTCAGGCCCATCTCGCCCTTGAGAATGCGGCCACCACGACGCGGTTGTCCTCGCGCGCCACAGCTGGAACTGGCATGTTAACGGGTCGCAAATGATGAGGACTGGCGGCAAACAGCAGCGTTGGCAGAGGAGGACGAGGCCGGCGTGAATGTCGGTGACGTGCCAACGGGAGGTGTCGCCGAGCGGGACCAAGTTGCCGGGGGAGAACCGGCTGTTGGCGACGGGCACCGGCCGGCGATGTGGCGATGAACTCGGTCGTCGAAGTCATGTATTTTGGTGGAGCGGGCGCGGTAGTGGCCGACGATGGTTGGCGGGTGGAGCGAGCGAGGGCGGCGGAGGAAGACACGTACCGTCGTCGTCGGAGATGAAGGGCTTGAAGGGCGCCTACTCCCCGATCGATTTCCGGCGCGAAGTCCAGCTCGTGGTTGACGACCGTCCAAATCCACGGCTGCACGCTGCGCTCCACGAACCGCGCCCATGAACAGCACCGCGGCGCCTCCATCTCCATGAATCACAGGCACACTTTGTTTTGTTCTTCTCTCCTCCCCGGCTCTTCAAGGCATTCATGGAGGCCCATGGGGATGACAAAAACTAAGCTCAGGGAGTAGATCCGTGATCAATGCGAAGGATGAACTGGGCTGGACGGGAATTGGGGATTCAGCAAATTATAATTAAGGCATTTAATTCAGCAGTGTGCTGAGATGCGTGCAACCTTTTGGAGAAAGCTCCATCGGAGCACATCCTATTGTAAATCAATAATCGGTCTTGATGATGTTTTCGTGATCACATCGTATTTATTAGTACAAATTAAGCCGTGTTTATCCTCGCATGCTAATTTCTACGTTTCATGTTCGCCCTTCCGAGCGAGGGCGGTTTTGTGCATACGGGGCAACTGGATCTGCAGTCATCCCTTGTGTAATAGCAAGTCCTTAGGGGCAAATCTGGCTCGCAGCAATAGCATTCCACGTCGCCATTCCTAGTTAAGCATATCCTCTTGGTGCAGAATACAATATCACATGTGTTGCTCTCGTCTAATGTCGAGGAGTCTGTCCTGCTTGTGTTATCATGGCTTTTCATGGTCTCGAAAAGTTGAGAACGACCTGCGGCACAGAACAATTAAGTTCATCATAACGGAATTAGCACATGCATGTGAATATCAGTGTATGCTCAAAGAAAAAAGACGTGTTGAATATCAGTAACAAGAAGATATATACGCTTACACTTTGCAGGCGATGCAGAAAGCAGAACAACCATGAATAAGACCAGCATGAGCTGTTTGCCGCTGCATATGGTCGACATATTGAATCGTCAGGAACTAGACGGGGACTCGTGATATGTGAGGCAAAGCATTAGATCCATCGAATGGCCTCTATTGCGTGCCTTTATATATACATACATCGCGCGATGGCCCGTGCTAATTTGTGCAATATTTTGATGCGGACGATCTCTTGCCGTGTGCAGTCATTGAAGGCCTGACGTCTATTCCGGAATTCTCCCAATTATTCCTCATATTTTACTATGTATCAGGGCAGGCGATTGCTATCGTGGAATGTTTCAGCAGACCGTACTTGTTGCCACGGCGAGGCCACGACTACAGACGACGGTGATGTTCACCGTCTATTACTGGTAACCCGGAATAATTAAGCGCTCGCCGTCGTTGCAGCTCGCCTGCCGGTCGTGACGGCGTTGAAGAGAGGGTGTACGTGCGGCATTGCGGTCGTCCCGGCCTGATGCTGGAGCTGGACAGGAGAGAGCTTGATCGGGCGTGGAGTTCATTAGTTCGCAGCCTGTACATTTGTGATTCGATATTGCGTGCCTTTATATATACATCGATGGCCCGTGCTAATTTGTGCAATATTTTGATACGGACGATCTCTTGCTGTGTGCGCAGAGCTGCCGCGAATGCGCTGCCGCACCGCGCTTCTGCTCGTCGCGTTCCCACCGCCGCTAACGTGTCACGGCTAGTCCTGGGACTTGGGCCGGGCCAAATTCGTGTGGGTCGCGGCCCGAAAGTTTGGCATGGCCCGTGGCCCGGCCCGGCCCAAAGGGTTTCGTGCCGTGCCGGCCCGGCCTGAGCTGGCGGGCCATGCTGTGCCCGGTTTTGGACACAACGGGCGGCACGGCACGACACTAGCTGTCGCATGGGCCATGCTTGGGTCGGCACAGCACCAAGGCGACCCAATGGCACGGAAATGGCCCGACGGCACGGTGGCGGCCCGAGGGCACGGGAGTGTTCTTATAAAGTTTTTGAGCCAAGGTTCATTTCGTATTTTGATTCGTATGTAAAAATTCAAACTTATACAGAATTTGCATATGTAGTCCAAATGCGTTGATTTTTTTTTCTAAAATCTCAACAAAAAAAAGTTATCTATCACGTGTATGTATTTGCATCATTCTGGTATAGTTTTGGACAGATCAATCAATTCATAAATGGTCACTATTTAATCTTTTCTTTACTTTTTTAAAATCACCAAAGAAATTGAATTTTTAAATGAATTTTTGTGTGGATGTACAACTTATACATCTCTACACATAGGAATTTTGTATAAATTTTTTTGAAGCACTTACACTCATGTAAGTTCGAATTGCTTCTCATTTGTCTCAAAAGCTTACAACTTCTATATTGTTTTTTTTTTGTTACACTAAAAGTATGATGATTTTTTTTGTTACACTAAAAGTATTTTGATATACACACATAGCTGTCCTAAACTGGTGTAATTTTGGTGGAATTTTTGAAGAAAAAAATTATCCATCTAACACTATAAAAAGAATCAATTTAAACAACAAAACGGCGCCTTCTGTATACTGAAAACGCATTCCTCAAGTAGGATTTCACTAAAACCGGGCCGTGCCTGGGCTTGGCACGGCCCGCCATGCCGCGTGCCGTGCCCGGGCCGCATTTTCACCATGTCCGGGCTGACCGACATGGCCCAGGCACGGCCGAGTCCCAGCACTAGTCACGGCATTCATCTACGCCTCCAGCTGCGACTTCGTCCTCCCGCACTGGCTCAATCGACCGGCCGCTCCACGCCGAGGAAGGCCACGCCAACTGGATCGGGTACGTCGCGGTGTTCTTTCGGCCGCCTCACGTCGCGCGGCGTCCCGTGATGCCTGCGCGTCGCCGTGAGCCGCGACGTGGTGCCCACGGGAGGATCACCGCTTCGGTGCACGACCATTGCGGTAATAGAAAAGGCATCATGTCAAAATCTCGCTGCAGCTCCATGATCACACCCATCGACTGATCTTGGCAATTTTCAGGCGCCTAATTAAGAAGTAGGAGCTGCGTTTGGAATAACAAACGTAGGGGGCCTTCCCCCTCCTGTTGCTTCCAAAAAAAAAATAGAAACCAATGTATGTTCAAGTAAATTAACTCAGAGACCTTTGCTTCCGTTGGTGGAAGAGAGCACGCGGGCGCGGCGACCATCGTAGAATCTGCAGAGCACCTGAAGTTTGATGTGGAGATGTTGCCGTCTTCCCCGACGTCGAGCAGGAACGCGTCCTTGAGAGCAGTCCTCTGGAACTGGCGTGTTAACGGGTCGCAAATGATGAGGTCTGGCGGCAAACAGCAGCGTTGGCAGAGGAATGTCAGTGACGTGCCAACGGGAGGTGTCGCCGAGCGGGACGAAGTTGCCGGGGGAGAACCGGCTTTTGGCGGCGTGCACCAGCGGCGATGTGGGGATGAACTCGGTCGTCCAAGTCATGTTTTGATGGAGCGGGCGCTGTAGTGGCCGACGATGGTCGGCGGGTGGAGCGAGCGTGCGCGGCGGAGGAAGGCCGCGCCGCCGTCGTTGCCGGCGACGATGGTGCCGCCCCATCGCTTGCAGGTGGACGCCGCGTGGATGAGCCAGATGGGGAGTCGAGGCGGAGGAGGATTAGCTCGAGCAGGTCGTCCGGGACGTCGTCGACGCTCGGTGGCGTCGCCGGCACCCCGTCCGACCGTGCGTTCTTGTTGTTCCTGTGCCGCCGTCGGCGCTTCATGTTAAACCTAATTAGCGCGTGGTACCGTGGATGATCTGACATGCCTAACCGGCTATCCGTGACTTGACATCCACATTGGGTCGCAGCTAGCCAGGTATCCGTTCCACGGATCAAAGCGCGTTTAGTCAGATCTTCCTTGACGTGCTTAATTAGCCAAACCGCCAGATCCGCTAAACAGCTAGGGCACCAATGTACCGGCAGCAACGGCGGTGCAAGATGGAGACGGAAGTGGCGGACGCGGTGCAGTCGGGCACGCGCGTCGACGACGTCCCGGACGACCTGCTCGAGCGGATCCTCCTCCACCTCGACTCCCCGATCTGGCTCGTCCGCGCGGCGTCGATATGCAAGCGATGGCACGGCTTCATCGTCGCCGGCGACAGCGGGGGCGCCTTCCTCCGCCGCGCCCGATCGGTCCACCCGCCGACCATCGTCGGCCGCTACAACCAGCGGATGCAGGAGCCGCACCAAACTTCGATCGAGTTCGTCCCCACGTCACCACCGGTGCTCCCTGACACCAGCCGCTTCTCCCTCGATTTCCTCGAGGCCGCGAGGTGGCAGGTCAAGGACTGCCATGGCGGCCTCGTCCTCCTCCACCGTCTCTGGCCGTGCTACCTCGTCGTCTGCAACCCCTTGACGCGCTGGCATCGGAAGGTCGACATGATGCGAGACCAGAGGATAGGCCACTTCTTCCTGCTCGACGGGGAAGACGGCACCATCTCCGCCTCGAATTTCCGGGTGTTCTACAAGTTCTACGGCGGCAGCGGGCCCCGGTCGTGCGTCTTCTCCACCGCCGACGAGGACGACTGCTGGCGCCTGACTCCGCCGTCAAAATACGACTGCGAGACTTACTTCGCGTACGCCGGCCGGGCCGACGGGTCTCTCTACCTGGGGAAGGGGAGCGGCAGCTTGGTGTCTCTTGACAACACCAGTTTGGAACTCAACAAGGTCGACCTGCCAAGCCGCATAAACACGTCCGGTCTGGACGGACCCTCGGCGTTTTGCGTCCTCGCCCACTGCAACGGCGAGTCCACCTCGCCGCGCATCGTCCACGTGAGGGGCGATGAGCTCGAGGTGTTTCGGCGAGTCCGTAATGGCAGCGCCGGCGGTGGCGAGTGGGTGCTGGAGGGCAGCATCCGCCGGCTACGGCAGGCGTTCAGCAGATTACCCGGCTACCCGGAGAAGTATGATTGGGTTTCCAGAGTTGTCGTCGGCGGCGTCGGGTTCGTCATCCTACTGGTGGCCGATCACGGTTACTGGAGGTGGCCCTTCTCCTTATATTTGGACACTATGGAGGTGAAGGTGCCCGAATCCACCTGCTACCGTGGGACTATGGATTGTTCCGTCTACACGCTCCCATGGCCTGCTGTCATGAGGGCATGCACTGGGCGAATATCCCGGCGTTAATTTTACTTCACTTCATATGGGTGTATCCATCTATGTCCTTTTTGCAAATGTTGTTGTTGTCCATGAACGTTCGAGTACTAAGGGCCCCTTTGGTAGGGCTTTTTCAGTGGCTTCTTCAGCGGCTTCACGTGTTTTCCATCCAAAGGGGTGCTTCTTCAGGTGCTTCTCCTTAAAAAAAGGATGAAGCCCCTTCCAAAAAAGAGGTGAAGGATGAAGCCACAAAATAGTAGCTTCACCGGCTTCTTTTCTCTGCGGCGCCCTCATCTTTCCATATTTGTCCCTAAAAATAAGGAAAAGCTGCAGAAACAGCCGTTTTGCCAAACGTTATAGGCACAGCCGCAGACACAGCCAGCACAGCCATTTTTACAAGGAAGCCACAGCCACAGCCGAAGCTGGGACAGACACAGCCCTACCAAAGAGGCCCTAAACAGTTCTGATCGTATCTATACTTCTATAGTTCAATTCTCTTATTGTTGCATGCATGTATTGACATTATAGATCTTAAGGGCTATTGTCTTTCTAACCTTGATTTGCATTATAATTGTGATTTTACTCGAAGAATTTAAGGTTTGCGATTTTACCCCTAAAATTTCAAAATGAAGACAAATCGCAATAAAAATATTACTGTTTCCCCCAGTAGGGGCAAAGTCATGCTTCGGTTTCAAAAACCAGAGGTAAAATCGCAAAGTTGAAAAAACAGAAATAAAATCACAATTGAGAGGCAAACTAGAGGTAAAAACGCAATAATCCCATCATTTAATCATGTGGTAAAAAATAACAAGGTGATAAGAAGCAGTGCTGATAAAAAAAACATACCCATGAGTAGTTAACTTCAGTCACAAATTTAAAGAGTATAATTTGTTGTCCAACCCATACACCCATGTGTCACAGTTTTCTGATGCGTGGTGGTCAAAGAAATAATTTTGTTGTATAATGGTGGGCACATATTCTCAAAATCGTACCCGAAATTTCAGGTTTCAGTCCCTGGCCGGTTCCGGTGTTGATCATCATTAGAGACCGAATTGTTTTTGAATTTTTCGGGTACTTTGATCGAGAACATGAATCACCCGAAATACATGAATTAAGCAATTTACGAGTTGTTGGTTACGGATGTTATGATGATTGTATTGTGACGTGAGAACATGTTTATCAATGTGGGATTGTTAACATCAAATGGTTACTTCTATGAAGCCAGTTATTTGTATATATGCTGAAACGTATCTCCAAAATTTGTTCAAAATGCTGCTAAAAAGACACAATCATATCAGGTAACTTGGATCAATTGGGTCACCGAACCGAAATTTAGGCCCCTGCATGACGCGTGCACCATTGAAGAACCCCTTTTTTCCACGGATCGAAGCGCTCAACTATGTTGTCAGCCCAGATCTCCCTCCCCTCGACGTGCTTCGCCAAACCAGATCAGCACCTCGCACTATTACAGCATTAGGGCATCCCATGGAACGGCGGCGCAACTTCCAGAAATCAGTGGCGGCGGAGGTGGTGCCCGCGACGTGCGTCGACGACGTCACGGACGACCTGCTCGACCTGATCCTCCGCCGCCTCGACTCCCCCATCTGGCTCATCCGCGCGGCGTCCACCTGCAAGCGATCGTCGCCGACGACGACGGCAGCGCCTTCCTCCGCCGCGCCCGCTCGCTCCACCCGCACCCGCGGACCCCGACCATCGTCGGCCACTACCACCAGCGGGCGACCTCGATCGAGTTCATCCCCACATCGCCCATCGACGCTAGCCGCTTCTCCCTCGACTTCCTCCTCCCTCTCGGCGCGACCGCCAAGTGGGAGCTCAAAGACTGCCATGGCGGCCTCGTCCTCCTCCAACATGTCGAACCGTGGTACCTAGTCGTCTGCGACCCGCTGACTCGCTGGTACCGGAAGCTCAACGTCAGCACGACTCGAGGGCAAGACGAGCAGCTTAGCCACTTCTTCTTACTGATCGAAGGGGAAGACGGCGGCGCCATCTCCTCCTCGAATTTCCGGGTGTTCTACAGGTACTTCCACTACGTCAACGCGCCGCGGTCGTACGTCTTCTCCACCGCTGGCGACGACCACGGGGGCAGCATGGCGCGGTGGGCCGAAGTTTGGGCTGCCGGCTTATGGTACCGGTCACAGCACAAGGTGGGTGACACACGGTGTTCTCGCTGCTTTAGAATGGTTTTCATGCTCATACGCCGCTATGGTTTCGTGATCGCTGAAGGAGGCCTAAGGCTATAGCTCATAGAAAAATGGAACAATATCAGGCAGAAAAGGACTTAGCCTGCTTAATTTGATAAACTTACCGTGCATTGGCGTAAGGTAGAGTTACCATCCTCGCATCGGCAGCGTGCTCCTCGCCCCGCCCGGACGGCCGCTCGCAAGGACACGTGCCGCGCCACCCACTAGGTCGCCCTCACTCCTCGCTCGCTGCGGCCGGCAAAGATTTTTTTTTTCCTCCCCTTTTTCTTGTGAACTAGTACCTCATTAACAAAGAAAATGTGTGGTCGTGACGCCGGTTTAACAAAAGATAAGAACGTACGTGCGAAACGCTTTGGCAGTCAAGCCGATGCGGTTAGCTTGTCACACGCACCACAGTGCAGGCGCATGCATGAACTACTGTGCCGGCCAGTAAGCTCTTTCTTAGATTCTATGGGTGGTGGTGCATGGCCGTTCTTAGTTGGTGGAGCGATTTGTCTGGTTAATTCCATTAACGAACGAGACCTCAGCCTGCTAACTAGCTATGCGGAGTTATCACAGACTGGCATGAGTTATGTGTGGAGGCGTAGCAAACTACTGGTTTGAAGCAAAGAACGTAGTTACTGTGATTAAAATAAAATGTTATGAACTTATCTACAATAAAATAACACTTAAGCAGAAGTTAACCCTTATCTCCCCCGATTCGACGTCCTACTCACCGAGGGCCGGTGGGCGTCGTTCGTCTGCAGCTCGTGATCCATATCTCGAGCAGCAAATGAATACGCTTACCGAACAAATGGGATGCATCGAAACTCGAGGAGAGAACGTTGAGTACACTCTCAACCAACACGTCCTCGGGACCTGGCATATCCGAAAAATGCTCGAACAATCTATTTTTTTGCCATAGCGAACCGAGACGACGATATAAAGATTCTCAGGAATTCACAGGTGGCGGGGAACCACAAGAAGTTTACCAAACAACCCGAACAAGAGACAGACTTATAGCAAGTGTCAGGGTCCCTGGTACTTCCGTGGTGGGCTTGTGAGGCTACTCGGAGAAGATGGACAGCCCCGGCCCGCGCGTGGGGAACCGGGCCTTCGATCTGCGACGGATTCGTGTCCAGTCGCGCGCGTTTCTGCGCGTCGTGTCGTCTGGGGCAACGTGCCTGCCGGCCTGCCGCCTGCCGTGCATGCGTCCCCGGCAGGCAGGGCGAGACGGCGAAGCTGAGGATGATGACTTGCGCAAAACCAATAGAGAATCAGTGTTCGCCATTGTTCCTCAAGGGTGCTGACACCGTCAGCCAATCACACTGACCCCGGCGACTTGGCACGCTGGCTTCGCCCCTGGCACGAGAGCCTAGCTAGCTCCTCGCGCTCCCGTTCTCGCTAGCTGCCTGCTGGGAAGGGTGTGTTTCTTTCAAGGGATGAGGAGGGATGGGATGGGATGGCCCCATCCTGCTGGCATGTCTCGATCCTGACCCGCGGCTGGGCGCCGTCTCGTGCTCGACGTGGATACATACAAGCACCTGATCGGGGCAGGCCTACGTACGAAAGTCGAAGGGTTTGGCACAGCGCGCACCCAATTTGGTTTCCACCACTACAGGTTCATTCATTATGATAGCGGCCGTCAATATCCCCAAATCGGTTGTGATCTTTATTTACCAATGTTCTTCCACTCAGTCAATAGGCAGATGAGCAGCTAAAGAAGTACATAAGAAATTTTAAGCATGGATACGTTCACTGGTATATCCTTTCAAAATTATTTTCTTAGCCACTAGAGGGCACATGCCCCCTCTCTCACCATCACAGTATCGGTATGGTGCTTTGTAAAGAGAAGGAAGAGGAGGAAGGGAGCTGGAGTAGAGAAAGAAGAATAAGGGTTGATAAGTGGGATAACCCACAGGAGGATCCCATGGTATAGACACTACTCGATCACGCAGAAGCTCATTATATATCCAGTGCTCCGGCCTAAAAATGCTCCCACAGATCCCGATGATCAAACTATTTGACACATGTGGCACTTACACGGCCCCCCCAAATTCCTTATGTCAAGTTATGGCAAGATTACACGTGAGTCTAATATTTCCCCCTCGCAAAAAAAAAATGTCAAAAAGCCCACCACATTCAACAACATTGAATGTGTATTTTAACCCCTTTCACTGATTCTTTTGTGAAACCATCTTTAGAGCGGAGAAAACAAATAATTTTTATTTTTAATCTACCTCATGGCTTTTAGCCCCATAAGAAGGCGGATCGCTGTTGTCAGCTTATCTTTGAATAGGAGCATCGTACCCACAAGGAGTAGAAGGTTTCCGTGAGTACATCAAACTATTTTTTTGGTATTCAAAACCTGAAATAATTAAATAAAAATAACGCTACTATATCATTTTTACGGAACTGATGTGTTTTTCTTTTTTGGCGAAGGGGTACTTGATGTTTATAACTTTTGTTATCACTCAACTTTGCATATATTAATATTGTGGACTTATTTTGATTTATTTATTATCAAATTGTATTGTTTTGCTAATTAACATTGTATAAATTTTACAGAAAGATGGCTGGTTAAAAAAAATAGGTTACAAACGAAACCCAAATAACCCAGCCAAAGTATTTGGCTATTTAGGTTTGGTTTTCTATATTCTTCAAATAATTTGGTTTTTAATTTTATTAAAACTGAATTCTCTTTATCAGTCCCCCCAAAAAAAAACCAAACAGCATATTTCATAGCGAACCACTGCTCGTCCAACCCTGGTGACAATTTTCTTGGCTTCTGCGCTGTTCAGCGGTAATAACATACAATGTCTTCCTCGGTCCAAGATCTACATTCTCAACTTCAGCACTAACAGCTCGTTCTGAAGTTGATGGATCAATCAATCCAAATTTGTCACCAAACCACACAAAGATGATTTTTGTTTTCATCATGAATATATAAAAGCTACAATCATTCCCTTGAACAAAATAGAACAGCTACAATAATTCACAAAATGTTTATAAACTTACAGTTGAAACATTTAATGGTAATAAGTACTGACAAATGATAGTAGTACCATGAATAACTTATATCCAAGCTCAGGCAGTGTCAGTCGTCAAGCTCGCTCAGCTGCAGCTGGTCATCTGGCACCGGCAGGTCTTCGGGCTCCCGCTTCCCCATCACCCAGAGACCGAGATCGTTGCGCACCAGCCCCCTGTTCGCGGTGGGCTCGTACCACCACCCCGGGACGCGCAGCTTGTTGAGCAGCATGTTGGAAGCCTTGTTCACCAGCGCCACGTCCCGGCTTTGACCATCACGGCGGCGGAACTCTCCGGCGGCGCTATCGTAACCGTCGAGCAGGTGCAGGCACGTCTCCAGGCTGTGGAACCCCGTCACGTCGTACTCCTTCTTGAGAAACGGCGACCTGGCCACGTCGAGCTCCAGCACGACGCCGGCGTGCACGTACGCCCACGCCGGCGGCCCGCCGGAGAGCCGCCGCCACAGCTTCTCCAGCGGCTTGGAGAGCGGGGCGTCGACCACCGCCTGCGGCACGTTCGGCACCGTGGGCACCACGTCGTGGCGCACGACGACGCGCAGCACCCGGACGCCGCGCGACTCGAGGCCGCGGCAGAAGGCCGCGTTGCCGGCGCGCGGCGCGGAGAAGGTGACGGCCCCGACCCGCACGCCGGGGTGCGCGGCCGCCGCGTCGCGCGCGGCGAGCAGGGCGAGCGCGCCGCCGAGGCTGTGGCCCGTGAAGGTCACGCGGACCTCCTCGCCGCGCTCGTCCCGGAAGTAGGCCAGCAGCCGCGCGAGCTCGCCGGCGACCTGCTCCCGCGGGCTGCGCGCGCCGTACTTGATCCCGGCGTTCCTCGACGTGTAGATGCTGTAGAATCCCTCCGCCACCATGGCCACGCCCTCATCATCGTCGTCCTCCTCCTCCTCGCCGGCGTCGACCACGAACGGCACCATCCTGGTCTTCATGTCCAGGAACCACTCGCCCGGCGAGATGGTGCCGCGCCACGCGACCACGATCTCGCGGTGCCCGGCGCGCCTCGCCTCGTCGGTGCCGACCACCGCGACGTACCCTATCCAGTTGGCGTGGCCTTCCCATGCCTCGGCGTGGAGCGGCCGCACGAGCCAGTGCGGGACGACGACGTTGCAGGTGGCGTAGACGAACGCCGTGACGCGGTAGCCGTGGCCGGCGAGGCCGAGGGCCGGGAGCAGGCGGCGGACGCCGTGGAGGCAGGTGCCGCAGTGCGGGGACCAGTGGCGCTGGTCGAAGCCGTCGTATGTGGCCTGCGCGAGGTCGCCGTACTTGAGGAGCTTGGCGCGGAGGTCGGCGTCGAGCGGGTCGAGCAGCTGGGACCAGTCGTCGTCGACGCTGCCTCGGCGGTGCCGCCGCTCGGCCGGCCTGGCGCTGGCGGAGAGGTCGGTCGGCAGAGTGGGCGACACCGGCACGACATCGCCGGTGGGAGGAAGCGTCAGCAGCGACGGATTCAGGGCGGCGTCGCCATTGAGGCGGAGTCGGGCGCCGAAGCCAGCGAGGAAGGCATCCATGTCGAGCGCGAGAGTCTGGAGAGGATGTGCGTGTGTGTGTGTTATTCCTGAGGGAAAACAGCAGAAAAGGTGTGCACATATATATATGGAGCGAGTCTACAGGTTAGTCAAAATTAAAGCACGAAATATATCAAGATGGGCATATGCATGCTCACAAAATATGGGTTGTACGTCAACCAAGAATTTTTCATTCTGGAAATGGAAGTAGAGAGCATTATCACTCAATGTCAATACAATCGATCTTAATTAAGCGACATATTGTTCATACAAAAAACTGGCGATCGATCAAGAAACTTAAAATAAGATCGAGGTAAGCACTATATAAAATAGCTTTCAATTCTCTATCGTTTCAATTTAAAAATTATCAACAGGTTAATTAGTCAAACAACCAAAAGTTTTGTTGGATGGTTGCCAAATTTTTATTGTGTATTGACTTCACTATTGGTAAAATGTCCAAGTCAAAAACTAGAATACACTCTACTATCAATAAGGGAGTTGCTAAGAAAAACTTGGTTAATTAAGTCGGAAGAGCAAGTTGGAACAGGACCACCTACAGACAGGATTGATTGAGAAGCCAACCAAAAAGATTATTGGCACGTATAACTGCTATTACTGCACATGGGATGGCAGATTAAGTTACTGAGAGTCAATGAAGTAGCCAGGTCAGGACAATCAAGTTCAAACAGGATCGCTCGCAGGAAGGATTGGGAAGAGCCAACCAGAAATATTAGGGCCTATATAACTTGATTTTTTGTAAAGTAATAGAGTATCTTAACTGAGTCAATGAAGGCTCAAGGCAAAACTTATTAGTATAAATCAAGACGAGTAGTCAAGAAAAATAATGCTCGTCAGCCTGGGGCTGTCGGAGCTTGACTGACACCACGTGAGACTCGACACACTGCTTGAGCTTGGAAGTAAGTATAGTACTCCAGCGTGTCGAGGGGTTAATTTGGAACGGACTGAACTGCTAGTCAAGTCAACAGGCCATCTTGCACGGCAGCTGGTAAGGTCTGACACTTTCGAGCGAAGCTTCCCTGCTGTCGCAACTCGGAATTCACACAAGTACACAACGCTGTCAAACGAAAGGCTTCCAGTTAATTAAGGTAGGTAGTGTGCTTGCTTACACTGATTGCCCAATCAGAGATTATCATCCTATGCTTGCGCAGTCACTAGCGTAACGCATGACTGTCGAAGTCGACTGGTTGACTGCCTCGGGTCGGATTTTCGCTTGTCTCGGTATGTGGAATTTAAGGTTCAGTTTCACACCCTTGGAATTATTACTATTATTGTTCATACAAAAAAACTGGCGATCGATCAAGAAACTTAAATAAGATCGAGGTAAGCACTATATAAAATAGCTTTCAATTCTCTATCGTTTCAATTTAAAAATTATCAACAGGTTAATTAGTTCAACAACCAAAAGTTTTGTTGGATGGTTGGCAAATTTTTATTGTGTATTGACTTCACTATTGGTAAAATGTCCAAGTCAAAAACTAGAATACACTCTACTATCAATAAGGGAGTTGCTAAGAAAAACTTGGTTAATTAAGTCGGGACGAGCAAGTTGGAACAGGATCACCTATAGATAGGATTGAGAAGCCAACAAAAAAGATTAGAGGCACGTACGTATAACTGCTATTACTGCACATGGAGTGACAGATTAAGTTACTGAGAGTCAATGAAGTAGCTAGGTCAGGACAAGCAAGTTCGAACAGGATCGCTTGCAGGATGGATTGGGAAGAGCCAACCAGAAAGATTAGGGCGTATATAACTTTATTTTTTTAAAGTAATAGAGTATCTTAACTGAGTCAATGAAGGCTCAAGGCAAAACTAATTACTAGTATTAATCAAGACGAGTAGTCAAGAAAAATAATGCTCGTCAGCCTGGGGCTGTCGGAGCTTGACTTACACCACGTGAGACTCGACACACTGCTTGAGCTTGGAAGTAGTACAGTACTCCCTCCGTACTCGGAAAGGAGGGCGTCCTGCGTTTTTTCACAAGTTCACAAAAAGAAGTCGTTCTGTTATTTGGAGCTGGTTCCGGTCAGTTTTGCCCCTCGCACGCGTGCTCTCGGCTCTTGTTTCGAGTCGTCAACTGCCGCTCCCGAGGCGACGCAATAAACAGCGCAGCCTCTTTCCTTCCTCCCCGAAGAAATAAACAGCTCCAGGCTGTTCGCCTCTCGCGCTCGCCGCACGCGCAGTTCGTGGCCGCCTTGCTCAGTTCACTGTCTGGAGCGCTCACTTCGCCGTCGGTCGGCCATGGACGAGGAGGCAAGCATCGATGGTCACGCCGGCGTTCGCGGGCGCAGGCGCGCACCCTCCATGGCCGAGAGCTTGCAGCTCGCGCCGGCGTCCGCGGGCGCAGCGTCCATGAACGTGATCTTGAAGGACGTCGTGCCGGCATCTGCGGGTGCAGCCACCATGGCCGAGGGCTTCAACACGTCGCGCTGGTGTCCGTGTCCGAGGTCGCCGTCCATGTAAAAAATGGTTACCTTCGGCATGTTCCAGCGGAGGCTCTAAGTTTAGATTAAAACCTGCGTGAACTCCTCATGTTGCTTGGAGTAGCTAATTACGGTAGACTCAAACGCTGATGTGAGTTGGAGTACAGAACTGAGGCAGTGCACAATTAAATAGAACTTTTGGCAGAAAAGGAAGCGTCACGGAGGCAGCGCGCGATCGGAAAAATGCAGCGAAACGCAGCGCGAACGAAAAAATAGCGCGCCAGCGAACTACAGACGTACGCCATGCAAAAAAACAACTGGCCGAGAATCGAACCAGCGACCTGAAGCGGGCTAACCAGCTGCGGTAGCCAGTCCGGCAGAGAGGGGGTGTCGTACGGAATTGGCTTCGAGGCATATTTAATAAGGGCAAACATGGAAGATTAGACTCAAATTAATTACTCCTTGGTAGGCTAAATCATGTCCTAAACGACCTCTTTTTTGAATATGGAGGGAGTATAGTCCAGTGTGTCGACTGTCGAGGGGGTACTTTGGAACGGACTGAACTGGTAGCTGGTAAGGTCTGACACTTTCCAGCGAAGCTTCCCTGCTGTGTCACAACTCGGAATTCACACAAGCTTACACTGATTTGCCCAATCAGAATTATTAATCCTCTGCTTGCCCAGTGATGGCTAGCGTAATGCATGCCCGTCGAAGTCGTCTGGTTGACTGCCTCGGGTCGGATTTTCGCTTGTCTCGGTATGTGGAATTTAAGGCTCAGTTTCACACCCTTGGAATTATTACTATTATTTTTTGACGCGACGACGTACGCACCCTTGGAATTGGTGGCGAAATAATAGGGATACCTTACATTTCTGTACTGCTCCCTCCGGTCTCTTTTTATGACGACGCCAGGAAACTCGGTGGAAAAGAGAGTAGAGGGAGTACAACGTCATGCGCGCGGTACGTGAAATGCTACAGGATTGTTAATTTCTTGTGTTACAATAATTAGTATAAGAAGAGACAGCTCTTGGAAAGAGTATCCTCGCAGCAGCAACAACAAACTGGGAACCGCGCGGCCTGGATCGAGTTGCAGATGGTTCGCAGCCAGCCTGTGTGCGTTCGTTCGGCTGCGACGCGTGCAAATTAAGGAGCACGGTGAAAATGCCCCTGGCACGCAGCGCAGCCAGGTCCTCAATCAGCGAACTCCGACGAGAGGATCTGCCCGATCAGTGCTCACTGCTCATGTCGCACCATGGCATTCTTTCCGCAGCCTCGATCGAGCCGTGCCTGCGCTGGCTGCACCTCCTGACTGGAACTTGAATGGCCCGAGATGAGATGAGATGAGATGAGAGCGCCTCCGGTGGGAATTGGATTACTACTACGCGATGACGGCGTTGACCCAGCAGGCAGCCGGGGCGGGCATGCACCGGTGCGCGGCTGAGAGCTTTACGGCGGCGGCATTGGCGATCGAGATGGACTGGCGGGCAGCATGAGCCGCGGCCACGAGCACCGCCAGTGCCAACCCGTCGCCACGTGCCCACTGCTAACGTGTTCTGCTCCGCCGCGATAACCTCGGTGACCGGTGACACTGACCGCGGTGGCGCGGAGGACTAGCGCCCTCCCCTGGCCCAACCTGGTCGCTGTTTCATATAGCGTCCGGGTCAGGGGTTGCCAGAGACGTTAGATCGGCAGTCTGCGGCCACGATCGTCTTTACTATAGGTTGGGCGGAAGAGTTTTCTGGGTCAAGAGAAGGCCCAATTACCAGAGCCCTTTCTTCTTTTTCGGTGGCCCGTCCGCCCCGTCGAGGAATTTGGTCTCTCGCCGTCTTCGTCAAGCACGCGCAGGAACGTTTTGCTAAAAAAAGCCAACCTGGGGTACGCGCACGCCGGCGACGAGCTCGTGCTCCACGCAGACAGGTAACCGCACATGCATGGCTCATGCCATTTCCACGGCCTCGAGATGAACCCGCGCCTCCTGGACGGCCATATATACAACTTGAGAGACTCCAAGCACTTTATCACAATAATCACAGGCTTCTGCAAGATATATGCCAGTAATCACATGATTCTGGACTGGTACATGAATAGAATATAAGATTGGACCATAGGAGAGCCGCGCTGAGCTCCTATAGTACCGGACACCGTCAGATGGCTTTACCATGAACCGGCGATTGCAACCAGAGGGACCTCGTTCTTGCTACATCAATCGGTTAATCACACTAAACGACATTAGATGTATTATCTATCAACCCCCGATAAATTCAGTCAAGCTACATCAATGGTGCGCTAAAATCAATGGTAATCAGGAAACCTAACTTGAACCTAGCATCACAAGTTCTCTCTTTCCAAACACTCCAGCAACCATTTGGTCAGGGCAGAAAAAAGGAAAAAAAAACGCTGCACAGTACATTGGATTAGTCCCCTATTACACATTCGAATTTCACAGCCTAGTTTAGCTTGGAAGATCGTCTTGTTGTTCTGAAACAGCTTCAAATGATTATCCATTCATGCTACCTGCACCATTCACATAAGAGCAAGGATAAGATAATCTGACAAACTGCACATGCCAACAAAAACCTAAAATTCCTCTGCGTAGTGTTTGCTCCCAGTTAAGAGGACAGTTTTTCACATGGCAGTGGTTTGCCATATCATATTTTCATAATCGCAATGGTTATGGGTAATACAGATTGCTAAGACCTGTAAATGACATAGGCTGATTTCATAACAATCATCAATGTGTATGGCAATTAAGTATTCCCAACACAACATTATGATGTTTAGCATTAATCATCCAGTACGATGCTCTAAGCAGAGATAAGTAAAATCCCAACTAACAGATTAAAACTAAAACATGATGCGGATGCCAGACCTATCTAGATCATGCATAACAAGTGTTGATGAATCAATCAAGTCTTGTAATGCCACTTGAGACCTCTTCTGGTGATTTGCCAGAAAACACATAAATAAATCAATAGTAGCACTTGAATTGACTTAAAAGGCACAATCTAAGAATGCACATCTATCTCGAACATTGCATTTTTTACCAAAACAGATAACAGTACAGACAAGATATACAGGGCAGACATCTATGGTCACGTACCTTTGATCAGGGTTTTGATGAACCTTCGGAGTCGCCTTTTAACAGTAGATTACACGGATTCACAATAAAACTAACAAGGAAACTGCATCTAACTAAGTAGTCCATTGGGTATCTCATCGGGTTTGGAACTCTTGTGCTGCCATATGTTGGTAACCCATGTCAACAAAGGAATTTTTCTATGACGTAATTTATTACATCAGAAAGGAAAGAATGATTTTGTATTACCTTACTTTTTTTGTGCTTATGCACATCCGCTGACTCCTCCGACCCATCATGCTTCTTCTTCTGAAATAAATCGTGAACATCGCCAAACATAAGGAACATGACTTTGATCTACTGGAGATCTGAACATAGAGGGAAAGAAATGAACAAACCTTTTCGTGATGTTTCTTTGAATGGTCACCACCAGAATCATGATGTCCACTTTTATCTTTTTTCTTATCCTTGTCTTTGTCCTTGTCCTTACTCCGATCTTTATGCCGATGTTTGTGCTTCTTATGCTCCTTGTCTTTTTCCCTATCTTTGTGCTTTTTATGTTTCTTCTCTTTGTCCTTGGATTCACTTTTCGATTTACCAGAAATAGTAGGTACACCTTTTTCTGCCTGTTGATTTGACAAATGTTGTAGCCAGTAAATGAGCAAATCCAATAATACTATTAAGGAAAATGGATGATATAGAGGATCTTACAGAGGACAATTCCACTGGAGCTGTTTCTCGAAGTTGGAACGCTTGCCCCAGTGTGTCCATATCAAAGGGCTGAATATAAGCAGGCTTATCCCTCAAATATGCATTCTGAACTAGTTGATCTAGCTCCATTCCTTCTCCTTTACGAATTTCCGTGTCGCCCACAACATTGTGAAGATAATGTGTATCTGAGATTGCCAGGGGCAAAGGCCTCTTGCAAAAGAAGTCATGGTGCGGGAGCAGTTTGAACTTGCTGATTAGATCATCAGCACCAGTGAGCTCCTTGGGCCCTGAAATACAAAATTCATATCTTCAATGTTCAAATACACACATAGCAATAAACAAGCTTTTAAACATGATAGATTTTCGGGTAAAACAAATCTCACGAATATTCAGTCAGCTTAAAATTGAACACACACCAGCTGCACTATTAGGGTACTGGAAAGCAGCTTCTCACGTACCACAACAATAACACTTTGGACCAACAAAACATATGTAGACCACGAAGTCATCAAAACAAGTAAATGAAAGGCAATTATAGGATCAGGTGAAAAAACACAGCGTAAGTGATTAGTGACAGAAGTTCCAGTCCAGACTGGCAAAACGCATAAGCTTACAAAAAAATTTAAACTCAGAGAAAATAACAATTACTGTTTTCTTGAATGCAAGCTGATGAGGACTAAATCATGTTTGAAGATGGCAACGGGAGATAACTTTTACATAAGGACTAAATCAGACTTGTGTGTTGAATGTCATGAAGATGATATATGAATCGAGAAGGGAAAAATAGTTAATGTTTCCATCAAATAAATTCACTGTTGCTATTTCTCACTAATAACCATTTAATTCTGGTCAACAATACAGGGGCACAGTTCAAATTTCAGATAGTACTACTTGGTCAAACTAAAATTGATCATGGTCACTGGGAGGCAACTTAATCCACTGAGGACTTTATTTTTCCGTATCCAGTTGAGTATTCCGTTGTCAGGGATTATGGGTTATTCTATATCAAGGGAGATCATAAATTAGGACGCCAACGAACAAACGGCAACAACTCATGTTTAACCATGGTAATCAACCAAACTCTCAGCTCCAGCCTCCTAGTTGTACACAATAACTGATCAGCTAGAGTTACACGACGCTGTCTCACCAAGGCGCAAATTATTCTTGTACAAAGTCAGTGTCACCTTTCAATAGTCTCAGCAGTTAACACTAGAACAGAGGGCGTTAACCGTTTTATGTTGTCAAATGAAGCAAGGGTTGCTACGTAACTTTAACTCTCTTTTTTTCTCCTCCTAAAATTCTCTTTGTGTACCAATCACAGATTCATTTTTCTGCATCAAGAGTTCAAGACTAAAACCCCTACCTTTTCCAAACTTCTTGTCATCCGAATCCATCAGATTGGAGCTTGATCTATGCAGACTGCATCATCACCTGAACTTAAATAAGGTAAAAATGTCATGAACATATGCGCAACGGTAAACTAAACTAGTTTTGCAATGAACTGACAATGATATACAATTGATCTCATTTCCCAGAAGCGGACTTTAACATAAATGCATACGCAAGTACAAAAGACATGTTCCACCCCACCCCACACAAACATCAACAGGTAGTGCAGGACCAGCTAAATCCATCAGTCCATGACAGGATGTGAACAAAGAAAATACTATATCATCAACAGATTTTGATTTGCTCATCTTGCTGGCACAGTATCAGAATGGCTCGACCTTTTGTAACAGCAGGATTATGTCAAGTACAGAGCACCGCAGTTTTTGCAAGTCACATTATATGCTCAAAATAACCTTTCATCAGTTCCTCGCAAAGCACGGTGAATGTTCTGGATATAATAATATGGAGAACACGGGGAAAGGATTCTGCCATTGTTGGTAGAGGAACAAAGGTCAGACTGATATCATACAATCAGGGCGAACATAACCAAGCTGTGACTAAACAGGCAGTAGATGCACAGAGCCAGAAATTGGATCAAGCCTCCAACGTCCAGAAATATAAACAGAAAGTTCAGAATTCTTCATGCCATGACCAAGCTTAAACCTTACTCAATTAACTAGGGGGCGGCATCTGGTGTATGAGGGGAGAGGAGGGGCAGCTTTTGTGACCTTTCTCGGCCAGGCTCCGGTTGAGCTCTTCTAGTGGAATACAGTAGGGGCGTTCTTTCCCCCACCAGCCGAGTTTTTTTTTCCCTCACTCAATTAGCAATTTTTTTCTTACTCCATAAGCAATATTTGCTCTGTTTTGTCTTTTCCCTTTGTGGTTTAGATGGTCACGCGAAGCAGGCGTACTACAGCATTTGGATATCAAAATAGGGCTTAAGAAAGAAAATCAAATCGACGAAGTTTAGCACTGCTTTCTGTTTGCACTATGATAACATTGTTTGCATTAGGCATCACACAAAAAGTACAGTGGGTGCCAGGTAAAAACAGAGTACTACATAGACCAGAGCAGAATGCCACTACACCATTCCATATCTAACGCTAAGATAAAATCAGGCAAGTAGCCGACCAAAACAAGAACACCAGCAACTGACCTATTCCTACAACCAAACCAAACCCCTTAACCGTAATTATTACCAGCAGAATCTAACAGATAACCAATGATAACAGCAAGCGTCGCCACTAGCGCACAGTTGAATTAAACAGCCCTTGAAAACAGGGACTGACATACTCCTAGGGTTGGATTAGGTTCAGTAGAGCTCCCCCAAAATTAATTGGGAAATGAACTGCCAAAAAATGACCTCATGCGCTAAGTAAGTCGAACCTTATCGACCCATGGATGGACCAAATGCACAAGCAGAGCGGCGCATGGCACGCCAACACGCAACTTAACTGAATGGAGTTTTGAATTCGATTCCTCACGGTCCGCAGCAGAGAACGGGTCACTTCCAATTTCCAACACACGGGACGATCACGAGCTCGGATTACTCACCAGCAGAAGGAATCGAGCCCTGAGTCCGCACGAATCTCCGTCCCCCACGGCGAGCCCTGTGCCGGCAGAGGACGGCGGCGGGGAAGCGGGGGAGGGCGATGCCGACGACTCTCGACAAGCGAGGAGTTCCGGTGGACGCAAGGCCTGTCACGCAGTGCCCCGTCGCTCCCTCCGTCGGAGACGTCGCCGGCGGAGAGGCACGGCGGCGGTAGCGGCGCGCAAGAGAGAAGTTCGGGAACCCTCGACGACTCCACCACCTCGATTTCGCACCTTTCCCGTTCCGCCCGAATACGGATTCGATTTTGATTATATACGCCACGTCACTCTATAGCATACTCTGTTTAGCAAAGGAGGATTTCCAAAACAGTCATGCAAATCTATGTGCCACCAAAATATGGGCAAAAAGAGGAATTTAAGTTTTATATGATGGGGACTTAGGGTTAGGAGGGAAGGATCTACCTGTGCGCACCAAGACGAGAGAGATCCTTGCAAGGTGCGGCGTTAAGATCGTCGGCGTCGATGAGAGCGGCGAAGTAGCGGAGACAGAGTAGAATGTTATCGAAGTCAGAGAAGAATCGTCGTGCTAGCAAATGAAGATGGGAGGAGAGAATGTCAGAGGGCTTGCTAACTTAAGACTGCGTCCTTGAGGTAGAGATATGCAGGCAGCCTTGAGGCAGATATCTAGCTACAAATCAGAGTAGGCGAGTAGAGGGGGGGGGGGGGGGGGGGGGGGGACGGGAACGAGGACGATGTTATAAAGACAAGTGTAGAATAAAGGACAACTCCACGTTCGACGTTGGTTAGGCGGCGTAGAAAAGTGGTTGAGAGATATAGATATCTTAAACAATTGATACCAAGTGGCATCTTTGAGTCCACGTGTCATGCACTTCGCAACCGACCATTTACCCTTCAGCCATTGAACTTCGGTTTTAGTTTCGAACTCATCCTCAATCTAAGGTGTCAATCCGTATGGCATGTTGAGCCACAAAATGTCCTTTTGTTGAGTCTTCCATGCAAGTACTGAAAATACGTGTTTTTACTTTTAATAGGACGGCTCATGTATATAGCTAAATAAATAGCAAGAAGTGATGTATTGGAGGGATCTGTTCTTGAAAGGTCCAAAGTTCAAGTTCAATATTGCGTGAAAATGCAGGTTCAATTTAGCAGCGCTCGCTGACGATATGCCAATGTGAACTGCCACCTCAAACAAGAAACGCAATTGGACCCAGAACCATAATTTAGCCCGTTTCAAAGTTCTAGGATGAAATTGAGCGTGTAGCCAACCTGGGCTCCGGCTCCTTTGTTTTGCATAAAGGAAAATATCCGAGGAACCACTATAATCACTAGAAATTTTAGTTTGAATGTTCATCTCGGGTTCCGCGGGTGATTGAGTCGAGGATGAAGAATGAGGGACGAATTTAACCGTTCCATCTATATAATGGCCACAACCGTAAATAACGGGTTGAAGTTGGCACCGATTTGAGTTGGTGTTGTGAGTATTTAAAGAAAGTCGGATGCACGAGTTGAAAATTGAGGCACCAATCTGCGTCGTTTTTCTTCCTTCTCGATCTTGTCTTGTTTCTTCTAGAATCAAATGCTTCTCTGGAGTATCTAGTTATATCTTTACGTCGACTATTAACCAGTACAGGATTGAGTCACATGTATTGAGTGAGTTTCTCAGGTGATTAGATATGTACGTTTGTTACATTGAGTAGGAAGTGTTTTTCAATTCTTGTGTACCTAAACCCGAGCTCGCATGTCAAGATCGTCAGATCGAGCTTTTTTGCAGCATTCTTGCTACCATGATCGTCCTTGACGACAGGGTCAACTGTGTCCCCATATAGAGGCACACCCCTTTGCCCGTCCAACAAAACGGGACAGACTGACAGAAGCAACATCGGGATATACAGACAACATATTTGCAACATATTTACACGGACAGGCAAACTGTTTTTTCTTCTTTTCAAACTTTCCACCAACAGTGTACACAGATTTGCAGTTCTACAAATGGACCTGCCCCCGTACTATACAAGCAACCAATATGGATTCCTGCACACTCCGACTTCCCTGATGTTAGCAACCACCCCCACGACCCAAAAAATGGTGCTAGCTACAGGGTACGAGTTCCAGGGGGTGAAGCAGGTGGTCACATCCGAATATCTCAATTGTAAACAGCAAAAAAGAATAAACCAAACACATTGAGATGGTTTCTGTCGTCAGTTGAGGAGATGGAAATAAAGCCAAAGAACGTAATGGAGATCCTGATAGCTGCCAGTTGAGCATGCTCGTGAGACGGATTCCACCTGGACCACCACCTGTTTCACTGAAAGTCTGAAACCACCCCTGCAGCTTCGTGTTATCTGTAGTTACAGCATTGTGCTCGGCCAGCTGATAATTTATCCCAGAGGCACATCATCTGCCTGGGAGACTGATAATGCGCCGTGAAGTAGCTATTGACGCAGCCGAACTGGCAGAATCTCCAGCTGTGAATGTATTGAACAGGAGCAGTGACATTGTAATCTTCAACCCACATGCCCATGCTCACGTCTTCCATCTTGAACAACTGCCAGCACGAGAGAAGATGACCATCAGGCATTACTGGTACAAGCAGGGTGTAAACAGATGCATTGCAGTTCAGAGAAAAACTCACCCGAAGAGAGTGATTGGCATGCCGGGATGCAATATCCTTCGCAATGTCAATCGAGATAACATAGCCAGGTCCATTGGCATACGGGGGATACACTGCTTCAGGCCATTCCTGCAGGCACACGCGTTACATGAGCACAGATATGCAAATCAATGATGTTTACGCTAGAAGAAATTATGCTAAGGTACCTCATAGGTCACGGCCCATTTGCCTCTTCTTAGAGGCCTGTGCAAAAGATTTAAGTTGCCCAGGTAAAGAGGTAAGCTTCTGTTGTAGCTGGTGATTTGTTGCAATACAACATCCAGCCGCACAAAGGTGTCATCATCACACTTCATAATATACTCTGCAGTAACATTTTGCACCTGCATACAGAAAATGAGAGCCAATTGTTTACTGATATGCTCAAGGGTGGCTATCATAATATGTGAAGAACTGTTAGCATGACTCACCCCATATTGGCATATAGCAACAGTTTTCAGAACCACTAGCTCATACCGGTCGATAAATGGCAGAATGACTATGTCTCCAAAATATTCTGCTTCCTTCTTAAGCGCCGCGTTTATCTCTTTTCTATGGCTCTGCAGCAAACATGACAGTCTCAGACTTGTGGTGCTACTGCTCTATGATGATTGAACTATAGCATGGTACACCTTATGCCAGGATAAGGCACTAATCTGCCGTGAAATCATGAGAATTTATCTTACCAGAGCAACAAAGAACCGAGCGACCGCATTTCCCAATTGGATAGCGGGAAATTGCATCCAGGTTTTCCTAATAGCCATGCGCTCAGCGAAATGGTTTGTAGCTGAGAGGATACCGATAAAAAGCTGAATGGGCTCCTCTGGCAAAGGACGAGCCTTCCACCTATCGGTCATTTCCAAGACTTGCTGGAGAGAAAAACTAGGATGGGCCCTTGGAAGGGCAGTTGCATAAACAGACTGAACGTCTACGCCCCCTGTTACGGCTAAACCCGTCGCATCCTCAAGACCAAATCCCTGATAAACATCAATAACAAAACGAAGTAATCAGCTTCGCTCACGGAACATCAAAACATCCCTGCAACGGGAAAAAAAATCTTTGCCAGAGGAACTTAAAATATACCATCCTATGAGGAAACGAAGCAACATGGCGGCCTCCCACATTAATATGGTATCCTTCAACACCAGCTTGGATAGTGAGAACAAACATCTTCCCTTCTGAAAATGGGAACGGCCATGTCATTTCTGGCTTCTTAGCTCGCCCTATGAACCTGTTCAACCATGAGCTTGTCTTTGTTTCTTTCGTATTAACCATGTCGGGCCGCTCCCATTTCTCACATTTTTTGAACCCGTCGACTGCAACGTCAAATAACCGCAAGGATTAGTACAAACGCCAGAGCATTGCAACCAACAGCATTTTGGACATTGGTGGAATGTGATGCAAGTTGTCAATATAAAATGACTTAAAATTAGAAAATCCGGGATGTATAAGCAACTTTTATTGGTCAAAAGAAAGTAAGCCATTATTCATCCTTGCAGCGAAGTTTCTGCTTCTCAGAGTAAACCGTAAGCATCCATCCAGTAGCATAAACCTCAGAAGCAAACAAATATAGGACGAGGCAACGGACAAACAGCATTATCTTAACAGGTCAATAATAACTAACATCTGGTCAATATGGTCAAAACTTCAAACGGTGTGTGCCTGATGGAATAATTTACATACAGTTTAGGTTACAAACATTACAAATTACTTACCACATTGGGAAAAACTGGATACTGGCGCAGTTCAATTAAGCAAAGCATAAATAAGTACAAGCGTAAGCCTGCTTGCAATGCAGCCAAGGTTTTCTCATGCGTGTCATCAATCGGAAACAAACAGCAGGGGACTGGTGGAGTTGATCGCGTACCTTGGTGATCCTCCTTGGAGGGGATGCCGTCGCAGCGCTGCGCCCTGCCCCACTGCATCCGGAAGCAGGTATTCATCTCCAGCACGGGACGGCCGCTCCAGTCGCCGCGCAGCCGCGGGTTGAGGTGGAGGATCCTGGGCGGCTCCTCGCCGTCGGCGGCGCGCAAGCCGCGGAGCTCCACCGCGAATTGCGCCACCATCACGGTCCCGTTCCCGGCGCCGCTCCGCTCCACGGCCTCGGAGTACTCGGGCCGCGCCGCCCGCGGCGTGCCCACCACCGTCACCGCGGACCCTGCCGCCAGCCCGCAGGGCAGGAACGCCGCCGCCGCCGCGTCCCCGCCGAGCGCGAGCGACCCCGGGCACTCGGCCCCCTCCCCGCCCCCGCCGCCGCCGTCGCGGCGGGACACGATGGTGTCCACGTCGCCGGCGAACGCGGACGCCGCCTCCCACGCGGCCGCCCCGAGCGCCCACGCCTGGGCCGCCATCCGCTCGAGCTCCGTCGAGTTCCCCTGCTGGCCCCACCGCCTCCCCTCCCCGCCGGCCTCGCGCCGCCGGAGGATCTCGCCGGTGATGCGGCCGTACCCGGACACGCCACCGCCCACCGCGCCGCGCGCGGGGGCACGCTGCTGCGGCTCCTCGACCTGATGCCGCAGCTGCTCGCTCGCGCCGGCGTCGGACAGCCGGCCGACGGCCGCGGCGGCAGGCGCCCCCTCGCCGCCAAAGCCGGCGAGCTTGACGGACACGAAGAGCAGGTACGCGAACGCCGCGGCGGCGAGGAGGGGCGCCAGGCGGCGGCGCGCGCGCACCCTGCCGCCGAGGAAGACCTCGGAGCTGCGCGCGCGCTTCATGGCTCCGGCCGGCGGCGACGGCGCCAGGGGCGGGCGTGAGTTCCGGACCCGCGAGCGGGCCCGGATCCGAAATGGCGCGGCGCGGCGCTTCCCGGGTCTGGCTGGGATCCGTCGTGACGTGCGAGGCGTGTGAAGCGATGGGCTTTGGTGGTTGGTTAAGAGATAACCATCGACAGCGAGGCCGTTGTTGCTGACCTGGCGGTTACTTAAGATGCTGGTGATGCAGGGGGTTACTCCTGCTTGCTTGTGTTCAGAGTTACTGTACCGGTTACTGAGGTGTTTACTGCCAGTGGAGTTACCGGAGTAAGGAGTATACATTTAAAGTAAGGAGCACCTTGAATGTTTCAAAAAAAAAGTAGCACCTTGAATACATTGGAATGAATTAGCGTGAAGCTCATTGTGGTTGCATCCTCACACACGGCATAATATAATCCAAAAGCTTGGACTGCCATGTGTACTGTATTGCTCATTTCCGAACTTAAGACGCTCAAGCATGCTAAGACTGACTCCAACAAGGAGTTGCAGTTTTCAGAGGCAAACGGCTCGTTGGCTCGCGTGAACAGTGAAATGCACTTCAGTCGAATCGCAACGTCTCCAACAGCGAAGCGCAGCTGCCTCGCCCCGCATTCACTTGCCCTCGCCGCGCGCGCACACCATGTCCGTGGCCGCGCCCGCGCCCGCGCCGTCGCCTGCGCCAGCGTCGCTCCCGGGCTGCCCTCGCCTCCTCGTCCTTTCGCCTTGTTGTCTGTGGCTGAGCGCACAGGCAGGGCCCGCGCGGTGGCGCGCGGAGGAGCGGGCGCGAGGGTGGCGGGGAGGATCGGGCAGGAGCCAGAGAGGAGAAGGGGCGGAGACGCGTGGAGGAGCTGGGCGAGAGTGAGAGCACAGGCGGAGGCGCGGGGCGGGGAGACGGCGGGTGGGCGCAGGCGCTGCAGAGGCAAGCCGCGCGGTGGCGGCGGTGAGGGCGCGAGGGCAAGGCGCGGCGCTGCCTGACCCGGCGACCATCCTGCGGCGGCTGGAGGTGGCGACGGCCACTCCTGTGGAGGAGAAGGAGACGGAGAGCGACATGGAGTCCTCGTACGACGGTTCGGCGGAGGACGAGGCGCCCAAGGACGGGATTCAGGGGAGGAGGAAGGAGCCGTTCGCCGCGCTCGCCTGCGCCATCCCCGACCCCGGGCCCGCCTCCGCCGCGCTCGCCTGCGCCCTCCCAGGCCGCCTCTCCGCCACCGCGACGGCGACCGCAGCCTACCTCCGCGCCGCGCCGCGGCGCCGCTGCTCACCCCGCGCCGCCACGGCCCCCTCGACGACCAGGAGGGTGACGCGCTGTGCCGCGCCCGCGCCGACCTGCTCGCCGCCGCACTCGCCTCCGCGGTGGCCACCGCTACGCGCACGCGCCCGTCTTCCTCGGCCTGCCCGCTTCCTTCCTCCTCGTCGTGCCGTGCCGCCGCGCTCGTCTCCGCGTGCCCGCCTGCACCGCGCCGCGCCGCCGTCGCCGCCGCGCTCTCGCCGCCCTCGTGCACCTCGCGCCGCCGCATCTCCCGCTCCCGCTCTCCTCGCGCGGCTCCTGCAGAATGCAATCGAGGAGATCCCCAGCCGCCGCGCAGCGCGTGCCCCGGCCGCGCCCAGAACCTCACCCCTCCGCCAGCAGTGGAGCGCCCCAGACGAGGAGGTGGTGGCGTCGGCGACGGCCGCGCTCCGGGATGCCACGCGGGAGAGCGCGAGCGGCGGCGCGCGATGTGCACGCCGCGCCTCCTCAGCGCGCCGCAGCAGGTCCTGCTGCTCCCGCGCCACGCTCGCCGCCTTGCTCCTCCCCACCGGCAGCTCGACGCAGCTCGCCGCCTTGCTCCTCCGCGCGCCGCCCTCCACCCGCAGGTCCCATCCGCGCCGCCGCGTCCCGCGGCCCCGCAGCCCCGTCCGTGCTCCTTCGCGTCGCGCCAGGCTCCTCCGCCGCGCCACGCCGCGCCCACCTCCCTCCGCCTCCGCAGCACGCCCACCTCCGCGCCGGGCCCACCTTCACGCGAATGCAATCGAGGAGAGAGGCGCTCCATCTATGCGCCGTCTCTCTCCTCGAACGCAAAAGTGCAGCATGTCTTTGCGCATCTGTTGGAGGTCGTTCGACGAGGCACAGTGTAGCTCCGCGACGCAAAAATGCGTTTGCGCCCCGCTGTTGAAGTCAGCCTAACACCACACACGTAGTGCAGTTTATGCACTGTGCTGCTACTAGTAGCTTTTGTTACTTTGAACTGGCGTTGGGCTTCGATGATCACCGTGAAACTGTTGATAAGCACGGCGATTGGGTTGGAGGCTGTTGTTATTTAAATTTACCACTAGTGCGGCCAGCCCTGGTTGTGAAACGTGCGGGTGGCTAGTGTCGTGACAGAAGGACGAAGGTCGTCGTCGCCGTCGTCCCTATTCGCTGTCGCCCCCACCTGGCCAGCTGTCCGGGCCACCTGCACGTGCGCGATCCCCCCGCCGCTGCTGGGCCGGCCCAACTCGACCGCTCTCGCATAACAGCCCAGTCCAAACAGGCGCTGTGGCCCACCCACCTTCTCGTTCCGACGTCACCGCGCGCAAATCCTATACGTAGGGCGGGCGAGGGGTTCGTTCGTATCGAACGGTGTTTGAGATTCGTGCTCGGACTAATGAACGGCTGGGACTTCATCTCTTACCTCCGGCTCCGGCGTGAGCGACTCCGACGGCGGCGAATCCCGGCAACGGCAAGGTTAGGGTTCCGGGTTAGGGGTTCGGGTTTCGGGGTCGGGGGGAGAGCTCCATGTCTCCGGGCTGTAGAAGGAGCTCCGGGGGGCGGCGGCCGCGACCCGGCGGTGGGAGGTGGTGGCGGCGGGGCGGCGAGGCGGCGATGGCGCCGCCGGCCGCGGGAAGGTAGGAGGGCGGTGGGCGAGGTAGGCGGCGGGGGCGTCGTTGTTGAAGAATTTAGCGTGGCGGCGGTCCGCGGCGGCGAATCCGGGCGGCGGTAGCCGTCGGAGACAGGGAGGAGGTTGGCGGCGGGGGCGTCGGTGTTGGTGAATTTAGCGCGGCGGCGGAGGTGGGCGGGCCGCGACGGCGCCGGGCACGGCGACGGCGAGGCGGCAGGGTGACGGGCGCTGGCGGCGGCAGCGCTGGGTGCTGTGGCGTCCCGATGAGGAAGAAGATGCTGTGCGGGCTGTGGGCTGATGTCTCGCGGGCCGTGGCTGACCTATCGTTCCCATCCCGTCGGACGCGCTGCGCATAGGGAGTCCCGTCACCGCGTCCTGCGCTCTCGTGCAGTCGTGCGCGCCCCAGCTCTGGGCCAGGAAGGCCCCATGGACTGGCAGCCGAGTAGTCGGCACGCATGCGAGCGAGCGAGCGGACGACCGGCGGCCCCGATGACCCGTCCCGTCCGTCGCGCAGGCAAGGCAAGGCATCCACTCCTCTTCCTGCACTGGCACTGCCGTCCGGGCCAACAGCCAGGCAGCCACAGCGTCAGGTCCCATCGTGTCGGCACCGCCGTCTCGTCTCGTCCCGGCTTTCCACGCCGAAGACGTGGGCGCGGGGAGCGAGGCAGAAGGGCGGCGGAGTCGTCGGACTCGGGCTGCGTTCGGATGCAAGTTTATAGGGCTCTAAAGTACTGTAGCTTGTCACATCAATAATTCCGGCACGATTTATGTGTACTAAACAAAGTCAAATTACAAAACTAAGTCCAGGACCTCCCTTCTATTTCGCGAGACGAACGTAATGAGGGTAATTAAGCGGCGATTAGACGATGGTTACTGTAGCATCACTGTGTCAAAACATTGATTAATTAGGCTCGTTAGATTCGTCTCGGAAAATAACGCCCATCTGCAAAAAGGTTTTGTAATTAAATTTTATTTAGTACCCCTAAATCGTAAGATTCTTTTTACTTTAGAGGGGTAAACTTTAGAGGGCACTTTAGAGGGCTCATCCAAACGGGGCCTCGGAGTCGCGCCGGCGACTGCAGCAACAGCGGTCAGGAGCTCTGCAGGACTGGGCGCCCAGGCAAGTACGACCCGGCTGCATGGAGATGCTTGGTTACAGTAAAAGGGTAAAAAGGGAGAAAGGGCTGCGCTGGCGGTGCTGGTAAAACTGATGAACTACTCCAACGTGCGCGTGGCAAGTTGAATGGTCGCCGCCGGCGTTAACATACGGACCAAAATTTCCGCCCTACTACTACTACTCGAGCTAAAAATAAAAACCAATTTGGACCAATTTTTCTTTCGTCATGACAATCACACGAGTACTACACTGTACACAAAGTTCCTACCGTACAAAACTTTGAACTGCATGCATGGCGCACGTACGTGGGGTGGCAGGCCGCCGGCACCAGTCACGGTGCTACACACGCCCTGCCTGGCTCCCACACCCATCGTGCGAGTTGTCATTCCGTCTGGGCTCGTCTGACGTCGTAGTAGTACTACTCCTAGTAAAAAGGACCGTCCACGGCTCGTCTGACGGTCCAGATCGTCGTCCGGCGCGTGCCACACGACGTCGTCCCACGAGTGGAAGGAATCCTCGTACGACGACGAGAGTGACCCGGGTAGGAGGAGGCGGTGATGAATGACGACGATGCCCTTGCACGTGCGCCGCGTCGGCTGAGGCTTGTGTGGGACGTCGCGGACCTCGAGAAGAAGAGGGGTGAGGGTGGGATGGGTAATTCGCGCGCGCGCTTGACCCCATGGTACTGTACCGGGGAAGCGGGTTCTTCTCTCTCTCCTGTCTACGTACGATTTTGCGGCCGTGCTCTCCTCGGGCTTTTGGTCCGTGCGCTTTGAACAATCCTCCGTTTCCCGTGTACGATTGTGATTTTTCATTTCAAACAAAATTACTAGCAACAGAGAAATCGAGTATTACAGATTGATATTTCATTACACCTTCTAAATTAATTAGAAAAAAAAAGTTTGGAACCAAAGTATACATCGACCCAGCCGTATGTGAACTGATCAACTTGAGTTACATGACCCACACCATGTGCAATTGTCTGCTCGCCCTTGCATGAATTTTGGGTTGTAACTTGACCTGGACCAAACGTGTGGCCGAGATTTAGCCGCGGTTGCGGAATAACCCTTAAAGTTGTCAAATTTACATGACTCCTCGTGTTTTCTGTTATTTTCATATTAGCGAGCGAGGTTTATGCTAAATGGTTTTCTGTTATACAACGTTGCACCAAGGTTTTTACTATATTTTCAGTGTTTATTTGTGTTACTACAAATATAGAAGTAAAACAATGAGACATGTGATCCCTTAGTAGTAACATTCACCAACTCATTTCAAGGGGTAGTTGTATGCTTATTTAGATTCTACTAATAATTTGGTGCCAGTATATTCAATATGTTTAGCTATTTAATGGCTATGTATTGATATTTTCTGTTTATTTGCACAGCCAACTCGTTTGTTGAAGTCTAGCACAAACCGTGGTGAGGTTGCTGTTGTTTTTGATGCCGTGAGTGGTACATGAAAAAAGACCTTGTCGAAGGTAGTAGTAGTAGTATGTCACAAACCTACGATTTGACCTGGAGAAACCCAGTCAAAACCTTCAAAATCACAAAAAAAAAAAATTAAAGCTTTGAAAGAGGGTAAAGCCGAAGAAATAAGGGGGTGTTCGTTGCACCCCCTCTAAACTTTAACACCTGTCACATCAAAGAGAATCTTACTATTTAAACATATTTTTTTTTGAGATTACACAGTACAACTAAGATACTCACAACGCACGCACACTCATCCCTATGAACGCACATACGCAAACCCTAACCCTATGAGCATCTTCGAAGACTGAGCCGGCAAAACCTATGTCACAACCCCCCTCTAAATCGCGAGACGAATCTAATAAGCCTAATTACTCTATGTTTTGCTACAGTGATGCTACAGTAACTATCGTCTAATCACGCCTTAATTACCCTCATTAGATTCGTCTCGCGAATTCGAGCGGAGTCCTGAAATTAGTTTCGTAATTAAACTTTATTTGTAATCACAATATTCGTTAGAAAACCCTCTAAAGTTTAGACCCCCTGCATCGAACCCTCTAAATCTGCCCTTTTTCCAGATATTTTTTACTATCTCCCAGAAGCACTCTTCCTATTCTCGGCTTCCCCATACTTCCTATTCTCGGCTTCCCCGTAAACCCGAGAAAGAAAAAGGGAGGAAAGAAACACCGCACCACCACTCCACTCCACTCTCCGCTCCTCGATCCAGCCATGGCGGCCTAGCCCCCTAGGGTTCGCCCCGCCCCCACCAAGGCCTCTGCCGCCGCCGCCTCCGCCTCGCTCCCAGCTCCCGCCTCGTTCTCGCGCCGCCCGATTCGGCCGCCGGTGGCGAATGGTGGGCCGGTCGGTGCTCGGAGCCGGGCGTGACCGCGCGGCGGCGCCGCGGACCGAGGTTTCCTGAGCTCGGCGGCGGTTTCTCGGGCTCAGGGGTCTCGCTTCCGCTTCCTGACGCTGCCTGAGCTTGGGTCCGGTGGCGGCGTCGTGCGGGTGCGCTTGGTTTTGGTGTGCCCGCGCGCAATGGGGATTTGAGTGTCGGGTGAGTCACCGCGGCGTTCTCGGTTTCACAAGTGCGTGGGACTGAGCTCGAAAGGCTGCTTCTTCTTGATCTGATGAGCTCGGGGCCGGTCTCCTGCCTCGGTTTCTCCGCGCGTTTGCTCTGTCGGCTGCAAAAAAACCAGCTTCTTGGATCAAACCGTGCTCACTTGGGCGCTGTTCGTCAGTTCTTGGGCGAAAGATTGGAGATTTGAGGTGTTGCTTTGCGAGATTGCTTAGGATTCTACCGCAATGAGTTTGGCAATGGTGCGGGCTCGCCACGACAGTCCCGGGTTCGGCTAGGGACTTCTTCAAGCAGAGATAGCTGCTGCCGGTGGGGGTGGGGAAGCCAAGTGGGAGGAGGCGGCAGCAGCAGAGGAAGAAATGTTCTTGGTGCAAGGGAAGCAAGCAAGCGTTGCTGTTGGGAGCATGTTGAGGTGCTGAAGAGTAGGAGCTCCCACGGTCGGTGATTCTCCGGTGTTGTGAAGCTCGGTCTTCTTGCCTGGGCCTTGTTGGTGGTTGGAGATGCAGCTCTCACCGTCCAAGATGGCGGATGCCTCCCCCGAAAGTGAAGGTATATCTCGGATCAGGATTCAGCATTGTTTCAGTTGTATTACTGTCTCCATCGTTTACTGAATTATGGAATGTTGTCATTGGGCATTATGCCTACCCCAACTTGCTTGCGATTAAAAGGCTTTGCTGAACTAAAGAAATTAGCAAATTGGGCCTGCTCTTGATGTGCATGATTACAGGCAGCCATTCTCTCCATTGCTGACTTAGTAACACTCCACAAAATATCCGCTTGCATTGCTTGATTTCATCCATTGATCACATATTGACATGTTCTAGCATTATTGATATTCACTGAGCCTCCTCTTGTCTGTAGCCAAGTACAAATAGTGTCTTCACATGAACTCTGCTTTCTGGTGGCTTGCTGTTCCGCTCATGTGTGTTTGGCATTTTGCAGGGGAACAAAGGTGTCTGAACTCGGAGCTGTGGCATGCATGCGCTGGGCCCCTTGTGTCTCTGCCTGTGGTTGGGAGCCGGGTCGTCTACTTTCCACAGGGCCATAGTGAGCAGGTTGGTCACTCATCTTGTGCACCAATATCTATGAAGACAAGACATGGCTGAGTTTGTTGACTTAAGTTTATTTGAGTTGCAAACTAGGAATAAGAAGAATCACTTGTGCTTTTCCTTTGTGCTTAAAAGGTTATTTTGGTAATAGACTCATTGAATAAACATAATAGGACCAAGGATTCGACTGAAAAATTACTTTGGCCACTATATCAATAATAGCAGGAATCACTATCGTTGGAAAAGTGCATTTGAGGTCTTGTAACGTTATTGGCTGATTGATCAAATCGGTTAAAGTGAGTTCATTTCATACAGGTTGCTGCATCAACAAACAAGGAAGTTGATGCTCAAATCCCTAACTACCCTAATCTACCTCCTCAGTTAATCTGCCAGCTTCATAATGTCACCATGCATGTGAGTTCACACTTAATGGATCATCTTGTAGTTTTTTTAAAAGAAGTGTTATGAGATGATTTTGTCGTGCTAACACAGGCTGATACCGAGACTGAAGAAGTTTATGCCCAGATGACATTGCAACCATTGAGCCCGGTATTTTACCACTTAAACTCTGTGCCCTTACCATGAATTCTTGTGAAAGGTTCTCTCCAAAGCTATGCACTTATCAAGTAATTCTGTGAGTAGGAGGAGCAAAAGGAGCCTTTTCTTCCAATTGAATTGGGTGCTGCTAGCAAGCAGCCAACTAATTACTTCTGCAAGACGTTGACTGCAAGTGATACAAGTACCCATGGTGGATTCTCTGTGCCACGTCGAGCAGCTGAGAAAGTCTTCCCTCCACTGGTTTGTATTTGAAGATGTTGAGTTGAACTTTAGTTGCTTTAAGCTTGATAAAATTCTGATAACTGGTCATTTGGATGCATTCTTTAAACTGATTATTTCTTTAATCTGCAGGATTTTTCACAACAACCTCCGGTACAGGAGCTGATTGCTAGAGATCTACATGACAACGAATGGAAATTTCGACATATTTTTCGCGGTATGTGCTCAAACCATGGCAACAGATGCAGATATGATTAAGGCCTGATATAACAAGTTAATAAAAACTTAAATGTTCACAAAAAAGGTGCTATGTCTGAGCAGTTTTCAATAGTTTCATGTCTCGATTTCGCCATATTTTTCGTGATGTGCTCAAACCATGGCAACAGATGCAGATATGATTAATGCCTGATATAACAAGTTAATAAAAACTTAAATGTTCACAAAAAAGGTGCTATGCCTGAGCAGTGTTTATCTGGGAAAAAATGTTTTGCCTTCCTTTACCCGCTGCTGCTCTGTATCGCGAAGAAGCTGATGCATCAAATTCTATCTGTTATACGAATATTAACTTCTTTGTAACTTTTAATTATTGTGCAGGGCAGCCGAAAAGACATCTCCTGACAACAGGTTGGAGTGTTTTTGTAAGCGCAAAAAGGCTAGTAGCAGGGGATTCTATTATATTTATCTGGTACTTTTCAGCTGAACAATCCTTTCCTTTGTGTTAGAGGTTGTATGTTTTTGCCAACACTAAGTCATTTTCAAATTTTACAGGAATGATAGCAATCAACTTCTTTTGGGAATTCGTCGTGCAAATCGCCCACAGACTGTTATGCCCTCTTCTGTGCTATCAAGTGATAGCATGCATATAGGTCTTCTTGCAGCAGCGGCTCATGCTGCAGCCACAAATAGCCGTTTCACTATTTTCTATAATCCAAGGTATGAACATATTTTGTATCATTCTGTTACTATATTGCTCATCTCATTCCCCCTCATCTCATTCCCCCACCTAATAAAAAAAGGTAATCTTTTTTCAGGGCTAGCCCTTCTGAGTTTATCATTCCACTAGCTAAATATGTGAAAGCTGTTTACCACACACGTGTGTCTGTTGGAATGCGGTTCCGAATGCTATTTGAGACGGAGGAATCAAGTGTGAGACGGTGAGTTGTTCAGCATGATAATTCTGTTATCTTGTGTCTTTCTCTTCTTTCAGATATATGTGATCTTAGGACTTCCTTTTCTTTCAGATATATGGGTACAATCACAGGAATAAGTGATTTAGACTCGGAGCGTTGGCCAAACTCACATTGGCGTTCTGTTAAGGTGATTTCTTTTATAACATGCCATGATTTTTAAAACAGTTTTTATTGTCCTTTTCAGCTCTCTCCAAATCTGTTGTGATAACATGTTTACATTTCATGGATCTCTTTGCAAAAACATGTTTATATTTTTAGTGATGACTGTTGATGGATTGATGATTGCTTTTTTACCTGAACCATGATACTTTTTTACCTCTACTTTACTTTTTGCCCTGTCTTTTTGTGTTTCTCTTGTCCTCGTTTTCTTGTGGGTTTCATCTCTAGCCTACCCCAACCTGCTTGGGACAAAAGGCTTTGTTGTTTGTTGTTGGATTGATGATTGCTCTGATACTGAGTTTCTGATACTTTAGGTTGGTTGGGATGAGTCTACAGCTGGTGGTGATAAACAGCCAAGAGTTTCACTCTGGGAGATTGAGCCATTGACAACCTTTCCAATGTATCCTACTGCCTTTCCTCTAAGACTTAAGCGTCCATGGGCTTCAGGACTACCCTCGATGCATGGCATGTTCAATGGTAGGCTGATTTATTACCGAAGCACTCATATTCATTCTGATGAATCTAGTCAGGCTTTCTCTAACCAATTTCTTTATGTATAACTAGGTGGAAAGAGTGATGATTTTGCTCGTTATTCTTCTCTGATGTGGCTTCGAGATGGAAATAGAGGGGCTCAGTCATTGAACTTCCAAGGACTTGGGGTGTCACCATGGCTCCAGCCAAGAATGGATTATTCATTGCTGGGCCTTAAGCCAGACACTTACCAGCAAATGGCTGCTGCAGCACTTGAAGAAATCAGAGCTGGGGATCATTTGAAGCAGACCTCTGCTCTTCTGCCAGTCCAAACCCAAAGTTTGAATGGTGGATTAAGTCCCTTGTATGGAAATCCTGTTCTACAGCAGATGCAGTATCAATCTCAGCAGACACCCCTGCAAGCAGTTCAGCAAGGTTATAATCAGAACACTGGTGGTTCTGGGTTCCTTCAGAGTCAGCTACAGCAGTTGCAGCTGCACAATTCCCCCCAAATGCAGAAGGAGCAAGAGCCGCCGCCGCCGCAGCAGCAAACACAGCAAGTTTTGCCTCAACAATCGCATCAGGAGATGCAGCAGCACTTCTCATCTGGTTGTCATGGTATTACCAGTGGCACCAGTGGCGCACCCGAGTCTGGATCTGTTTCTGGATCCTCATTCTACCAGCAGAAGATCTTAGAAGGAAACAGTGGTTTGGGTTTTCACATGGACAACAGTGGCCATAACTTCTCAAGCCACGAAACCTCGTACCTGTTTAGTTTGCCTCGAAACGGTCAATTAATGGCATCAGAGGGATGGCCTTCAAAGAGACTGGCTGTGGATCCTCTCGTTAATCTTGATGCTCAGTCTGTGCAACCCAAGCATGAGAAAGTAGATCACCAGACTAACATGCCTCACATTTCTGGCACCTTGCCACCGCTATCAGGAAGAGACAGTTCCAATGCCCGGGCTTGTGGCCCAAATGTTCAGTCTCACTTGCTTTCATCGTCATTTGCAATCCATGATGGCACAACAGTCAGGGGTGGTGGTGTTGGCAGCGAAACTGATTCTATAACCATAGCTTCTCTGAGGTACAGTGATATGAATTTGCTAACTGAGAGCAGCATGCCAACTTCTGGTTATTTGGGTGAATCAGGGGCGTTCAATTCTTTTGATGATGTTTGTGGTGTAAACCCACCACAAGGTGGAACCTTTGTGAAGGTGCGTGGTCACTAATTCCTACTTATGTAGAATAGCATTTTCTAGTAAGTTTTTCGGTGATGATTCTTTCACTTATCTTTGAATTTTGGTAACTGCAATAGATCCTTACTTTATGAGAATACTTAAGCATGACCACTAGACACTTAAGCAAAGACCTGATGATTTTTTTTTAGTGGGTTGGTGTAGCAAAGCAGTCAATTCCATCTTGAGATTACGAGAATGCTTAAGCATGAGCACTAGACACTCGGATGAGGCATAACACTATTGTTACGACAAAATTTTTTACTGATGTACGCTCCTGCGTGAACTAATGAGTTTTATTTGTTATACTTAGGTTTACAAATCAGGGTCCCTTGGGAGATCGCTCGATATCACCAGATTCAGTAGCTACTATGAGTTACGAAGTGAGCTCGAGCGATTGTTTGGCCTTGAAGGCCAACTGGAGGACCCTGTAAGATCAGGCTGGCAGCTTGTATTCGTCGACCGGGAGAATGATATACTTCTCGTCGGCGATGATCCGTGGCAGTAAGCACACACAGAGCAATCTTTGTTTCATATAGTCGTATTTGATTTTCATTCATATGTAAGCATAATCTTGCGCGTGCCATATTTTTCCAGGGAGTTTGTGAATAGTGTATGGTGCATAAAGATACTCTCGCCACAAGATGTGCAACAGATGGTCCGTGATGGAGGCGGCCTTCTGTCTGCAGCTGGTGCAAGGGTGCTCCAGGGCAATGTCTGCGATGACTATTCTGCGAACCATGATATGCAGAACCTCACCGGCAACATTGCACCTGTGGTGCCGCTGGACTACTGAGATGAAGACCGGAATCCGAACCAAATTTGGCGCTGCAGATGCCATCCATGATGGCCTGCGTTTCGGCGGTCTCTCTAGTTCATTTCACCAGGAATAACTTAAGTCGATGATATAGCTAGATGATCCGTTGTATCGCTATGATAATGGACATAATGTATGATAACTACTCTAGCTATGTAATAGCCATAGCCTAAGCTCTAGATGGCAGACAATAATTGTTCTACGAATTCAGGTAGTCACGGTAGAAGTGACCTAATCCTGTAGCAATATATAGTCTCTCATATCAAGTGCTGATGATTCCATGTGACCTAAACTATTTGAACTCGTCACCTATCTCAATCTTCTCGCCTCAAATTGCGGCTATTTGACCTTGTTGCGTGGCAGAAAAGTCAAATTTTTGTCCTGTTTTCGTTTGTAGTCTTTAGGCGTTGACCCGTTTATCTGCTTGGTTACTCCACGGTTTGCATGAATTACGGAGGAGCGTTGCGTATGTGCTGTATGACATCAGGTGTCATTAATAATGTTGGACTCATGCATGCTTCGCACAAGCAGTTGCGATGATCTTTCGGTTCTGCAGAGTTTCTTATTGAACGACTGTATATCATATTATGATCGATGGTCTTGTCCAAATTACTCTTTGGTTCTGGAAATGTTCGGTAGTATAAAGTAGATGATCTTTAGCACCCGCTATTCGGGGCTGCTGGCCTCGTCCAAAGTTTAGCACAGAGAGGAGTGTCCAAGAGCTAGTTAGAATAGGCTCACACACACATGACAAACACAGTCCTTATTGTGCAGGGCAACCAAGATGCACTGCAACAAATCAGCACATTCCTCAGAGAACTCAAATGCACCGCATAAGATAAAACTTGCGACGATTTCATGTACAAAGTTGGCGCCACGCTGCAACTACGATGATCAGAAAGCATATTCGTCAGGCTTCTTTTTTTTCGAAAGACATTCCTCAGGCTTCTTCACCCGGCAGTCAGTCAGTTCAGTTAAGCTGCAACCAGAGAGCAAAGCCTGGTCTGAACCCTGAAGCTGCTGGTCAGAGGAACCAGGTGCAGCACCGCCGAAACCTGGACGGCGCGCGGCCGGTCTTGCGGATGCGCTCCACCTGCCGCGCCAGCCGCGCCGCCTGCCGGCTCCGCCGCGCCTCCACCCTCGCCTGCTTGCCCTCCACCTTGTGGCTCAGCACCGACAGCCGCTTCGCCAGCTGCTGCTTCGCCCGGGCTCTCATCTGCTCCGCCTTCACCTGAAAACGCTTTGTTCAGTCAGTCACTCTGTCTTCCAGATGCGGTGTGCTGACCAATGCAGATTTCATTCCTAACTATAAGTTGTCAGCTGAATTGGTTTGTTTGATTATCCATTGAGTAAGTTTGATTTTCATTCTTTAACAAAGAGTGTCGCTCCTTTAGATGATCGAAATTAAGAAACAACCCTGAAACTGACCTCAGCCTGCTTCATCTTGGCTTCAAATTTGAATTGCTGGCAACTCTCCCATTCCTGTATCTTTGCCTCCTTTTTCTGATATCTGACGAATTAGGCACCAAAAGGAATTCAGAGTTGCATGTTTCCATAGGCATCGATTGGCACATTTCGAGCAAGAAAAATTTCGCGGGACTAAACTACTCACATACCTTGAGGCGAGCTTGCAATTCTGTGACTCTTCCCACGCCGCGGCGCGCGCTTCGAACTCTTTCGTCTTGAGCTCGTCGTCGATGTCCCCGGGAGCGTCCGCCGGCGCGGCGGCCTGGGCGGCGAGGAGCAGCCCCTCGTCCTTGCTGGCCCACGACGCGATGTTCATCTTGCCGAGCTGCAGCCCGAGCGCGGCGATCTCTCGCCGCGTCCTGAGCCGCAGCTCCCTGTCCGACGCGGAGGATGACGACGCCGCCGACGAGGTGCCGCCGCCGCCCCTCGGGCTGGACGGCACGGAGCAGAGCGGGCTGAGGAGCGACGGCGTGGCGGCGCCGGCGGGGGTGCCGCTCCGCGACTGCTCCTTGCTCGCGATGGGGGTCATCTCCGTCCCGACGTCGCGCATCGACACCGATAGCGCCGCCGCGGAGCGGAGCTTCTTCGGAGGCGGAGGCCGGCTCACTGACGACGACGGCGACGAGGACTTGGACGACGACAGCTCGGTGACCGCGCTGACCGCGGCGCCGCGGCCACGCGAGCTCTGGTCATCGTCGTCGCAGGAGGAGGCGCCGCCCTTGGATGACTCCGGCGCGACGCGGGGAGCGTGCGGGGGCGGCGGCGCGGCGGGCTTCTTGGAGAATATCGGGTTGGAGTGCACGACGTGGCGCCCGGCGATCCACTTCTCCGCGTCGTTCCACTTGGACGGCACCTGCCGGAAGAACGGCGCCACCGCCGCCGCTGCCGGGCCCCTCACCTCCCTGTGGAACTCGAAGTTGCCGCCGCCGTTCTCGTGGCCGCTATCGCCGCCGCTGTGCGCCGCCCGGCCGTGGCTTGCGTCGGAGCGCGACCGCGAAGAATCCGACCGGTCCTTGGGGTACTCTGCCGCCGATGGAAACGCTAACCGATCATGAACAAGACTGAACGGTGCAATGCGGCTGATTGTAAAGATGATTTTTTCAGAAAGCGTCAGAGGAACGCACCTTCGTCGAGCTCCTGCGCCAAGAGGCTGTTCTTGGGGTGGTCGTCGCCGTCGACGTCGTCGAGCCTCGACGGCGACGCCCGTGGCGACTTGCCGTTAGCCTCGTCCCTCTTGCCGCCCCCATGGGAGCCCAGCAGCTTCATCCTGAGCTTTGTTGGAGACATCACCCCCATCTGCATCAGAAACCACACAAGAGCAGGGAGTTTTTAAGTAGGAGCAGGCCGAACATTTCGTTTCCAATGAGGTGAAAATTAAACTGTGCCTCTCCAATGTTTATCAACAACCGTTACTTTTACGGTCAAACAGCAGTTACCGAGACATTGAAGCAATTGATCACAGAGGAATCAAGTGCTGCTATTACTGCCATTGAGAATTGTAGCACTAGTAATTGGCTGCAAAAATTTATGCCTTGCTTCAGCAAAGAACAGAGGGAACTGATTAACTGCTCCTGCCGAAGATTGCCATTGGAGAGTGATGTGAGGAGCAAAGGGGTATCTCCTGCCAGCTCCCAACCACACTGCTATCAACTCTGAACTTTGGACTAAGCAGCCATGAATACCACTGCTCCTTCTAGTCTGGGAAGCAAGCTGGGCCGTGGCAGCCGCATCTTAAAGAGAAGAAGCCCCAAAAGTGGATACGGTAGATCGTTCATTATTGGTAAATTTTTTGACCCACCCAAAAAGTGTTTAGTACAAAGAGAGGAGGAAAAGGGAGCGGAAGACAACAACGGCATCGGCAAGCTTCAAGTAGAGCTCGCTACAACAGGCATTGTTCAGAAAGAAAAACAGAGTTGCAGAGAAGAAACAAAACGGGAAGATGGGAAACAACGCCTAAGAAACGGTTGAGTTGCATGAAGCACAACTATAAGATGATGTACAGTACTACAATGGTGATGATACAATGCTAAGAACAGGCACGTTCATTACTCCAGCCCACACAAATGCGCAACCAAAATCGTGCGAGATCATGAACCGAAACAATTGAGAGAGGTGTGCGCGATTCGGTCGTTACCTGCGCTTTGTGTATCCTCTCGTACGCCATCGTCGCCGACGCCGTCCTTCTCCTTCTTTCTCCTCCTCAGCGAGCTTCAGCAGCAGCAATGGCGGCTGCGCGGCAGCAAGACGGAGGAGAGCAGCAACAGGGGCATGAAGTTCGAAGAGCGAGCAGGGCCGTCGTTGCTCGAGCACCCAAATGTGCGGTGCTGCAGCAGAGCTGGTAATATATATTCGCACGAGGGAGGCGCACACGTCGCGCTTGTTGGAGATGAGCCAAAGCATTGAAGCGTGCGGATCCGGTGTGGACCACCGCCGGCGCATTCATCGGTGTGGCTGCTCGGGTCGTGTGGAGAGCACTTGGATTTCTTTTTCTTTTCCCACTTCTTTTCTTTGAGATGTTTCTCCTGCACTTTCCGGTGACCAGTCTCAATTTAGGAATTCGAGTTAAATTCGACTAAATCGTTAGCATGTGAGACAATTTCCTCCAATCTGAGCATATACTACCATTTCTTTGCCCTGTTTTTTTGAACCGAGTTCTTTGCCCTGTTTAGCAGCTTGTTTCTGTTTGCTGCAACGCATTGTTGTTCCCGAGAACTGAGGCTCTCGGCACTCGTGTTCCTCTATATCTTTCTTCTAAAAGGAATATTCCGTCCTGGTCATCGAGATTCTCTCCTCTATATCAATTTCTCCCGCACCCATCCTTCCTCTATATCCTTCCTCTATATCAACTATCCTATATTTTATTCAATCATCCCAACTACCATCTTTTTCCTTTTCCCTTTTTCTATTTTTTTCTCCCCACCCCCTTTTTCTCTCCCTCTCCGCCCGGGCCATCCCCATTTTCCCCGCTCCCTCTCTCCTGCTTCTCTCCCCGGCGGCGCCCCTCCTCCTCCCCCGCCGGCATCGAGCTCGTCAAGCTGATGGCGCGGGCCTCAAAGCCTTCCTTCCTCGCCTCGATCCGCCCCGCCTTCCATTCTCCCCTCTTTCTCTCTCTCTCCTCCCCGCTTTCTCTCGCTCTGCGCACGCAGCACGAGCTCTCCGAGAGGGCGGAAGAGAGCGAGGGGCTCGAGGAGCGGGCGGGCGGGCGCACAGCAATGGCTGAGGCGGCGTGGAGTGCTCGGCGGGCGGGGCTCGCGGCGGCGCTGCTCCTCGTCCTCGTGGTGCTCGCCGGCGGCGTGGCGCTCCTGCTCGGGGGCGGTGACGGCGGGCGGGTGGTGCTCGACGGGCTCCGGTGAGTGCCCTCGCTCGACTTGTCGCTGAATGTGGGCGCGCCGTCATCCTCAAGATGGTCGGAGATCTCGGAGGCGGAGTGGTGCACGTCGATTTGTGCTTGAAATCAACGATCTGTGGTTCGAATCTTCGATTTGTGGTTCGAATCTTTGATTTGCAGCTTCCAATCTTCAATTTGTGGTTCCAATATTCGATTTGCCGCTTCTCCTTCGGGCTTGTGCGGCTTGGGCGGGCGGCGGGGCGACGGCGAGGCTCCGGCACGCGCGCGCGAAGCGGTTGGGGCAGCGATGGTGGGAGGCGAGCTGGGCGGGGCCCACGTGCCCATAGCGGGACTCCTCTGCTTCGCTAAATCTAGCGGAAGAAGCACCTTCCGCTTCGGTAGCGGAAGTGATAGAGGAAGCCGGTGCAGCTCCTCCTTACGGTAAAGGCTACTGGAGGAACGTATAGAGTTTCCCAGTGCGGGCAGCCTGAAGGATCATCACACAACTCCACACGGAACCATGTTCAAAACCGGCAAGTTTCTGCACCGCTTTGCGCTCTGCCCCTCCTCGGATTTTAAACTTCCGCTACTGCCAGTGCCAATTCCACAGTGGCCTATCGCCAGATGTTACGTGCGGTCAATCTCCTGCTGCAACCAAGCGACGGGTTGCAGAAATTTTTTCCTTTTCTTTTTACTGATGCTGCTGCTACAGCATCGCCATTGATTCATTTCCGACAGGTCTAGTTCGTAGGCGCACTATTCTAATCTCGGCACAAGTTGAGTTTGTTTTCTCCGTTTTTGTTTGCAAAGGCGCGTGAGGTTGCTGTGGCATCCGTCAGTTCACTAGTATTTCAATTTATTATATCTGATACTCTATGAGTATATGAATATGACATGTAAAGTCCTAAAGTATCTGGTTAATTACACAAATCTTTTACTCCATGAGTACGTATTGTCTCCTGTCCAACGTCCACGGAGTACTAGTATGGCTGCCCGCTCATTTGCGCGGCTAGTCTTACCATACTATTTAAAATATTTTTATATTATTTTAGATTTGTAACATAGTTTATTGTTATTACCTATTTTATACTCTATATCTATCAAATGGTAGAAAATAGATTGGAGAATTTCTCACCGTCCATCAATTTGATTGTGAGATGAGTCATCATTTATCTAACAATGTATTTGATTTTATTTTAGAAGTAAGGTTGGTTCAAACGTGGCATACTAAAAAACTAACTTATCTTATGGTAAAAAAATAATATGTCGTGCTACAAATAAATCTTTCGAAGAAAATGTGTCATGCTAAAAATAAGATAATGTGCCATTCTACTAGACATATAACTTGGTGTATTTTTATAACAGTGTATCTAGAAATCAAGATCAAGTGGTTATTGGATATTTTTATTATTCCAAAATTTAGCTATTTGTTCATGATGGTATGGTTGGTAAATTAAAAATAAAATTAGGGATATTTTTAGTTATTTTTTATAATTCAAATTTAGTTTTTTTTGACTTGTAAGGGCATGGAGGGTAATTTAGAAATAGGTGTGAAGGGTATTTTGGTTATTTTTTATTATTCTAAATTAAGCTTTTTTTGACTCATAATGGCATGGCGGGTAATTAGAAATAGATGTGAGAGTTATTTTTGGCTATTTTTTATTATTCTGAATTTATCGATTTTATAAATAGTATTTTTAGGGGGTTTTCTGACTAATTGTTTCATAATAGCAATGGTGGGTAATTTTTTCTTCTTATTTTCTCGGATTAACGTGGGAATTTCTAGTATTTTAGAGTGAACGTGGTGGCTCCTTTTTGTCGTCAAATATATCTATAATAGATACTGTCATTTGTACCCATGTTTTTCGACTTGGACGCTGTTATAGTAGTACCATTTCCTTGCACAATGTTTTTTTTTCTCCCGAAAGACCCCTTCACAGAGCATTTGACTTCAAGTTGATTACGTACGGGGTTAATTAGCCACCGTACCATCCAAATTGCAAGAAGAACATTAGAACTATTCAAACAGTTTTCGAAATCTTCCCTCCTCCCCACCCTATCCAACACTAGACCCCATGCGTGCGTGGAGACCCAAGAAAAAGCCACGAGGAAAGGGGAGGGAGAGAAGACTCCAAAGCCCAAACCCCAACAGCACCCTACTAACACACCATCAGATACACAACCCCTGCTTTTGTTAATTCACTCTGCTCCTGTTGGAGGACACAAACCACTCCACTTTTCCATCTAGGGTTCGGCAAAGTTATCAGCTCGTGTCGTCAGTCACACGCCCCTGTGAGCGAGCTCTGTCCTGATGCGTCTAGTTAGCTTCACCAGCGTGTAGTTTAGCCTTGCGATTGCGTTTTGGCTAGGTTTTTGAGGTCGCGTTAACCAACGCTTGATGTCACCCTTATGCAAACGCATGCACTGCTCATGTAATTTAAATTTTAAGTGTTCGTCTGGGGGCACCGATTCAAGGATTATGACCAAGCTTCAAGGTTGCCTTTTGGGAGTTGTCGATTTGCAAGGGGAATTCCAATCTGTCCTGTCTCGTGGGCAGGCGCTAAATTTTGGCGCCAATTGCACATTTGAAATTGACAGGGCACTAGTACTACGGCCTCTTATTAAGTGGATTCACCTGCTATGGTAGGACTCCTTAGAGGAACAGTAGACCATTACTCATATTTTAGGATGCTAGTACTGATACTGATAAGCTTTTAAGGATGCTACGATCATTGCAAAGCTGCCAAGCATGGCCTAATTTGTGCGGTGCGCCCTTTTTATGATGCTAACAACACAAATGGTACCCCTAGTAGATGTGATCATGACTTTTGGGGAGCCTACCGGCTAGGGTTCTTGGCTTGCTTGCTTGCAGTCCAAGAGAAAGACCTGCAAAGGGTACGTGTTGGAAACCCCACTCAATCTAGCTGCAGTGAAGCAGCAGCAATAGCAGCTCCTCATTGTACTGTGGCAGTTATTTCGATGTGAGGTGGTGGTGGTGGTGCAAGGGAGCAACAGGATCAGAAAATTACATTTTTTTCCCCACCCCTTCAAGCGTTGCTCGCCAACAATCCTGCCAGGTTTGAATGCGATCTTGCGGCGTACTGTACTACATATGGATCACATTTGGAGCTGAGTATACATGGTAATTTGGTTGTTTGACAGATAAACAGATGTGGACAGCAAAATCAGTCGTAGTACCAGAGGGCAACAAATATGTTTTTTTTTCACCCCGTGAAAACAAGCTAGGGGTATGCCACTGACACTGACAGAAAGACACTCACGGATCAAAGATTAGATAACCTGAAAATGTGACGCCGGTCTTTCTCCTTTCATGCTTGACATCATGAGCTCTGCCCCTCATTGCTTCTCCATGTTTTGATGCTGGTGCGAGTGCGACGCCTGTGCAGAACAATATTCCCTGGAACAACAAAGCAATGCAAGACCGAAGAGTATCTATCGTATCGCCATTGTGATTTGTGAGACGCACAAGATTGGCAACATGCGGTGCCAGCCAGAAAAAAAGGCAGGTGTTTTTCCAACCCACCCAAGGACCAGTCAGGCATGGCTACAGTTCAAGCAACATGTCGAGACAATCTCTTGGAGGTGACCTGTCTAGTCTAGGTTAGGTTTCTGCAGCAGTGGCACACCTTCTCGCACCTGTGTCCGGTCTGGGAGGAGGACATTGACCGCCATGGTTGAGATGAGTGCTGCTGCTCCAGCTGCAGGGGGCAGCAGTGGAATCAATCAGCTCCAGGTTTTGACTGCATTTGGACCGATGGATTGGATTCAAAAGGGGCCTGGGCCTCCGTTGAAATCAATGATGATGCTATCATCATCATCATGAGGTTAGGTCCAATGTTGCTGTGGTCATCATGGCAGACACACACAGCCACTCGCCATGAGTCCATGACCGCAGCAGCGATTCTGTTCTCTCTCCTGTCCTGAGCTTTTGAACCGTTCGCGGGGAATGGGCTGCTACCGTCCCCAAATGGCCAGTTGCTACATTGGGCTTTCAGTTAACAACGGCCCATCTGACGTGCGAGACGCTTGCCGGCCTGCTACCCTATTGCTTGTTATGCTGCTTACTCTCCTCTGACGCAGCATAGGAGCAGCATTTCCAGTTGCAAGTTAGTATTTTGTAAAAATAGAAAAGGAAAGCTCACTCAGTACTAATACTAGATTAAGATAGGCCCAACTGTAAACAATTGAACGCACTATAGAAGTGGAATATAATACTATAGTAGTAGCCGTCGCATTAGCAGTTTCAAAACGATACAGCCCTGCCCAGTATCCCAACACATTTTTTTTGTCGACATTCATCACGACAAAATTGGCACTACAGCAAATTCTTTATAATCAGAGACGAATCCATCGCCCCACTCCTTTCTTTCAGCAGGACTGATCACGTAACGGCCACAAAAATGAACTACGACCATCTTGGAGGAGCACAGCAATCACTCGTCATCTGAGTTCTCGAACTTAATGGAGTGGGTTCCTAAATCAATTTGCCCACCGCGGTAGGTACCACGCTTCTTCTTGGTCTTCTCATGCCTAAAGCCCCTGCAGATAGAAACATCAAGACAATACAGGGTTAAGCTAGCTACTAAATTAGTGTAATTCTATTCACAAGGTTCCTTGTACTGTTTTCAAAATAATCCCAAGGGAACAGGTATGGGTACCAACCTTCCCCTGACTTGTCCAAGAATCTCTTGTGCCTTCGCACCGTAGCCGATTTCTGCACCACTCTGTAAGAGAAGAAAGCATAGACAGGCCATAAAAGGTTAGTCGAGAAATGTTAAGTTTATGAGCATACATACATATATGATCCGTATACAGCAGTACAGCACCTTAGCCCAATATGAGTTATCCTGAAGCCTTTCATCAGCAAATTTGACAGACTCCAACTTCACCCGTTGAAATGGGGTCACACTTTTAGGCTGCAGCGAAACAAGGATCGATCAATAATAATGTCAAGTCCTCGACATTTAACAAATTGATGAAACTAATCAATTGACAATTGACACCAACAAGCATAAGACACAACGTTGTTGTTGCTGGTGGGGTGGGTCTACCTACATACAAAAGCTCTATATCCAAGGTACAGACATATCAAACTTGTTGGCAAATTCAGGCAATTCTCTCGCTCACAACTCACACAGACACACAAGAACACGAAGTGGTTTGGTGCTGTGATGAAGCTGCAGCGTTTTCAGGTTTTCTCACTCTTTTATTTATAGTCCTAAGTGCATGCTAATGAGGCTCCGATTGAACCGGCATTGGCCATGGTGGCCCTAAACTCTAGCACACGACGCAGCATGCCGTGCACATTACCACTCCTTAATACTAGGGCACAATCAGAAGACTAGGACCTGCTAACTGAACAGGCTTGACTCCAGCTGTGCTCTGGGGGGTTTGGAAACTTAGAAACAGTTTTTGTTTTCAGAATGGGAGATGGAGGGATACCAGATCAACCTGGAGGAGAATCATCCCCATGATCAAAGAATGGAGCTTAATATGTCCTCTGAAGTGGCTACCTACACTCGAACACCATCTCTCCAAACTGGAAGAGGTGGCAAGAAGACCAGAGATGCTGTTATAGAAGAGTTATTGATAAAGGCAAGCAAAAACCTGGAGATTAAGGAAGAGGTCTGCGGCGCCGTGGTCACAGTAAAGGAAAGTGCTTAGGAAAGAATGCTGTTGAGCAATGTGATGTGTATGAGATGAATGATGATGGTTCAGCGGTGCGCTTGTGCGCGTGTGTGCGTTTATGCGGATGTAACTGCTGTATTGAATTCTGTAAACCGAGGTCTTGATTTGCAATGCAATGATGGACTGGGGTCTTTGACCCTAAAACTCTAAAAAAAAAAAAAAGGCTTGACTCTGATGAAACTGAAACTGCAAGCTAACTGAACTCGACACTGGGACTCCATGGCAACTGACAGAGCACGAGGTTTACCAGATAATAAAACTAAGTCTAGTTCAGGTACAGATGGTCAATTCACAATTTTGGATAGCATAAACAAAAAGGAGAGTTTGAACAAGCTCATGTATGAAAGGATCCCCTAATAATACTGGCTAACAGATTCAATGATAGCTAAACATAAAGGAAACAACGTGCACAACAAAGAACGGTGGCAGTCTGGCAGAAACAGAAAATGGCATACCTCATCTGATTTTTTCTGCCTTTTACTCGGTTTTGATTCGGTGCCGTTTTCATTTGAATTATCCTCTGCAAAACCATTGCTCAGAGTCTGTTTGGCTGTGCCATTTTCTGTTGCAGGGGGTTTGCTTCCTTCAACATCTTCTAGTTTCCGTTTTTTGCCAACAACTGCATTCTCACTTGAAGCCTTTCCATTTTCACCATCGTCTATCTCCATGCCACTCTTGTTCTTGTCATCTGGTTTTGGAACTGACCCTTTCCCCTCAACATCTTTACCCTCTACCTGAACATTTTCTTCAGAACCAGACTTCTTTCGCTTCTTTTTGGCCTTTTTCTCATTATCATCTTTCACTGTTTCTACTGCATCACTCTTTTCATTGGCACCATCAGCCTCGGCAGCTGCAGCCCCTGCATCAGTCTTCTCTGATGTCTCGCTAGCTGATTTCTCCTTCTTCTTTTTCTTGCCCACCTTATCTTTCTGTGACTTTGAATCTTCCTCCTTCGGTTTACCGCTATCCTCTTTAAGCTTCTCTGCTACCTCCAACTTGTTAAATGCTAATTCCGCCTTTTCCAGCCTCGCTTCAGCATCATCATCATCATTTCCCTGTTTCTTGCTTTTCTTCTTATGTTTCTTTTCTTTGGCCTCAGCACCTGCATTTTCAGCAGGTTTTTCCTCGGCAGAAGGCTCGATCACCTTGGTCTCAGGTTCAGAAGCCTCAGCGCCACCTTTCTTCTTGTTCTTCTTTTTCTTCTCCCTGGTTTCGTCCTCTTGGGCTGGCGCACTCGCATTGGTCTTGTTTAATTCAGTATCATCCTTCTTTTTCTTGCCAGCATCTTCCGCCGCAGCTTCAGTAGTTGTATCTGTACCAACAAAGTCAGGTCAGCACCAATTGGAAACAAACAAAATGCCAATAGCTGCGCAACGGTTCACAAAGAATAAAGATGCTACCTTGCTCATTGCTTCCCACAGTGACGGTCACCGGAGCAGAGCTGCTGCATACCAAATTCAATTTCATCAGTCGTAAGGCGAGTTACATAGCTCACCACCAAACCAATCGAAGAAACGTAACAACTAACAAGTAACAAGACAAGAAATTCTCTCGCTGTTGAAGTACCTCGATTCCAGGAACTTGGAGACCAAATCCTCCAGGCTCACCGCTGACGACTTCCAAGCGCCCGCCTGGAAAAAAAAGGTCTCCCCCCAATTCGTCGAATCAACAAACAACGCATCGAAATGGCAATACAGCGCGCACAAGCATATGCTACGGAGAGGCTAGCAGTTTATACCTCGAGGTCGGCCTCAGATTGGAGCGCCGCGAGCGCGCGCGGGAAGCCGCCCGCCTCGAGGAACGCGGCGACGGAGGCGACCACCACGGCCCTCGCGTCGGGGGCCGCGGCGGCGGCGGAGCCCTTCTTGGCGGCCGTCTTGCTCTTGCTCTTCTTCTCCTTCTTGGGCTCCTCCTTGGCCATAGCGGCTGGGGCGGCGGCGGCTGGAGGGCGGGAGGAGGCGAGTGCGACTTGGCGCGGGACGAAGAGCATCAGAGGAGGAGGCTAGGGTTTGGGCCGCGGGGTTTATACGAGGCGGCGGAGCCCGTGATGGGGAAGCAGGGGGGTGTGGTGAGACGAGAGGCAATGACGTGTGGGGTCGTAAGTTGACGGGCCCCTAATGTCAGAGAGTGAAAGTTTGTGTTCCGGGACGATCCGCGCGGAGGCGTTCGGATGGCGGTGGAAGCTTCTGGAATGAACTCGAGGGTACGGACTTTTCACCGTTGCAAGCTGAAACTTTCAATTAGGAACTTGGGATTAGAAAAGCTGCATTTCAGTCCCAAGCTGAAACAAATGATTCCATCTAAAAAAAAGATGAAACAAACAATGCATCTCAATGGATGAGTTGTCGTCAGATCGGTGCTCAGTGCTAGGAGAGAAATTTGGTACCACTGGCGTACGGAGAGCTGGGCATTCAAAAATAGACAATGTGGAGACAGAGTCTGCTATCTTTTTACCCCTAGCGTAAATTAGACAATGTTACGGGAGTATAATCTAGGGGGAGGTTTAACGCGTGTCCGCCATGCGTCCGATCGCCGCCTCTCCGGCCCCGCCCTCCAACCGCCAGCGGCTCCGACTGAGTGTCGCCGCACCGCCGTACACCGTCAGGTCGCGGCCGCCGACCCCGCGAAACCCCTTCTTCTATGGTTGGCAGAAATAGAGTCGCCGGAGCACGGCGCCACCTCAGCAACCCGGACAACCTAACTCCCCCGGCGTTAACCGCCTCCGGCAGCGTGGCGGCGCCCTCGCTGCCGCACTGCGCTTCGTTGTCACCTTGCCCCCGAGCTCCACCAACAAAGACTACACGGCTCGCCGCCGCGTCGCGCCCCCCGCCCTCCCCACGCTCTCCGCCGCAGCGCTCCGCCGCCCGCGTGCATGATCCGAGCTGCGGCAGGAGACGCGCTCAAGCTCAGACGCATCCTGCCCGCACGATAGACTTATCGATAATAGCGCTCATATCATTGGGCTGCGTTGTTAGTGTGAGGCAGTTGTAACTGACGCGAGGGGTAGCATGCTGAAAATAGTGTTCGTATCGGCAGGTGAAACTACAATCTTTGCTTGCCCCTCTCACCGTGTTTTGTATTCTGTAACCACTAGACGCTGCGGCGCGCCCTTGGCGCGCTCATCTCTCATTGTAGACAAGGCTATAATATTTGGAGATGGGACTGAGTGTTTAGACGCGAGAGCCGCAAAAGCACATGCAGGTGTATATGGGTTGCCAGTCTTTCACTTTAGACCAGGTGGCATAAATATAACTGAGAAAGGCCACATCGACATGTTTGACCATGAATAAATCAGCCACGGCGAAAGGTGACCAAGGAAGCAGTAGTTGGATCCAGCGCCAACCGCGGTAGAGTACAGACCCACATGCAACGACCGCTGAAACGTTCCAGACAATGGGTGGACATTGTCGATGACACACATAGTTGACTTGCCTATTTGTTTAAAACTACTCACGATCAACACCACAGTCAACGCTATCGCTGTTTCAAATGGACGCAAAGATCAACAAGAACATAAATAGGCAGGTGCGCAGCGTCAACTACGCTGGTAGAAGGTGGACGGTGGAACGTCAACGACACCGCACGCGAAGGCACTCCGCAATCACCTGCATGGAGCGCCACGGACCGTCCTGCCAAAAATCCAAAGGAGGAGAAATTCTTTGTTGACTATTTTGTAGTATTTAGCGCGCTGACATACCAAAGTCTACGGTAGAAGTGAACACAAACTGGTACCAAAGAAAATCGCACACGCACCTTGGCAACGGCACGCGCTGGAGAGAAAATCGAGTTGCCAAAGCTTTTCCTTTCACACACGAGTGCTCGCCAGAGTTGCCCGCTGTATTAGCTGCTACAGTTAAAAGCTGGAAGAAGCTAGTGAACCTGTTGTACATGCATCTTCAAATATGCTAAAAATTACAAAAATCATGCAGAAAACAATATATCTCAGAAAAATGTGAAAACAATTTTGTTGGAATCCTTATGAATAGATCTATCCAATGGTACTACAACAAATTTATGTTTCTCAGTAATTTTTTGTACAAATTTCATAGAAGACAGACCAAGATAAAAATTCTGATTTTGGTTTGCTTGCATTCCATGGCATTCCAAAACTTTTCACCAAGTGGCGTATTTAATTTATGCATATTTTAGCAGTAATTCCATTTCCAAGCTTTTCCTTGTTGCATTTTTTAGTATTTTATTCCTGCATGCTTTTGTACCAAATTTTGGATATATTGCTTTGCACAATACGTTGGTTCACTCGAAAAATTCTTGCATCTTTATGTCTTCCAGAAACATGGTAAAAAATTTTGAATTCTTACTCTTGTTACTTAACCACTTAAAACACTACATGAATTACATGTTGTTTAACTCTCTTTCATAAAGCCTCAACGTGCATGACCATCAGCCCCCATACGCTAAGTGTTAACTTGTTAGTCACTTTATTCACTTTCTAGCATGATGCCATATTTTTATCATGTCATGTTTAGTTTTGTTTTCGTACTAACATGGTTGTTAAACAACAAATTCAATTTGTCCATAAAAAATGTTTTAGACCAAACGAGAACGACGCATGACGGCACACGTAAAAAGCCAGTTGTCCAGAGAGTCGCATCCCAATTCATTAGGAAAGAGGAAGACGAGGGCGGTGGCACCGCCTTTCTGGATTGTAACACACGTACCATTGACAAACAAGCAGTTTGACAACAGGTAGTCCATTTCGCCAACCACGAATACATGCATTCGACGAGGCAAAGTCCACCACTCGCAGGAATTTGCAGTTAATTATGTTGACTCGAAGAGTCAGCACGCATTGGGTCAGGAAACCGTAATCACACCCATACACCGATACTATTTTGTACATTTTTTTTAAAAAAAATAGCGGTAAAACACTACTGCGGCAGTCGCACTGGGACAGCCACACTCGTCGAAATCAAGCGAAAGTGTTCGGCACGCACAAATGACTCAAGAGGACGAACGGGACACCACTGTAGCATGTCCGACAGCGAGGAAACCCCGAGTCTAGCGCGGACGACTGTAGCAATTCCGACAAAGGCTAAACCCAAAAGGATTTTTAGCTAAGAGTTGTATAGTCATTCCCATTAGATGTTCATTGTTCATTTATTTGAGTGAAAATCATTTTGGTTTCAGTCAATTTTCAGTTGCATGTCAAAAATTGACTGAAACCTCATTAAAAACAGTCAGATTACATTATGTCCTAATATTGACTGAAAAAACAATGACAATTCACTCAGATTTTCATTTGGCGTAATTGTGTGTATGTCAAACTGATGTGAGACTGAATCCGCTAACTATAGGCTTAACAGATCCGAAACCCGTTAAATGTAAAATGATCAATTCAAGACAAAAAATTAAGGAAGATAAGTACTTCTTTCCAACACCTGTAGAGATTGAACAAGCCAAGGCACCTGGCGGAACAAATCATTTGTTAACCTAGAACATTTTTTTACTACTTGCTGGAACAAATGATTTGCTCTATCGGTAACGGGTAAAGCGCATTTCAATGACAATATGACATTCAGCCTGTTCGGTTGGAGGTTGCAGTTGCAGTTGCAGTTTTTTGTGAGAGGGAATACTGTAGCGGAGGAAACGCGCACTGTAGCAACAGTGAGAGGGCTGGCAGCAGCAGCGGCTGCTTTTCCTCCAGCCGAACACGCTGATTATTGCATACTCCCAGCTACTAAGTAAGAGTTGCATCAGTGCTAGCTACACCGTAGACGTCGACGTCGTCCACTATACAGATGGAGTGGCTCGCCGTGCTCCTAGTCGCTTACGCAGGGTGGCCTCCGGCGCCGCCGACGTCCGCGTCGGCCTCACGTGCATCCACTCCGACCCGCACGTCACGGCGTCGTAGTTCATCCGCGACGCCCTGCGCCGCGACATCCACTGGGAAACGGCCCCGCAGCTCGCGGCGTCCGACGGCACCACCACGGTGTCCGCGCGCACCCGGAAGGACCTGCCCAACGGCGGGGAGTACCTGATGACGCTGTCCATCGGCCCGCCGCCGCCGCCGCTGTCGTACCCGGCCATCGCCGACACGGGCAGCGACCTCATCTGGACGCAGTGCGCGCCCTGCGGGCGCCCAGTGCTTTAAGCAGCCAGCCGGCGCCGCTGTACAACCTGGCGAGCTCCACCACGTTCGGCGTGCTCCCCTGCAACAGCTTCCTCAACATGTGCGCGGCGGCGCTGTCAGGGGAGAGGGGGGGGGGGGGGGGGGGGGGGGGGGGGGTGTGCGCGTGCATGTACAACCTGACGTACGGCACCGGGTAGACCGCCGGCGTCCAGAGCACGGAGACATTCACGTTCCAGTCTGGGGCCGCCGACCAGGCCCGTGGCCCGGCCGTCGCCTTCGGCTGCAGCAACGCCAGCAGCGACGACTGGAACGGCTCGGCGGGGCTCGTCGGGCTCGGGCAGGGAACCCTGTCTGTCGTGTCGCAGCTCGGCGCCGGCCGCTTCTCCTACTGCCTCACGCCGTTCCAGGACGCCAACAGCACCAGCACGCTCCTCCTCGTGCCCTCGGCCGCGCTCAACGGCACCGGCGTCGTCCGCTCCACGCCGTTCGTCACACAACACCTCAAAAAACCAGTAAACACTAAAAATCAATGTAAAAAAAAAATTCCTGGAATCACCTATACAGCCGCCGCGAGTAACAGAAGGCAGCTACATCATCTCCTTCCTCTTCGTGAGGGTCGGCTACACACACCAGACGAGTTACGAGTTGGTAGCCATTCATACACACCCAAAAAGAAAAAAGAAGGCAAAAGCATCAACAAAACGTATAAAAAAAAATTACCAATAGACATCGGCCTCGACGCAGACCGCAACGTGCTCGACGTCGACGCCTTCCGCATGCTCCGCTTCTTCCCGCCTCCCGAGCTGCTCGACGACCCCCTCGCCGTCCTCCAGTGCGTGTCCGAGGCCGCGCTCGCCCTCTTCCCCGCCCTCGCGGGCCGCGACCGGGGCGACGGCCACGTCGTCGTGGTCACCGATGCCAGCGGTGTCGTGCCCCTCGTCCTCGCGCCGTCCGACCTGTCCATGCCGGACGTCGACACGGACAACCCCGGCTTGCCGCTGCTGGACCGGCTCGCGCCGGGAGACGGAGCCACGGCATGCTCGCACGCAGGAATTCAGAGAGCAGGGTGCAATGAAGAAGCGAAAGCAAGCGATGAGCCTGGAAGAAGCGAGAGGAGCAGGCAAGATATAGCTCACACAAATGAAACAGTCAATCACGTTGGACTTCGAGTGTTCAGGAATTGCGGCAAAGGGTTGACAAAAGGAAGGTGAAATAGTCAAATACGTTCTTCTCCGATACGTTAGACTTCCTCCGTGCATCGAAGTCAATCATTGAAGCGTACGGCCGAGATAAGCTGCGACCAAACGAACGGCGAGGGAAATTTCGGGTGACGCGGCCGCGCGAGGGCTGGCGAAACCCCTGCGGGATTTATACTCTTAGATTGCAGTTTCACACAGTATTCTACTTGTGTCTATTCCATGGTAGTATCACTCGAATAGTACAAATATAATGTTAGTGTGTAGCAGGTAAGAGAGAAATACCTTACATGTTTATGTCATTCACACGAGCATGTTGAATACACTTCATATTAAGTGCTTAGCACATTTATTTTTTGTAAGAGAGATGCGTAGCTTTGCATTAAAGAGATGAGCAAATAAGTGTTGTGCAACAAAATATTTCCTAAAAAAAAGAAGGTTGACTTCACAGATGAACGGCCATTTTTAGTTCAATGCTTATCACACATCCGGCGGAGGAGAGTGGAGAGAGGGACCAAACCGGCGGAGAGAGGAGAGTTTTTTTTTTTTGGAGTGGGGGGGGGGGGGGGGGGGGGGGGGGGGGGGGAAGGGGAGGGATAATATGCTGAAAATATGATTTTATTGGACGGCATTCAAAATGAATGTTAAAATTGCTCAAAAAAATAATAAAAATTAATACACACACTATTTGTGTTTTTAGACAAGAGGCATTCCCGCTCTTATCCAAGGCGCACCACACTTGTTGAGTTTTGGTTAGATGCTATACCAACTTTCATGTACAGCACCCAGCAGAGTATGAAAAGATTAAAACGGGGGGAGTATCCTACCACAGCACCAGCGTCTCTTTCCTCTTCCACTTCAGTTGCATCCACTTCCGTTCCTCCAATCCTCCACTCCCTTCTCTCTTCACGTGACCAACAAGCTAATGGCGGGCACTCGGACGTCTCCCGTCATCATCTCTGACAATGACGTCTTAAAAAAAGTGCAAAGCAGCAGACGACGATGTCTTAAAAAAAGTGTGAAGCACTTAATATGAAGTGCATTCAACATCCTCACTTTTTTTTAAGACGTCATTATTAGAGATGATGACGGGAGACGTCCGAATGCCTGCCATCAGCTTGTTGGTCACGTGAAGAGAGAAGGGAGTGGAGGATTGGAGGAACGGAAGCGGATGCAACTGAAGCAGAAGAGGAGAGAGACGCTGATACATAGGAAAAAAAAATTGAGCGATCTAACAGGGGGAGTATCCCACTTGGATTTTTATTAAAACGGGCCATCAACATGCCAAGAGCTTTGTTTTACATCAAGCAGCAATAAAACACTACATATGGATAAATAGGGATGAGCACCATGCATCAACAATGTTGGCCTCGGCTGCCGGTATAAGGCAGCGCCAGAGAATCGACTCGTCCTTGCATTGCTGAAGTAGTCGAGGGAGCAAGGGCTCCAAGAATCGGAAGACAAAGTTGTGTCTATGCTCCCACAGCTGCCAGCAGCACAGAATGATGAAGGTTGGGAAGTGGAGCGCCGGGATTTGTAGCGGCCGTTGTAGTTCCCAGAAGTTGGTAGCTGGAGGAGTGTTCGTGAGATCCACCTGCTGTGATCCAACGGACACTCAAAGAATATATGGTATAATATGTAGATTCAAGATTTGCAGTGCAGATTTCCCATTGATCTTCATCGAGAACATTCTTCTTCTTGAGATTAACTTTGCATTGTATGTGGTCTTGTACAAGTAGCCAGGCAAAGAATTTCACTCGTGGCGGGGCGTGGCATGGAATAGACACAAGAAGAATACTGTGTGAAACTTTAATGGCTACATAACACACTGAGGGGAGCAAGTATACATTGCAGTTTCACCCACGAATGCGGACAATATTTTTTTGGCAGCAAAACAGATGCAGATACCTGACAGGTGTGGGTGGTTTGCCTACGAGTCTCGCCGCACCTGACTCATGAATTGTTGGGACTGGATGGTTTTTGTTTTCGACCTGCGGCAGCCCCATTGGGTTACCGAAAGAAAGAAAGAAAGAAAACAAAAAGAGCAGTAAATAGAGCACACACGGAGCACGCCACAACACCAGCGTCTCTCTCCTCTTCCGCTTCAGTTGCATCCGCTTCCGTTCCTCCAATCCTCCACTCCCTTCTCTCGTCACGTGACCAACAAGCTGATGGCGGGCACTCGGACGTCTCCCGTCATCATCTCTGACAATGACATCTTAAAAAAAAGTGCAAAGCAGACGACGACGTCTTAAAAAAAGTGCGAAGCACTTAATACGAAGTGCATTCAACATTCTCGTGTGAATGACATAAACATGTATTTCGGTATTTTTCTCTTACCTTCTTCATGTTAACAACATATTTATACTATATGAGCGCTATTATTGTGGAATAGACACAAGAAGAATACTGTGTGAAACTTTAGTGGCTACAGAACACACTAAGGGGAGCAAGTAAATATTGCAGATTCACCTACAGATGCGGACACTATTTTTTTGGGAGTAAAACGGATGCTACCTGACAGGTGTGGGTGTATTTTTTCACCTACGAGTCTCGCCCGCACCTGACTCATGAATTGTTGGGACTGTACAGGTTTTGTTTTCGACCTGCAGCAGCCCCGTTGGGATCCCGAAAGAAAGAAAGAAAGAAAGAAAACAAAAGAAGCTGTATAGGGCACACACGGAGCACGCCACAGCACAGCACAAGCGTCTCTCTCCTCTTCCGCTTCAGTTGGATCTGCTTCCGTTCCTCCAATCCTACACCCCCTTCTCTCTTCACGTGACCAAAAAGCTGATGGCGGGCACTCGGACGTCTCCCGTCATCATCTCTGACAATGACGTCTTAAAAAAAAGTGCAAAGCAGACGACGACGACTTAAAAAATAGTGCGAAGCACTTAATACGAAGTGCGTTCAACATCCTCGTGTAAATGACATAAACATGTACTTCGGTATTTTTCTCTTACCTTCTTCACATTAACAATATATTTATACTGAGCGCTATTATTGTGGAATAGACACAAGAAGAGTACTGTGTAAAACTTTAGTGGCTACAGAACACACTGAGGGGAGCAAGTAAATATTGCAATTTCACCCACGGATGCGGACACTATTTTTTTAGGAGCAAAACAGATGCAGATACCTGACAGGTGTGGGTGCATTTTTTCGCCTACGAGTCTCGCCGCACCTGACTCGTGAATTGTTGGGACTGGACGGGTCTTGTTTTCGACCTGCGGCAGCCCCGTTGGGTTCCCGAAAGAAAGAAATAAAGAAAACAAAAGAAGCAGTAAATAGGGCACATACAGAGCACGCCACAAGAGCAGCGTCTCTCGCCTCTTCCGCTTCAGTTGCATCCGCTTCCGTTCCTCCAATCCTTCACTCCCTTCTCTCTTCACGTGACCAACAAGCTGATGGCGGGCACTCGGACGTCTCCCGTCATCATCTCTGACAATGACATCTTAAAAAAAAAAGTGCAAAGCAGACGACAACTTCTTAAAAAAAAGTGCGAAGCACTTAATACGAAGTTCACTCAACATCCTCGTGTGAATGACATAAACATGTACTTCGGTATTTTTCTCTTACCTTCTTCACGTTAACAATATATTTATACTATATGAACGCTATTATTGTGGAATAGACACAAGAAGAATACTATGTGAAACTTTAGTGGCCACAGAACACACTGAGGGGAGCAAGTAAATATTGCAGTTTCACCCACGGATGCGGACACTATTTTTTTGGGATCAAAACGGATGCAGATACCTGACAGGTGTGGGTGCATTTTTTCGCCTACGAGTCTCGCCGCACCTGACTCGTGAATTGTTAGGACTGGACGGGTTTTGTTTTCGACATGCGGCAGCCCCATTGGGTTCCCGAAAGAAAGAAACAAAGAAAACAAAAGAAGCAGTAAATCGGGCACACACGGAGCACGCCACAGCACCGGCCTCTCTCTCCTCTTCCCCTTCAGTTGCATCCGCTTCCGTTCCTCCAATCCTCCACTCCCTTCTCTCTTCATGTGACCAACAAGCTGATGGTGGGCACTAGGACGTCTCCTATCATCATCTCTGTCAATGACGTCTTAAAAAAAAAAGTGCAAAGCAGACGACGACGTCTTAAAAAAGAAGTGCGAAGCACTTAATACGAAGTACATTCAACATCCTCGTGTGAATGACATAAACATGTACTTCGGTATTTTTCTCTTACCTTCTTCACGTTAACAATATATTTATACTATATGAGCGCTATTATTGTGAAATAGACACAAGAAGAATATTGTGTGAAACTTTAGTGGCTACAGAACACACCGAAGGGAGCAAGTAAATAGTATTGCAATTTCACCCACTGATGCGGATACTATTTTTTTGAGAAGCAAAACGGATGTAGATACCTGACAGATGTGGGTGTATTTTTTCGCCTACGAGTCTCGTCCGCACCTGACTCGTAATTGTTAGGACTGGATGGGTTTTGTTTTCCACCTGCGGCTGCCCCGCTGGGTTCCTGAACAGCCCAACAATCACCAATTGCTACTGGCCCAACCCGCGTCACTCTTCGGCTCTCACCGGAAGCTCCGCGTTCCCCAACAGTAACTTCTTCTCGCTCTCGCTCCCGTAGCCAGATTCGGCCCCTCTCCTCTCTCTCCGGTCTCCCACCGGGGATGTGCAGGTAGAGGGACCCACCCTGTGTACAGCTGTAGTGGTAGATTTAGCTTTAGTTTCGTTGAAGCAGCCTAGTCCAGTTTGCCTCCTTCGCCGGTGATTCGTCGTCGGTGACTTGTTCCTTTCGGCACCGGTATGGCTCTTCTTCCTCTAGTTTCCCCAGTGGACGTAGGCGTGATGCCTTTTGCTTTCCCCGTCGGCTTCCTTCCCGGCGGGTGCTTCTCTCTCTTTTGCTTCTTGTGCTCCATCTCTCTGGTTTCGGTTCCCGAAAGTGGCTGCTGCTGTCCGCCTGTGGTGGTCCTTGGAAACAGGCACTGGAGAATTCCGGTTTGGGTTGATCGCGTTCTGCTGATCCCCTCTTCTAGCTGGAGTTCTTCCTTTTGGTCGAGCCTGGTGAAGCTTCATCTCGATCTACGGCGTCGACCTTCCTTACCTCAATTGCAGTGTTCGCGGAGGCTGCCGGGAGAACCTCGGCCGGTGTGCCAAACGAGCTGCGTTGTGAGGCTTTTTCCCCATCCCTGCTGTGATGTTTCGATGGCTCTGTGCCGTCCACATCGCCGGGTTCCAGCAGGGATGGAGGTGCCTTTGTCTTCAGGCCTGCTTTGGGTGGTCTGGCCGCCATGCTTCTTCCGGTCATGGCGAGGTCTCTGGCGACGGCGAGTTTGTCGCCGGCACATTTTTGCTTTAGAGGATCTGGATGTAACTTTTCTTTTTTTATTGTCCTCTTTTTTTTTCGCATAAGGGCTTCAGTGCAATTTCATCCTCCTGTAAGGGCCCTTCTGTATATGTAAAGAACCATCCAGAGTAATGGAGCCTTATCTGCCCGGTGGGCGTTCTTCCTTCAAAAAAAAAAAAAAAAAACAGCCCAACAATCAGTTTCAATCTTCCTTAGTACTAACACATTGAGCCCTGAACCCATCATATATGGACCAGAAAAAGAAATCCTTCTTTCTAACCCCGTCCAAAAGCCCACTACGGTGCTTCACGTACGAGGAAAGTGAGGCAACACCGTAACACAGCCCAAACCAAAGCCGCACAACTGCACCATCTCCAATGTTGGTGGGAGCAGAAACGCGGCGCTCCCGCGGCTGGGCTGCGGCGGCGTGGCGTGCGCAGGCAGGGCGGGCCGTGGCGGCGCAGCGTGCGGCGGGCAGGGTGAGGTGGCCGTGGCGGGGCAGGACGATCGACGACGCAGCTTGGCCACGGCAAGGCACCGTCGAGGTTGCCGGCTTGTGCCACCACGGAAACGATGTGCCAGAACCGATGCACGTACACGATGCGGCACGTGTAGAAGGCGCATCAATTTGAACTGGTGTTAAGTAATAAGTACTCCAGTTTTCTCTGAACAATTCGATATATGATCACAAAACAATTAGCATCTTGTATTGTAAGAGAGACCAGACCAATTCGCACACGCAACAATTTTTTTTATAATATGTATCTGTATTACTGGATTAAGAAAGACGTACAAAGATGCGTATAAATGCATATACGTACGGCAAGGATACAGAGACAGTTGTCCCACCAAACTACAAAGAAGCCCCCTCAAGAAAAAGAAAAATACAAAGAGGTCCCTGGCTCCTTTGGTCGACGCCATCGCCGGCCACCGCCGGCAACGAAGACCCCCAGGCCGCCATAGATCTGGAGAAGCCCCATCGCCTGCTGGCTTTGAAAGGAGTCGAAGTAGAAGTAGCCGTCGGCGGTCGCCCATCGACTAGAGCCACGCCCCAAGCCCTCCAGATCCTGGATCTCCACTCGCCATCGACGTCACCGCCGCCGAGGGACACCCGAGCTCGATCCGTCCACCCCACATCCACAAGACCCGAAGCTTTCTCTGAATCCTCGAGCAAAAGACCGGCAAGCACGAGAACTCACCGAGGAATCGCTCCGCCTGCAAGGTACTCCTGTACAGGGGCATCGCTCCCGATGCCCCACCTCCACAAGCTCGCCGCCGGCACCGGAGAAAGCACCGACGAGGCGAAGGAAAGTAGGATGACGGTCTTCACCATCTCGCGACGCCCCGAAGGCCATCGGAGACAGAAGAGACCGCCGGCTCTGCCGGCAGGGACGAGCGCCTTCCCTTCCGCCTCTCTCAACTGTAGCTGGCGATAAGGACGGGGAGGCGATAAGGTTCCACACGCAACAAATATACTAATCTTCAACTGTGGGAGGCTGGAGCCTCCCACAGCGATTTCCTCGACGTGGGCAGCGGAGGAGTCGACGCGTACGCATTTCCCTCTCCCATTCCACCGCCTTGCCGTTCCGCGTTTTCCTCCCACCGACTCGGGTTTGGCTTCCTTCGCTGCTGCGTTTGTGTTTCGTGTTGCAGCGGGCCGAAAATCTTGAGTCGTCTTGTGGGAGGTATGCCTTGCAACATTGTTTGGGCCGCAGCTTTGCCTCTACTTCTGCTGGTCCGCGGGCCTGGTTTCCAGGCTTTGTCATTGCTTCCGTGTTTAGTCGCGAGGGCCGGCCCAGCTGCGTCCGTTGCTAGCTCTCTTGGACCTTATGCTTGCCAACTCGTGCCTTGCTGAAGCGATGGTATGTGAGGAGAAAGGAGAAAAAATATGCGGATAGAGATAAGGGGAATTGATGAACCTGTATTTGTGAGGAGAAAGGAGAAGAAATATGCGGATAGCGAGAAGGGAAATTGACGAACCTGCCAGCCATGTCAATAGAGCGGCAAGTGGTTGGACTGCCGTTTTAGTCGCGGCTTGCCGCCTACATGGTGTGGGCCGAGATGGCCGTCGGCATGCGGGGCCGCAGTGAAGTCGGCACCCCTTGCCGACCTTAGGCCGTCGGCTGCCCTTGAGCAGCTTGCCATTCGCAACTTGAGGGGAAGAAACACACATCGGCCAGAGAGAGAGAGAGAGAGAGAGAGAGAGAGAGAGAGAGAGAGAGAGAGAGCAGTGTGGCGATCAGGAGGCAGGCAGCAGAGCCCAAATGCAGCCGGCCTCATGTGCTAGAGAAAGTAAGATGAAAAATTGCGAAGGAGAGCGACGGGCGGCGCGCCATCTTGAGGCACAATTTGTGGGAGAGAGATAAGATGCTGGGCGATAATAACAAGGAGCTATGGCCTTCACGGGATGAGAGAGAGCAGGGCAAGTCGAGATGCTTGTGCTACGTGAACTCAGTCCATGAACCGGTGGTCCCATGTGTCAATGAAGTGAGGAAGCAGCTGAGTCAATGCTGTTTTTGGCGTGCTGCACACAAACACCGCCGCGTGGCCATGATTCCCGGGCGCGTGTAGAGGAAACAGACCAAGAGGGAAAAAGAAACTGTATCTGTGTCATTGTGTACCAAGCAGCTGCAGGAAGGCTCATCGTAGACGTGCGCGGCGTGTAAGCTTCATGACCATTGGAGTTTGGAAACCCCAAAGGTATGAATGTTTTGGTGATTGGGTGACCATATTGATGTGACTAACATTTCCTTGTAGGATATACAAATGGTCATGTCAATGAAGCGTCGTCTCACATACTCTATCTATCGACGACTTGGTGATTGGTTGTCTCGACAATTCGGATCGAGAACTTGATGGAGTCGCGGAGAAGATGTGGATCAAGGCTAAGGACATGCTAGATCCAAGCGAGTGTTGCTTGGTTAGATGTTAGCTTGAGTCCATAGGAAAAACCGGACCATCAAGAGGGATCGAATTGGTTCTCTTAGCGCACACTAGGTTAGAGATCATATGGATGCATAGTGAGTCTCTCGAGGGCTAGGGTGGCTGAAGAGAAGAAGAGGAACCAAGGATGAAGAAGTTGGAAGCAAGGATCAAGAGTGGATCAAGTTTTCAGCTTATCCGGTAGAGACCGGACAGTACGGTCCTAGAGACCGTATGGTACGGTCTTCATTGAAGATCCAGACAGAGAAGTGAAGTCTCGGGATGCTGAGAAAATGAAGACCGGACAATGGGACAGTATGGTACGGTCAAGGAGACCGGACAGTACGGTCATCAGAGGATTTCCAGACAGAGAAGATGGAGTTTCTGGAAGTGGATGAAATGAAGACCGGACAATCGACCGGACGGTACGGTCCTAGGGACCGGACAGTACGGTCTTCATTGGAGATGAAGAAGAAGATGGAGATGCGCCTGGAAATAGAGACCGGACAATACGGTCTGGAAGAGACCGGACAGTACGGTCCTTTGTACGGTCTCTAGTTTCGCAGGGCACTTTTGGGCAATGGCTAGTTTTGGTTGGTAGCCTATATATAGTTGGTTGCCCGCCCCTTGAGGGGTCTCTTGGCCATTGTTGGAGTGCAGGAAACTCAGAGGGAGCCAAGAGCAAGGGAGAGAAGCACTTGTGAAGGATTTGGAGTGATCCTAGTGCTTGAGAGAGTAGCAATTGCATCCACTTGATCTCTAGGCTAGTGTGAGCTTGAGAGAGTCACTTCGGTTTGTTACTCTTGGTCTATGGCGAGGCCTAGACCGGTTAGGCGTTGGTGTTGAGCTGTCCAAGGAGATTGTGGAAGCTAACACAAGTTTGTACACGGTCTTGGAGCTTCCCGTGCGAAAGAAGCATCACTAGTGGAGCGCCCTTTGGCACGCATCACGTGCGGAGCCTTACCTCCGGAAGAGTACCCGGGATCGAGCCCGGCGGGACGTGCCCGCGACTTCACTCGGAGGGTGAAGTGTGCTCTAGGAGGGATCGCCATCGAGCGGAGGGACGGGGTCGAGACTCCGGCGGGAGTGACCCAACGTGGAGTAGGGGAAGGCGCCACCCTTCCGAGACCACGGGAAAAATCATGAGCATTCCTATCTCTATCTCCTTTACATACTAGCATTTACGCTTCCGCATTTACTTTTATGTGCTAGTAGAATTGCATGATAGGTTGTCTCTTTACTACTTGGTAGAATTGCTTGCTAGGGTGTTGCTTGTTGCATAGACTAGATTGTGTGCGCGCATCGCTTGCTTTTGTTATCACCATATCTAGTCTTGCTAGCTTCACGCCTAAAGTACGTTTGGGAGAAATTGTTGACACACCGATTCACCCCCCCCTCTCGGTGCCCTTGATCCTTTCACGGCGGAGTGCGCCCTGCGACTAGGAAACGGGAAGGCGGCACGACAGAAAACGACTAAACAAATGCAAAACGCGGTTACGCCGGCCGTTAATCCCAACCCCGCGCGGCGGAGCGCGCCTCTGAGCCTAGTTTACTGAACGATAGTCGATAGAAACGTTGGACACGATGCCACAAGTACTCGTGGCAAATAAAGGGGCAGTTTTCCCTAAACAAGTCGAGATATGATACAGTACATCACAAACAATTAACATCTGGAATCTGATAGAGACCAAACCAGTTCGAACACATAAACAACTTTAGAACGGTAGTCAACAGATTAAACTGAGACTAGAATCATTTTAAATGTTGATGATAGCTAGATCAATGATGCTATAACTCAAATAAATTTAACCCGGGACATCATCTGCACCCCCTGATGAACGACGACGGCCAGGGCAGAGTCTAGGCGACAGTGCCCCTGGTCCAATGGTAGGAAGAATCGGGCACCACCGCCATCTCCATCGTTTCCAAGTCGAAGGAAACGAGCCACCTCCTGTCGCCTTCCCATACTGTCAACACGACGGACTCGTTGCCGCCGGGGAAGACACACGCTTTCCATTTCTTCTTCTTCTCCGGGTACCCTGGCAGCCCACACGTTGGCCTCCGACAGCCTGTGGATGCTGTGTTCCAGGACCCACTCACCACCGTCTTGCGGGCCAAAGACCTCGAGCTCGTCGCGGTATGCGTGGACGATGCGCTGCCGCCTCAGTCGACGACGAGGTAGGTCGAGTGGTATCCGCGTGACATGTCCATCCACGCGGCTGGGCAGGTCGACCATGGCAAGGTGGTAGTCGGCGCCGTCGTCAGTGGCGGGCCCAGGATTTGAAGTATGGGTATTCAAAAAATTTTAAGCACGAGAAAAAAAATTATGCTAGCCTAAATTGGAGACAAGTTGCGTCAAAAATACATCGAAGACAAGCGCATAATTGATCTAAATTTGAAATTGAGCACATATAAGCATGCTTTAAATGTAGAGCTGATTGTTTTTTGACTGGCAGCTGGTATAGATGATGATGAAATGCGGGCCGCTTCGGGTATGTGTTGGTTGTGTAGTTTTTGGTGTCTTACAAGCCTACAAATAGTACACATAATATATAAAAAGTAATTTGTCAAAGATAATGGCTATTCAATTGAAGTTGTAGGCCCGCCCCTGGCCGTCGTCAAGAAGTTGCAGCACGCCAGCACGCAGCCACAGATCGTCCAGAAGTAGAGGGACCCGTCGAACCCGCCGGCGAAGTGCGCGTCGCACTCGCTGTCGAGGTCGTCTTCCGACACGCAGGCCCGAGTAGAATTTGGCGAACACCCTGAAGTTGGATATGGAGATGGCGTCGTTGTTGCCGTGTTCATCTTCTTCTTTCCCGGTGAGGAGAAAGGCGTATGCTGTCCTCCTCTGGGCGCCATCGGTAGATCTGAACTGGGGGGTGGGGGGGGGGGGGGGGGGCTTGAGCCCCCTAGTTGCCCTCCCGATAGATCTGTCAATGCTTTCGTGTTATATGATATTGGCTTCAAACACCCATCGTTAAAATCCTAGTTCCGCCATCAGGCTTAACCAACTCTCGTCATGGCTCTTTTCCGATGCTTGAAGGCAGGAGGATCCAGCTGCTTAAGGTCATTTATCACTGGCAAAACTGGATGACGGCGGCGAGGAGTAGACATCTCCATCTTCCTTTTATGTGTCTTGATGCTCGAGAGGGAGAAGAAAGCTTATCCATCTATCGTTTGTTATGAAATGTTATATACGCTACCCTTGTTGATCATGGACTTGCAATATGTCTCGAAAACTTATCTTTATCTTTCCATAAATTAGTTGTTCGACCTTTTCTTACGTGAATGGTGCAGACATGATGAATGGATAGTCATTTGAAGGTGTCCAGAAGAACATGATGATCTTCCAAGCTAAATTATGTTGTCCGGCCCTTGGGAAATTTGATTAAAGGATATAAGGTCGACACAACAACTCTTGGAAACATTTGTAATTAATAGTGTTTACACATGATGACCACGTAACGCAACAAAATATGAGAACTGAACTATAGATGAGATCAATAATAAGCAGTTTTCTCTGAACAAGTTGATATACGATCACAAAACAATTAACATCTGGAATTTGTATTGTAACAGAGACCAAACCAGTTCGCACAAGCAACAAATTTACTGAACGATATATAGTCGGTAGAAGCGTTGGTCACCCCCTGATGAACGACAGCCACGGCAGAGTGTAGGCGACAGTAACCCTGGTTCAAGTCCAATGGGTAGGAAGAGTCGGGCACCACCGCCATCTCCATCGTTTCCACGTCGACGGAAACGAGCCACCTCCTGTCGCCTTCCCATACTGATACTGCCAACACGCCGGGGAAGACACGCGCTTTCCATTTCTTCTTCTTCTCCGGGTTCCCCGGCAGCCCACACGTGGCCTCCGACAGCCGGCGGATGCTGTGTTCCACGACCCACTCGCCACCGTCTTGCCGGCCAAAAACCTCGAGCTCGTTGCGATACACGTGGACGATGCGCGGCCGCCTCGGAGCGCCGACGATGATGAGGTAGGTCGAGTAGTACCCGCGTGACATGTCCACGCGGCTGGGCAGGTCGACCATGGCGAGGTGGTAGTTGGCAGTGTCGTCGTTGCGATACAAGTTTTTAAGTTTTTAAGGATATGGATCTTCACTCCACAGCACGCAGCCACGATGATGATGCCCCAAGTTTTTAAGGATATGGATCTTCTATATGATCAGCATATTCAGCATCTACGATCAGTATCTTCGGGATTACTTGATAGTTCATAGTTTTATGCTCGAACTCCACTTATTTAAAATTCAGACAAGGCTATTGTGACTGTATATTCATTACTTGTTCATTTTATTGACTGTACATAAAATCCAAACATTTTTAAGACTCATCATAGTCCACTGTTAATAAGTTGTATGTTTATCCAACTTTCAAATCTTAGTGCCTCCAACTACAAATAAATCATAGAAGCTACTGTATTGTGCGCTGAATAACACTTTCATGTGTTCTATCCACTGTAATAAACTTAGTAGCACACCTACGACTTGATGTAACATGTTTACTTTTTTGTTTAGCGAAAAACATATGCTTTTTATTTATCATATTTAGTTGTTTGTACAACAAACATGTGCTCTTTCCAAGATCTTATCTGTTCAGCATCATCGGGATTACTGATGCCTCAATTTGACCCTTCAGTCCTGTGTGTACATGTTTGTACAGTAAACATATTATTGATGTCTATGTTTGATGAACCAAACAAACTGCAGGTAACCAATGTACTATTCTCCTTGCATATTGATTCCTTCAGTCCGGTGTGTAGGATTAAAATGACATAAGATTAGTTTGACATCATAATGTTAATCCACATTTCATTTCTGGCAAACACCATTTCTGTTACCATAGACCATTTCTGTGACCATAGACACCATTTCTGGCAAACAACATTTTCTCATAATATTTACAATGCACTATTCTCTATTTCCACATTTGATTGTATGATCACCAGATGAGGGAATATGTGTGAGCGGTGCACTTCACAATTATAGTTGAAAAATGCTGGTTAGGCACATAGACATCAGTATTCTCTCTTTCCCATGCATGATTGAAGTTTCCCGTACAGAATATTACAGATGACGTTGTGATTGAAGTTTACAAAGAATGATACAACCCTGGTTATGTACTCTTAAACAGGTAGGTAGTTGCTTGTTTTCTGCCTTTTATCTATTCCATCATCTAGCTAGTTCTCAATGTAATGCAAAAGTTTAAAAGTAGGCCAATTTATGTTAGTTTGACACATCCTAAAATATTTAATTCATATGAATGATTTCCTGGAGTGTCTTGACAAGAGTTTGTGATAAAGAACAACTTTGATAAGCTTGCAACAACTTTCTGGCTATGTCCAGAGCTCGTAAGAAGCTAGAACATAGTCTAGCTCCAGAGCTACTTATGGAATGATGCAGTGTGATGCACATATCGGGTATTCTCAGTTTATATTTTTGGTAAATTGTGGGTTATGTGAATTTAATATATAAATCCATGCCTTTTTGGAGGGAACATTTTAACCGAGTAGTAACTTTGGCCTTTATGTGAAACCTATTGGTTAGTGATAAAGTAAATATATTAGTTTGTGGATTGGAAAAAAGTATACATAATGCTTGTGTTGATATAGATTATATCAGTAATAGGAACTTTTTAGTTTACTTTCCAAATATGATGTTATTTCTTATGTTGAACCCAAGTTTTCTTTTTACAGGACACGACTCTAGGGCATCCACCTTCTGTAATCATAAATCACATGCCACCCTCCTCTAGGATCAGCATTATTGTCATGTTGAGCGGTGAACTTTGCAACTATTGTGAAGTGCCTCCTTGCAACACTGCTAAATATTGGCGGCTGCAAACACTTCGTTGAATGGTCTTATCAAATTGTTTTTCTAAACTTTGTTGTGCCTTGGATCGACAGTCATCCATGTTTGAGGGAAATATGTACTTGAGGATGAATTCTTCGTTTTTACTAAGAAACATATGCTGACTTTTCACTCTTCGATCAAGACACTGTGCTATGGCTTATTGAGTGCTTTGTACAATTTTTTATAAGACCAAAACAACAAGTTTTGGTGACAAAAGAGGACATTCTTGGTGATTATTTTATCGATGTGGGAACCACTGTATACCTTGTGATCAGTATTGAACTGTTGTCAATAGCATCTGCGACTTGTGGCAGTCAATATTAAACTGTTAGCATATGCCGTTGTAATTAGATAAGTTATTTGGAATATGACGGAACGAAAGATCAAGGAAAGGAAGAAGAATGCACAACACTGTAATGTTGGGGGGTAGAGCGTCTTTCATTGAGATAAATGTTCATATATGTTGACATCTTGAAATATCATTGAGCACTCCATCAGAAATGTGACTTTTGAAGTACCAAGCTAATTATGGTCATGTTTGGCAATTTAGCATCACATAGTATATCCCCATAATTAGTAAATGATTTTGTAATGAAATTTCAAACTACCATTCTGTCGTGCGTTGTATGATAGGTTCATCGACAAAAGACAACCATGCCAGTCAAAATTTTCTATAATAGCTTCTCATGCTTCTAAAGGGCCAGGCTTAATGCACATTTTTTCCTCCTTTGTACAACAGTAGTAGTTTGGCACAAATAGCTATTGTAGAAAGATAATAGACATAGTCCGTCATAACTTCAGATAAAATATGTTGGTTTCAACACATGATATCAGTTGTGCTAAATACGTAGATTGTTGGTAATTAGGAAGCAAATGTAAGAGATACTAGCGACTGAGTGCACAAATTCAGTTTCAATAGTGCCAGTCTCAATAATCACAACCATGTAACACTCTTGCAGAAGCAACAAGATACTACTGATAGAACAATTATTGGACATGATTTTTGATAAACAAAAACAAAGTCAAATATAGTGGAACGAAGGTCATCAACAGACATTTCATCCTGCCAGTCTCATATTGTACTTATACCACCTCTCTCAGTCATATGCTCCAAAAAAGGCGAGATGTCTGTAAATGTTTTAAAAAAAAACTCATCCTCATGCCTTGGTGATGTTTGCGGTTTGCCACATGTACATCATTGATCTATGAAAGACATTACACTAAAAAATGCCGTATAACAAATCCACTTGGCCGTCTTTCAACTCACTAAACCCAGTTTCGGAAAATTATTCTTCAAGACGTCATCCTCAATTCCCGGGAGTTCTCATCCTGCTTTGGAAAATTAGAAATGGAAGATAAGCACCCAAAAAAAATTTATTGCTCATGATTTAACCCCCAGAAAAGTAGGCAGGCAATTTATGGTAAAGTGACCTAGAGTGCATATTCTTAAAACATCAGAAGACAGCAACATTTTTTGGATAACTAAATAACTACAAGATGAAGCTAGTAAAAAACATGTGAAGGTGTTTTCGAGAGAAAAAAAACACGTGAAGGCGTTGTTGAAGCAACACGAGTGCACATGGTGATTAGTAGATAGGTCCAACTCTTTTTTTTTAGTTGAGGTCCAACTCTTTTAAATGCTTATGCAGCAACACTAGCGCATATGGTGATAACTGAATTTCTAAGCCTCAAACAGCTCCTTTCTGCATCATCAACAAAGACTCTATATGTATTACTAGAAAGTTAATTAGATTTTAGTATTCCTTGGTTTTTCAGTATTTGCTATAAATTAAACTTCCGGTTTGATTTTCAGAGCTTAATTGACATAAGGTGCAGCATGTAATTGATAGTGACTTGTTTCTTTGTTGATGTAAGGTTACTCTCTACAAACCTGAAAGTACAAGTCTTTTGTGTAAGGGGTCAAACTCAAGCAACAAGGGATTCAAGAGGGAATCATATAAAGTTAATTTTAAAAAGATGCATCACGGTTGAATAAGAATACATTTTATCCATAGCATCCAAGCCATTCATGTATGAGAAGAGCATTCCAGCAATTCACGGCAATGGCATATTTGTCCAGAGAAAGTTAGCATACCAATGGCATTGTTCTTTTAAACTCTAAAACCAAATACTCCATCAATACTCCAGTTGGGGACATCTTGGCGAAGTCAATGGCAGAAGCATTTCAACTCCTTCCCTGCTTTCACGTAACGCAGCACGCTCTATTGGGGGAAAAAAAACCCAGCTATAAAGAGAGGGAGAAAAATGTCAATCAGCAACTCATATAGAAAATTATGATATTATGTTGAAAAAACAATGTCTAGATGATATTGCGAACAAGATGTTTCAACTAACAATTTTAGACAAAAAAAGGATATGCTATTTATATTGGCTGTCTAAGTGAAGTTTGCAGTCAATGCAACTCGGTGTTAAAAAGGTTTCCAATCATAATCAGTGAAGTTGAATAATACTCAGTGTAATCATAACCTGACTGGAATACTGAGTGCTAGAATCAAGGTAACATCTATAAAATATGAAAAAAAAAATCATCTGGAACATTGGGTCTGACCCAGCCTTCAACAGTAATGGAATCAAGTATGTCTAACAACCCTGGCTTGTAGCGAACAATAGAGGAGACACCAAAAGACCTTTGCAATTAACATCAACACCAGCCTGTAGCATTGAAAGTTTTAGTAAGCAAAGTGACAAGATAGTAGTGATTTGATAAAAAGGTCGAGTAGATACTGTTCTTGATGAGTAGCTTCATGCACTTCAGTGAGTGTTTAGCAAAAACACTGAAAAGTGGATGTTGACTTTGCCAGAAATGGTGTTTGTCTATGAAAGCACAACACTAACATTTCACACATATTCCCTATTCTGATGACCATTGAATCAAATCTGGAAACAGAAAATAGTACATTGTAAACATTATGATGAAATGGTGTTTGCCAGAAATGGTGTCCTGGTCAAAGAAATGATTTTTGCTAGAAATGGTGTTTGCTTGAAATGAAATGTGGATGAATATTATTCCAACTAATCTTATGTCATTTTAATCCTACATACGGGACTGTAGGAATCAATATGCAAGGAGAATAGTGCATTGTAAATAGGTAGGATAAGCTACGCATAAATATTGTTCATTTAAACTTCATGACAATTAGTCAAGAACACCAGAAATACAATGTCAGAATTCCAAAAGGAACCCGTTAATATAGTGTACTTAACCTCTATGGAAACAGATTTGGTAGAGGTACTACATGTTCATAGCTTGTGCTCTGAATATATACAGACAAAAACGCTATCTCACAGTAAAAAAAGTTGTTAGATAACTTAAAATTCAAAGTGATCTACAGTAATGCTGCATATATACAGTTTATATAAGAACTGTAATATAGATTGATTTTTACAAATATATAGTTCTAATCCAATGTGTACTTTTATTTCAATCTATAAACTAATGTATTTACTTTATCACTAACCAATAGGTTTCACATAAAGGCCAAAAGTTACTACTCGGTCAAAAACTTCCCTCCAAAGACATTGATTTGTACATTAAATTTCACAGAACCCACAATTCACCAAAAATTTAAATTGAGGACACCAGACATATGTGCATCAAACTGCACCATTCTACAAATAGTTCTGGAGCTATTAACTAGTGTGCTAGCTGCACAAGTCAATTTTTCGGAGTTAGTGGACACAGCTAGAAAGCTGTCACAAGCTTATCAGAATTGTTCTTTATCACAAACTCTTGACAAACTGAGACACTCTGGGTAATCCTTCATATGAATTAAAGATTTTAGGATGAGTCAGAAACTAACATAAACTGCCCTATCTCAAACTTTTGCACTACATTGAGAACTAGCTAGAAGTTGGAATAGATAAAAGTCAGATAACAAGCAACTACGTGTTCTTTGGCAGAGTCAGACATGAGACAAATTGTATCAGGGAGACTTAACAATGTGAAATTGAATTTGTGCACAATAGTAAAGCCTTTATATGACTGAAAGCCTAAATCTCTATATCATATATGTACTTTATTTCTGCTCTCTAACCTCAAATTTGATTATCTTGAGACATACGAGTGTAAGAATATTATGGAGTTTATGGTAATCTATTAGCACCTAACAAATGCTCTCAGTTTACTATTATGTTGAACAATAACATGACATTTTCACTAAATTGAGAAGTTCTCGATTGAATAGACAATAGCGGAAAATAAAACAATAAAATCAAGCAGTTACCGTGTTTGGTAATTGGTAGTAACCTGTATCAGACCTGCCAAGGATGATACACATGTGATAAATTCAGAACATGTGCATGTGGATCCCACTACAATAGACACCTTGAGCATTCTTTGGATTGGAAGAACAATAGGTCTTTCATTTGTTTTGAAAGACACATATTGTAGCTCAAATTAGGAAGAGGAGAAATGTGCCAGAGGTGCTTACCACTGCCTAAGCCATTACAGAGTTGTGGCACACAGGCCACAGAAGGAAAACATCAACCGGAAAAAAAAAGAGAAAGGGGACAATTAAAACAGAGCATTCTCTCGACACTCTCTCATTTTTACCAAAGCATTTGCTCCAATAATCCCCCAAGACTATAGGTCTTTCATGTAACGAAACTACTAACCAAGTTGATGAATTCTGAAAAACAAGAGCCTATTTTTGTTTCACTGTCATTATCGCAGAATATTATGAATCATTTTGGACCTTTAGGATTAGTAAAAAGAGAGAACTGGCATGATGTGTGATGATGGCAGATAATCAATCAAACAGGGAAAAAAGAAAGTAATATACAACTTAATCACCTACTAGTAAGAAACAAAACCAATGCATATGCCCAGTTCTGTAGAACGGTATCATAATCACCTACTAATACTCAACTAATTGTTCTAATACTCTCATGATACTAATTAGTATCATACTACTATAAGAGTATTAGTACAATCACTTGTCCTGTCGGCCAGTTGATTGGTTGAGTATATAACAAATTGTACTAAGACAAGTGATTGTGCTAATAATCTTATAATCAAGAGGAGTAAAAAGATTATCTGATGTTTGGTTGAACCTGCATAAACGTGATTGTACCTGGACTGTATAATCAAGGTAAGTATTATGGGCTAGTACATCAAGTGGAAGAGCGACAGTACTCAGATACATCAACAGTGTATTGCTTGAGTTGGTCTTCCCAAAACCATGATAAAAAGTTTGCTGAAAATTCGGAAAATGTAACACCTATTGGATACGAACAAATAACTTACCCTCTTTTTGTGACCACAAACAATGAACCTGCCGCCATAGTTGCACTGAGGTAGGTATCCCACAAGCACACATCAACTCTGGTAGTTCAGATACAGCACTGTTGCGTTGAACTGAATCAACCAGCTGATCAGAAGGATCCCCGTGTCCATGCTTCGTCTTTGAACTGGATGAAAATGACGACATCGACTATGATACTCGGGGAAGGCAAATCTGAAGAAAACGAACCAAATGAACGGGAACAAATCAGCTTAGAGATCGAAGTAAATGAGAGGACGGAGGCAAATCAGATTAGAAATCGAAATAAGACAGAGGACGAAATAAATCAGAAAGGGATTTGATGAGAGAGCTAAGGAAGGAGGAAAACTAACGAGATTTGCTCCAAAAAAGAACAACTGAAGCCGGAGATCTAGAAGGGGAACGAATCAGTTCGGGATAAACAAAAATCTAAATTGGAGGCGGAGGGAGACGAAAAAGCGGCGGCGGGGCAGAGGGGGCGGGGGCAGCTAGACAAACCATTGGCACACCAAACGAGGGGACCACAAGATCGAGGCGCGGGATGAGGCGAAAATGGACGGTCAAGATAACGTCCGCTCAGAAGGTAGGTGCGAGAACGAGTTTTCGCCGCTGCCGCTCCATGGACCCGATCTGGGCTAAACTGCGCGACACGTATAAGAGAACGCACTTCTATCTGCGGATTGACCTCAGCGACTAGATGAAATGCAAGTAATGTTTGCCCCAAATAATAATCATATTATTATTCAACAGAAATCCTTTTTTTTCGAATGGGAGAGATTTATTAAGAAATAAGAGCATTTTTTTGACAAAGAAATAAGAGCATTAATCATCTTGATTACTTATTTCAGTGCAAATAGCATTTGAGTGAAATGGTGCAAATATTAAATTTGACCCGCTGGATCAGGATCTGAAGGCTGCCCTTCCCCCCACCGTTCCATGGGCGCAATTTTGCGGGAAACCCCTGCGTGATTATGAGGAATTGCTCTTTCCTGCAAACTGCTGGCTCTGAATCTGAACGGAATAAGACCGGTCGATCGTCTACATGCGCCACCCGTGGCCGCACCATTTGGTATCGTGGTCGCTACTTGCTACAGGATCATGCCATACCATGGACGATAACGTACAATAGGGCAAGGTTCTCAATCCCGCGGTAAACCGGACCGGTTTTCACGAAAACCGGAAAAACCGGTCCGGTCCGGTTTACCCGGGACTCCGGTTTTCGAGTTTAAAATTTAAAAAAATTTAAAAATTTGACAAAATTTGAAACAAAAATATATAAAAAAACTAGATGAAATTTGCAGCGCAATGGTGGAACAAGAACACAAAAATTCGATCGTTTGATAGGTCAAAAAAATCATGCAAGTTTTCTAGGTTGAAAAAAGAAGGGAAAAAAAGAAAAAAAACCCTTTTCTTTTTTCTCATTTTGAATCTGAAAGCTTCATCGATTTTTTTGACCAAGCAAACGATTGAATTTTCGTGTTTTTGTTGCACTAATGTACTTCAAATTGCGTCTAGTTTTTTTACATATTTTTGTTTCAATTTTTCAAATTTTTAGTTTTTTTGCTTTTTTTTTAAATTTTTCCTCTCCAAACCGGTTCCGAATTTCGGTCCGGTTTACCGGAAATTGTGACCGGTTTACCGCTAAACCGGACCGGTTTACCGTTCGTTTCGGATTTTTTGAGTTCAAAATTTGGTTTTTGAATTTTGTGGCGGTTTCCGACCGGTTTCCGCGGTTTTCGCGAAAACCGGTCAAACCGGTGGGGGCCGGTACCACCGGTCTAAACGGGATTTCAATCCCTGCAATAGGGTTGGCAAATTGATTTCGCTACCTCATGAGCGAGCGGTCGTGATGCTTACAGTCTCAGACAAATGGAATTCTGAGCACACCGTGAAGCAAACAGCAGACAATTGAGCAGCCAAGCATTCGCATAGTAGTATGTACAGTTTCCCTCCCTAAAAAAAAAAGAGTATGTACAGTTTCCCCATGGCAATCTAAATTTTAGCTGACGAAACCAACCAAGAAACAACCACTTGGCAGTAGAAGCAACGAACTGAGAAATCAAGCAATGACTCAATCTTTATTTTCACACGACAGATGTACTTATTGACCTTTTTACGACTGACCGAACATCCATAGCAAACGCTTGAGCACACGCATCCAAATCCAAAGTGCATCTAGGGGAAACCTGGTAGGTCTGCACCGCCGCACGCCGGAGCTGTCCGGGACTAGTTCGATGCTTGGAGTGGGGAATGAGAATGGAGCGACAAGGAGAAACTGCATAGATGCCCTGTGGTCAGGGGGAAGGCGGGAAGGGGAGGAGGGGGGAAATTTGGGCGAGTTGTTGGCGGCACTCCGGTGACTAGCGCATCGGTAGAGAAGCGGCACATAGAGGCTGGGAGGGAGACGACAAGTACCGATAGGGGGCTTTCTGCAAACGTGCGCCCGCTGGATGGTGGGAGGAATGGCAGCCTTCGGATCGTGATCGAACGGGTTAAATTTAATGTTTGCACCATTGCACCTTATTGTTATTTGCACTGAAATTTTCCCTGAATACTGCTAGCTCTTTTTTACTCAAGTGTTATCAGTATCTTGATTTCTTCATGATTTTCTGAATGAATACTGCTTGCGTGTAAATCCGACGACTCATGTAGCACTCTAAGACATAGCAATGCACCGGTCCCACGAGCAGAGATGAATACATTGGCCTTGACATTATTTTATTTTTAACATCTCATAGTCAGAGTCTCATTTAATTCCACCTAACATGTGTTGGTGTTAGTAAAGCTTCCAAAATGATCAATCTCAGTGAACATTTTCGCAGGTACTATCCTTTTTATTGCTGGTACGAACCTTGCGGGGCGGGGGAGGGGGGGCTTGAACCCCCTAGTTGCCCGCACGGTAGATCTGCCAATACTTTCGTGTCATATTGATATTGTCTTCGAACACCCATCGTTAGGCTTAACCAACTCTCAATGTTCAAGATGAAGATAGCTAGTGTCTCATGGCTCTTTCCACATTAACACGAGTTGTTAGGCTTAACCAACTATCAATGTTCAAGGTGAAGATAGCTAGTGTGTCATGGCTCTTTCCACATAACATGAGGTGGTGTTAGAAAAGCTTCTAAAACGATCCATCTCAGTGAAGATATTTCGTGGGTACTATCTTTTTCTTGTTGCTACCTGAGATTTGTAATTTCGAACTATACTGGTAACATGTGGCTATTCCGATGCATGATTCAATTCCATATTGTGTAAAGATAACATGACTCATCATGAGTATATGCAAGTTTGGAAGAGAAGAGATGTCGGGCTTACCACGGGCAGCGGCAGAATTCAAATGTGCTCAACTGCACACCCGTGACTTGTAAAGAAACAAGGATTTTGAAGCCATCTAACATATATACATTGATAATGTGGAGAAAGCATGGATCTTTGATTCAATTTTTGTTTTCTAGATAACTTTAACTTTGTGCTTTGATAATTGCTATTGCAATCACTTATTTTTTGGTAAAGAGTTCTGCATTTTGTGCGAGTGGAGCCATAGCTCCGAACCGGGGGGAGGGGGGGTGGTGAACCCCCTACACTACACCATGTTCTACTTTTGCCAACACTTTCTACAGTCGGGTAAGGTCACATACACCGACATAAAAACTGTCGGCAAAGGCTACGCCGACACTTTCTAAACAGTCGCGGTAGAAGCAGAAAGCCTTTGCTGACAGAAATTACCTTTGCCGACACTTTGAGTGCCACTGAATACAGGACCTATGCCGACAGTTATTGTCTTTACCGACAGTTAAAACTGCACTGCACGCATGACCTTACATGGCAAGAAAACTGTCGGCAATACAATTTTTCACATTTAGATGTGTAATACTAAAAATTGAATTTAGTAATAATGTACACTAGAAAATGCAAGAACCAAAATTCATCCCACGCAATTTTGCACAATCCAAAAAACTGCTCATTCACATATAGGTACACATGACATAAGTCAAATCAATTGATATTGTCTCAATGTGTGCCCAAAGGTTACAACTTACAAGCTAGAATTTGTATACAACACTCTAGGGGTGACAACAATTCCCTAACTGAAGCACATACATTGTTACTGCACAAAAGGTTTACACGCCCATAATGCTTCATACGCCGGGCATGTTGCTAAGTACCTAAGGATAAAATTCAATATAGGTAAAACTTCAAATTTATCTACAGTTTATTTAGTTGGCCCATATATCTATTGCCGACAGTTCGTTTGACACTAAATTTATCTACATTTACCGACATATTATAAGACAGCGATTTACGACCTTTCCCAACACTTGACTGTTGGCAAAGTAGTACATGGTGTAGTGCTAGTTGCTCTCCCGGTATATCTGCCAATGCTTTCGTGTCATATGATATTGGCTTCGAACACCCATCGTTAAAATTCTAGCTCCACCATTAAGTTTAACAACTCTGAATGTTTAAGGCGAAGATCGCTGTGTCATGTCTCTTTCCCGATGCTACCCTATTGTCGTGGGATTTCTGTTATTTTCTCGGCTGCAGTTTTTTCTTTTGGTTTTTCTTTGAGATAGAGACTAGAATGCTTTTCATTGAAGCCTTCAACAGACGTGTGCATATCTCTAGCATCTTGGGAGGGCAAGAAGGGCACCAGGAAGGGGGATCCAGCTTAAGGTCGTTTATCACTGGCAAAGACTGGATGCTGCGGCGAGGAGTAGCCCTTTTCCTGTTCCCTTTTCGGTGTCTTGATGCCGGAGAGGGAGTAGAAAGCTTAATTATCCGTCTAGAGTTTGCTATGAAATGTTATATATGCTACCCTTGTTGATCATGGACTTGCAATATGTCTCGAAAACTTATCTTTATCTTTCATTAATTAGTTGTTCGACCCTTGCTCTGACGTGAATGGTGCAGATATCATGAATGGATAGTCATTTGAAGCAGTCCAGAAGAACATGATGATCTTCCAAGCTAAATTATGTTGTCCGGCCCTTGGGAAATTTGATTGTGTAGTAGGGCCAGGGGACTGATCCAACGTACTGTGCAGACTGCCGATCTAACCTGTCTGGCGAACCAAGCCCGGTCGCTAGCTATTTGAAATAGTGACGCTAGTCCATCGGCGCGGCCTCCGTGTTCGCCTGCGCCGCCCTGCTCAGGGTCACCGGCCGATCGATCACTGAGGTGATTGCGGCGCAGGCAGACGTCAACTCTGTGCGTGGCGACGTACGGGTTCGCGGTCCTGTAGGTGCTCTCGGCCGTGGCTAATGCTGCCCTGCAATCTATCTCGCACGCCAACTCTGTGCGTGGCAAGGCAACAACGCCGTTGGATAAAGTTTTCAGCCGGTGCATGCCGGCGGCTCTACTGGGCGGCGCTGTCTTGCTTGCGGCCGTCCAGGAGGCGCAGACGCGGGCCGTGCAGGGTCTGTTCTGTTGCGGGGGCCTGTCGGCTTCGAGCACGACGAGCTCGTCGTCGAGGAACGTCCCCGGCCTTAATTAACAGAGGACCGTGCTCCACCTTATTTTCCACCTTTTCCTGGAGTCCGGAGCTGTCTCCTAGTAAAAATTAACGCAAGCAATTACGCACTCTTGGTTTCCTTTCCTCATGTTCAGACAATGCAGTCAGTGTAAATTTCCACCGAGTTTCCTGTCTTAGTTAACGTCATGAAAAAGAGATCGGATGGAGTAGTAACAATAAAGCAGCTGTCCCTAATCTTTCGCGACCAATTCGATGGGTGTGAAACTGAACCTAGTCTACCGAGGCAAGAAAAAATCCAACTGAAGCGGTCAACCAGACGACTTCGACGTACGGGCACGCGTTACATATATTCGTGATTGGGCAAGCAGAGGATTAGTGAAAAGATACTACCACTACTAATGATAATCTCTGACTGGGCAATCAGTGTAAGGTACCCGACTACCCGCCTTTCGTTCCGACAGTAGGAAGCAGAAAGCTCGCTGTAAAGTGTCAGACCTCACCGGCTACGAGTACCGTGCAAGACGGTCCGTTGACTGTTTAGTCATCTGGCCTCTAGTGGTCCACTACCGCATTAGTTTTCTTGACTAGTCTCTCGGCTTAATTTATACTACTATTAGTAAAACGCAATATATATATTACCCTATCACTATCAGTAAGAAAAACTGGTTTTTCCTTGAGTCTTCATTGACTCAGTAAACCTAATCGGGCATCCATGTGTAGCGGTAACTTCATCGCATCTAACATTTCTAGTTGGCTTTCCGATCCTGCTTGCATCAGATTTCCTGACCGGGTATCCCATGTAGTATGTCCATGTGTAAGCGAGCATATCCCATTGTAAGGTCTCTAATATTCGTCGCGTGTTATTTGGTACGCGATAGATCTCTCTCTCTCTCTCTCTCATGTAGCAGTTCAAATAGTTCATTATTACAAAAGACGACGACGACGAGTCCGTACACATCGAAATCACCGGAAAAAACTCCAAAACCATGGCTAAGGGGGTGCCTTGGCCCATGGTTTAGGTGGAAAGTGTCTTTACCTACCAAATACCAAAAGGGAGACACGATTTTGAGGACTACTTACACGACTAAACGAGGACCCGTTCATCCGTGTAACTTTAATTAATTTATTTAAGACGTACGACTGGTCAATAAAAGAAATATTCCCACTCTGTTACTCTGTTAGTAGCATTGTAAGGTTTGAAGGAGTAGTCTCGACCTGAGGAGGCTCCTCCAGCCGTTTATATAGAACCCACTGCCGAGTTCGTGATCAACAAACACAACGATTCCGTATCTCAGCAGACGCATATTCACTCTCTCCCTAGTAAGTTCTACGTGCATGCATGGCGGGCGATCACGGCCTCCGCAGCACGGCCCTCGCCACCGTCGGCCACCTCCACCACCAGGCACGCAACTTTGCAAATGCTAAGGCTCCTCAGACATCGGTCGCCGACTGCGCGTTGCACGACACGCTCCCCGGCGTCCGCGGCAGCTGGACCCGCGCCGAGGTGGTGAGGTACGGCGAGCTCGCCATGGCCGCCTACGACGCCTTCGACGGCGACAAGTGGTCCCCGTACTACGGCACCTGCCGCCACGGCCTCCGCCGCATGGTCCCCGGCCACGGCTACGTCGCCACCGCTTTCATCTACGCCACCGCCGACGTCTTGCCGGAGTGGGCCGAGCCCGTCCTTGGCGCCGAGAAGTGGGACGACAGCGCGCACTGGATGGGCTACGTCGCCGTCGCCGGCGACGCCGAGGCTAGGGGAGCCGGCGGCGTTCGGGACGTCGCCGTCGTGTGGCGCGGCACCAGCTCGCGCGTGGAGTGGGCCATGGATGTCAAGACCAGCCTCGTGCCGTTCGCCAGCGGCGGCGACAAGAAGGCCAAGGTGGCGAAAGGGTTCCACAGCCTGTACACGGACAACAACGAGAAGAAACTCGACAAGAATCGGCCGGTGAGCGAGTTCGGCCGCGTCAGCGCGCAGGAGCAGGTCGCCGGCGAGCTCAGGCGGCTGGTGGCCCACTTCCGGGACGAGCGCGGCGAGAAGGTCCGCGTGACCTTCACGGGCCACAGCCTCGGCGGCGCGCTGGCCCTGCTCGCCGCGCGCGACGCGGCCGCCGCGCACCCCGGCCTGCGGGTCCGGGCCGTCACCTTCGGCGGGCCGCGCGTGGGGAACCGGGCCTTCCGCGACGGCCTCGAGCTCGACGGTGACGTCGCGGTGCTGCGCGTCGTCGTCGCCGGCGACCCGGTGCCGTGGCTGCCGTGCCTGCCCGCGGCGAACCTCCTCGCGCTCCCGTTCTCGCTGCTGCCGCTGAGCAAGTACGTGCCCTGGTTGGCGCGCCTGGCCCGCTGCTGGGCGCCGTCCTGGGCGTACGCGCACGCCGCCGGCGACGAGCTCGTGCTCGACGTGGCCACCTCGAAAGACGAGCAGGGTCGCCACATCCTGAAGCAGGATTACGACTTGCAGGGTCACCACAAGCTGGACGTGTACCTCCACCTGCTGGACAAGCGCCGGGACGTGGTGCTGGTGAACAGGTCCTCAAGCATGCTGAGAGACGACATGGAAATCCCGGAGCGGTGGCACCAGACGGGCAACAAGGGGCTCGAGCAGGACGCGCAGGGGCACTGGTTTATGCCGAAAAGGGATAAGGAGGACGAGCCGGTGGCGAACGACAAGCTGAAGCTTCCCGATGAGCTGCATCGCATGGGCTGGGCAGGGTGATCGAGGAAACAAGATTAGTTCTTGTAGAGTAACGCTGCTGTTTTTTGTACTCTTGTGGAGTTCTCTGATTTCATTGTTCACTTACCGTTCCCCTCTCTGATTGTAATTGTTTGCAAATTGCATTGCTTGTACGTTTCCTTAATTTCATGGGTTACATGAGAGATTGAGAGTATTGGGAGTGGCGCCAATTTTTCTTACTTGACATGACGATGTCAGCTTCGGTAGGTTTATTATACTCTATTCGAACTGAGCGCCACCAACAAGTCATGTCAGCTAAAAATACAAATCTGCATCTATGCAAACTGTAATAAAAAGGTAAAATATTAAAGTATTGTGGCATCAGGTTTTATGCAGGTAATAGGATACTTTAGCAAACATCACACCATGCTGTTGTTTTTCTCTTTCCTAGGCAAATTCTACGACATTTCAGTGCTCCATTGTTACTATGTCTAGTCCAGTATTGATCAATCATCACAATGTTCCTTTTTATGTTTGTGTTGCCTTATGGTGTTCATTTCCTTAGTTTAGTTACTGATTATTCATCTGTCTGTACTTAGTTCAAAATTTGTACTTGAGCCCCTTTACTGCCATCTGTTGGTGTAAGTTTCGTGTATTCAGCAAAAGTTTTGTGTTTCCTTAAAAAAAGGAAGTATTGGCAATGGAAATTATCATACTGTTGTACTATTATGCTTCTTGCTCTTGCGAATTTTCTTATTGGTTTCACATAACCACGTAAGAATAGTGTTGTCGAGAGCCATCATGCTGCCGCCAGCTGTCCCCAAGTAGAGAGACCCGTCGACCCGGCCGGCGAAGGAGACGAGGTCCTCCATCTCGAAGGAGCGCCAGCCGTCGCCGTTGGCGGCGGTTGAGAAGACGCACGCCCGGGGCTCGCCGTATTTCTATGGAAAACCGTGCGGAAAACTCTGAAATTCGAGACGGAGATGGTGCCGTCTTCCCCGTCGACGAGGAAGAAGCCGCCACCGATCAGCTGGTCCACCGTGCCATTGACCGACCCTCCGGTACCGACGAGTCAACGGGTCGCAGACGACGAGATACTCGAGATAGAAAGTTTGGAGGAGGAGCGATGATGCCGCGCCATCGCTTGCATGTGGACGCCGCGCGGATGATCCAGACGGGGGAGTCGAGGCGGAGAAGGATCCGCTCGAGCAGGTCGTCCGGGACGTCGTCGGCTCGCGTCGCCGACGGCACCGCGTCCGCCGCTTCCGTCTTCACCTTGCGCCGCCGCCGCTGCCGTTCCATCGCCTGCCTTAATTTAGCTGATCTGGCGGTCGTTTGGACAAGCGCGTCGAGGTCGAGGAAGATCTGCCGTTCCATCGCGCGCTCTGTTTTGTACGCGTCATGCAGGCCCTTTTCGTGCGTGGGCTTGTGTAGTCATGTGTGCTATATTAGCTGGACCTGGCTAGCTGCGACCCAATGTGAAAGTCAACGCTTAGGCAATCGGATCAGCATGGCATCGCGAGCTAATTTGGGCTTCCATGAAGCGGCGACGGCGGCACAGGAACAATAAGAAGGCACCGGCGGCGGACTGGGTGACCGCGACGAGCGTCGACGATGCCGACGACCTGCTTGAGCTGCAAGCGATGGCGTAGCATCATCATCGCCGACGATGGCGGTGGCGCCTTCCTCCGTCGCGCGCTCACTCCACCCGCCAATGCATCGCCGGCAATTTTTCAATAGGGGGACTAGGGGTGAAAAAACTAAGAACACAAAATGATGCGCTGCTTCTCAAGAATGTTCATAAAATTTTCAATAGGGCTGACTTACCTTGGGTGAATCTTCGGATAATTATTATCAAAATGGAAAACTGCCGAGTATGCAGAGGAAAGGGTCCTTATGGTGGAAAGATATAGTGAACCTCCTAGACATATATAAAGGAATGGCAAGCCCTCTGATCATGGATGACAAAACCATAATGCTATGGCATGATGGCTGGCATACATCCCCAGCGAAGATGCTTTTCCCTCAATTGTTCTCTTTTGCAAGAAACCAGAACATCACTTTGGCCACTTTCATCACTTCAACCAATGTGTATGAACTCTTTCATCTTCCTCTAACGGTTGAAGCAGATCAACAATTGGAACAACTTACGAATATTCTCTAACAAGTACAACTCAATGGAAGAAAGGATATCTGGACATATATATGGGGAAACAATGGCTTCTCAGCATCCAAGGCATACAAGGTTCTCATGGGGCACCAAAGAGTTCATCCAGCGTATAAATGGCTTTGGAAGAGCAATTGCCAGCCTAAACACAAAGTGTTCTTTTGGCTGCTCCTCAAAGATAGATTAAGCACCAGAGGATTGCTAAGAAGAAAGAACATGCATCTAGATGACTACACATGTGAACTGTGTCTATGGCAGAATGTGGAAACTTTGAGACATCTCTTTATCAGGTGCAACTTTGCAAAACAATGTTGGCAGTCAATTGGCATTAACATCCCTCCAAATTTAAGAGTATATTAGGTGGTTAAATGGCTTCGAACGAGATTGGTTGTGCCCTTCTACATGGACATCATTTAAACAATGTGCTGGAGCATTTGGGTGAATGATTGGATTTTTAATAATGTTGACCCGACAGTGCCAAATTGCAGAAGGACTTTCTTCAAGGAATTAAATCTGGTGGTGTTCAGAGCAAAGAAAAGACATGCTGAAAATCTCAAGCAATGGATGGACTCTTGGAGCTAGCTTTTTTTGTTCTTTAGATCTTTCTTCTTTTTGTTAGACTACTTTCGTTCAGTTTCTTTTTCTTTAGCTTTGTACAAGACTTTTGTTTTGAGTTTAATATATTATAACCTGTACGGACTTTGTCCCTCCAGTTCATTCCAAAAAAAAAAAAATGCATCGCCGGCAACTACCACAAACATGGCCTTTTGACTTCGAAGATCAAGAAATTTATCCCCACATCGCCACCAGTATCCATTGTAGGAAAATTTATCGGTAACACAAATCTATGGTAAATCCGGTTTTCGGAAATCTTGGAAATTTATTTGAAAAAGATATGAAATTTGAAAATATTTGAGGAATTATACATATTTTCACAGAAATTTGCATAAATTTATAGGTAGATTCAATATTTTGAATTTTTTTCCGATAAACAAATGTTACCGGGCTCCATTGCTAAACCCACCAGAAAATATCGAAAATTTACCGCCTATATTTTTTTCCCACAGGTATCCATAGCCCAGCAGCCGGTTTTCCCCAGAAGCTTTGTCCTTCTCGCGGTGACACCTCCCCGTAGCAAGTTACCGACGTTCAGTCGTTCACGCCGGCCTCGTCCTCGTCCACCAACGCCACCGTCTAGACCTCATCATCTGCGACCAGTTGACATGCCAATCCAAGAGGACCAGCATAACCTTTCTCTGGTCTCAAAGACGCATCCTTGCTCGACGGGGAAGAATATAACGTTATATATGCTTGTCAAATAATGACTTTTTTACCTTACACGATCAAAGGATATAATGTCAACACAACAATTCTTGGAACCATTTGTAGTATAGAGAGGGGATGCCCACGTTATGCAACAATAAGATAATTGAACTATAGATGATACCAGAAATATTCAGTACTGGATCGAACATGATCGTTAACAAAAACATTTGTAACAAGAAAACATCGACGGATAATTAAGCCCGTGAAGCAAAACTTACTCTGAGATCACTTATGCCCAATGCAGGCCCTTATGAACGGAGGCCATGGCAGTGTGTAGGCGAAACAATCCGATGTCCCACGGTAGGAGGTCAATTCCGGCACCGTCTTCACCTCCATGGTGTCCAAACATACGGAGAAAGGCCATCTCCATTTACCATAATCACGCACTAACAGGACGACGAACCGGTCGCCGCCGCTGACAACTTTGGGAATCCAATCATAGTGATCCGGGTAGCCAGGTAACCTGCAGAACCCGTGCGATAGCCAGCGAATGGCGTGCTCCCGCACCCACTGATCGCCGCTGCCGCCATGGACTCGCCGAAACACCTCGAGCTCATCGCACTTGACGTGGACGATACGCGGCGAGGTGGAGTCGCCGCCGGCGCAATGGGTGACGACGCAAAACGCCGATTGTCCGTGGGGATTCTTCACTTGGCTGGGCAGGTGGACCTTGGTGAGCTTCAAACTGGTGCTGTCGAGAGCCATCACGCTGCCGCACTCCGTCCCCATGTAGAGAGACCCGTCGGCCCGGCCGGCCAACGAGACATGCCGCGTCTTGATGTCGTCGTCTTCCGACGGCGGCACGGCGCGCCAGCCGGCCCTGCGGTCGTCGTCGTCGTCGCCGGCGGAGGAGGAGAAGACGCACGACCGGGGCGCGTCGTGGAACATGCAGAACACCCTGAAATTCGAGGCGGAGATGGCGCCGCCGTCTTTTTCCCCTTCGATCAGGAAGAAGCGGTCATTAAGCTGCTGGTCTCGTCCTCGCGTGCTGATGTTGACCCTCCGGTGCCAGCGAGTTAGCGGGTCGCAGACGACGAGGTACCGCGGTTCGACATGTTGGAGGAGGACGAGGCCGCCATGGCAGTCTTTGAGCTCCCACTTGGCGGTCGCGCCGAGAGGGAGGAGGAAGTCGAGGGAGAAGCGGCTAGCGTCGATGGGCGATGTGGGGATGAACTCGATCGAGGTCGCCCGCTGGTGGTAGTGGCCGACGATGGTCCGTGGGTGCGGGTGGAGCGAGCGGGCGCGGCGGAGGAAGGCGCCGCCGTCGTCGTCGGTGACGATGACGCCGCGCCATCGCTTGCAGGTGGACGCCGCGCGGATGAGCCAGATGGGGGAGTCGAGCTGGAGGAGGATCCGCTCCAGCAGGTCGTCTGGGACGTCGCCGACGCACGTCGCCGGTCCGCCGCAACTGCTTTCTGGATGTTGCGCCGCCGTTCCATAGGTGCCCTAATGCTGCAATAATGCGCGGTAGCTCTGCTGATCCGGTTTGGCGAAGCAGCACGTCGAGGGAGGGAGATCTGGGGCTGGGCAGACATAGCGGCGGAGCGCTTCGATCCGTGGAAAAAGGACTCTCTACCTTTTATTTTTTTAGGCTCCTCTCTACGTTACACTACGTAGTCATTCAGAGGGACCCCGTCCATGGGCTCGTGTTGTCTTCGGCTGCGGCCCAATATGGTCCAGAGCCCAGCTGGAAAAATACGGTCACAACCAAATTTGGCTGCAATATTTTGTTTGATTCTCAAAAAAAAAAGCAATATTTTGTTTAGGCAGTCACCTTTGGGTACCCAAAGTTTCAGTTCGATGACCCGATTTACCCAAATCACCTAATATGATTAACATATTTTTTTTAGTAGCATTTCAGCACATTTCGGAGACATTTCAACATACAAATATAACATAATGTCAGCATAGAAGTAATCACTTCATATGTACAATCCCACATTGTATAAACATGTTCTCATGTCATAATACAATTTCAACATTAAATCTGTAACTAACATCTCATAAATTGCTTAGTTCGGGTATTTTGGGTGATTTGGGTTCCTGATCAAAGTACCCCAAAAATGAAAAAGAAAGAAGACCTGCACCGGAACTAGGGAACGAAACATGTAGTTTAGGGTAATTTGGGTTCGGTCTTTAGTTTTGGGAATTTGTGCCCACCCCTTATACAACAAAATTCTTTCATTAACTACCGTGCATCCCAACAGCCTGACATTATGTAAATTGCCAGGTAAATTGCCAGGTGGGCTCTATTTGGGCTCTTTTTGGTGGGCTCTTTTTGGTGGAAGGATGTAATGAAGGATGTAATGAAGCTTAATGATCAATATAAGGGAATTGCCTCGGTAAAGGCAGGAGATGGGTCAACAATATGGTTCTAGCAAGACTTATGGAATGGAAACTTGCCCATTCAGCAGTTTCTTGAACTTTTCTCATTTGCAAAGCAGACCAATCTATCATTGAGAACAGCATGGAGCAATCATAATATTCTGGAAATTTCACCTCCCACTGTCTGAGCAAGCTTATGAGCAAGTGCAATTATTGTTTGATATCTTGGAAGGGCTGGACATTGCAGCTGGTCAGGATTTATGGTCCTATATATGGGGTACCAGCATGTACTCAACTGCAAAAGCTTATAAAGTCATGAAGGGGCATACAGATGTTGACCCTGCATTTAAATGGTTATGGAAATCATAGCCTAAACACTTAGTGTTGTTTTGGCTGCTACTTAAAGATCGACTAAACACAAGAGGTATGTTGAGAAGGCGCAATATGGCTTTAGACTCTTATGTGTGTGATGCAAAGGGAAGAAACTCTACTGCACCTTTTTGTCAGATGCAATTTTGCAAAAGCTTGTTGGGCCTCGATTGGACTGATTCTACCAGTTCATAGGCCAATGCTTCAACTGGTCAAGATTCTGAAAAGGAAGCTGAATGTGCCCTTCTACATGGACATTGTAATCCTTATGTGTTGGAGTATATGGACTACTAGAAACGACTGGATATTTAATAACATCGATCCTACAGTTCAAAGATGCAGAGAAAAGTTTTTCCAGGAGCTCAAGATGGTGCTACATCGAGCTAAGAAAAAGCATGTTCAAGGCATTGAGCAATGGATCGAAGACATGATTTAGCTCTTTTCAAGTTTTCTTCTTTTCTTCCTCTTGTAATCTTCTTTTTTGTAACCAACTTTTTAATTTATAAATATATTAATCTGTAGGGGCTCAGGCCCCTCCAGTTCCTTCAAAAAAAAAACAGCCTGACTTACATATGGGTGCATGGGTTGGACAAACAACTACTATATTCTATAAGTTTGTAACTGAAATTCAATATTTTTTTTATCAATTTTTTTGGGTAGTTCACTATTTTTTTATCAGCAATGCTTCTTATCACCTATTTTGTTTTGATGGTAATTAAATGCACAAGCTTAACAAAATAACCCTTCCTTATGAGTATTTGTTATCCTGGTCATTGTCGTCTAGATCGCTTGAGTAGTTGAGTGTGGCAAAAACAGTGCCGCATGATGAACTTTGTCAAAGAACCATTATTTCACTTAACATGATTAAAGGATATAAGGTCGAGAAAACAGCTCTTGGAACCAATTGTAATAGCGTATTTACACATGATGACCACGTAATGCAACCATACGAGAATTAGAGAATTGAACTATAGATGAGATCAAATTGTTCACTACTCCAACATGCATCTACAGCAACATTAATTTGTGTAAAGAAAACATAGACGGATTATTTTTTTTGCGAACACGCAAAAGCTTTGCGTGTCATTTTTATAGAAGAAAGATCGCAAGTGGGTCGGAGTACAAGCGCAGGCCACAACGCTATCGGCCAGTCACGTGATTGTATATTACATCAAAGGAAAACAACCAAGGAAACAAAAACAGAAAAGAACACATCGAGGACAATGGGGGGATAAACCCATGAAGTAAAATTAACTCTTGCAGGCCCTTATGAGCGGAGGCCAGGGGAGCGTGTAGATGAATGCATCCGTAGTCCCATGGTAGCAGGTCAATTCGGGCGCCGGCGCCAACTTCACCTCCATAGTTTCCAAGCACAAGGAGAATGCCCACCTCCCAGAACCGTGCGGCAGCACGACGACCAACCCGACGCCGCTGACGATAACTTTGCGAACCCAATTATAATTCATCGGGTGGCTGGGTATGCCGAACACCTCCGGCAGCCGGTTGACGCTGTTCTCCAGCACCCACTCGCCACCGGTGCCATGGACTCGCCGGAAAACCTCGATCTCATCGCCCTTGACGTGCACGATGCGTGGCGCGGGCGGCGAGGTGGAGTCGCCGTCGCCGGCGGCGCAATGTTCCACGACGCAAAACGCCGAGGGTGTGCGCAGGCCTAACGCGTTCACGCGGCTGGGCAGGTGGACCTTGTTGAGCTCCAAGCTGGCGTTGTCGAGAAACATGACGCTGCCGCACACCGTCCCGAGGTAGAGAGACCCGTCGACCCGGCCGGCGAAGTCGACCAGGTCCTCCATCTCGAGCTCATCACTCGACGGCGGCAGGGTGCTCCAGCAGTCGCCGTCTGCGGCGGTGGAGAAGACGCACGACCAGGGCTCGCCGTATTTTCTGTACAAGACCGTGCGGAAAACCCTGAAATTCGAGGCGGAGACGGTGCCGTCTTCCCCATCGATGAGATAGAAGCTGGCACCGATCAGCTGGGCTGCCGTGCCGTTGACCCTCGTGTACCGGCGAGTCAACGGGTCGCAGACGACAAGGTACTTGAGATAGAAACTTTGGAGGAGGACGAGCCCACCGTGGCAGTCTATAACCTCCAACTTCGAAGTGATCTCGTCGACGTCGGGAGGGAAGAGGAAGTCGAGAGAGAAGCAGCTGGTGTCGATGGGCACATCAGGTGGCGGTGACGATGTGGGGATGAACTCGATTGGTGGCGGATACTGCCCCCGGAGGTGGTAGTGGCCGACGATGGTGGGCGGGTGGAGCGAGCGGGCGAGGCGGAGGAAGACGCCGCCGTCGTCGGCGATGATGCCGCGCCATCGCTTGCATGTGGACGCGGCGCGGATGGATTGAGATCCTCTACCTTTGTAAACGGTGACTTTGTGTGCCTTTGAGTCACTGACACATGGGGACATGTGAATCTCATGATTTGTGAACCCACCTGTCAGTGACTCAAAGGCACACAAAGTCACCATTTACAAAGGTAGAGGATCCTAATCCGGCGCGGATGAGCCAGACGGGGGAGTCGAGGCGGAGGAGGATCCGCTCGAGCAGGTCGTCCGGGACGTCGTCGACGCGCGTCGCCGGCGGCGACGCGTCCGCCGCTTCCGTCTTCAGTACCTTGCGCCGCAGTCGCTGCCGTTCCATCGCCACCCTAATTTAGCTGATCCGGCGGTCTTTTAGGTTAAGCACATCGAGGAGGGAGATCCGGCTAAACGCCCTTCGATCCGTGGAAGGAACGGACTGCTGTTGTACGCGTCATGCAGGCCCTTCCGTTCGTGGGTTCAAAAAATGTTGTGAAGTCACGTCAGGCTCAAAAAAGAGATAAAAAGCATGGTGGGCTAATCGGATCGGCCACGGGAACATGAAGGTACGGCGGGCGGACCGGGTGCCGCCAGAGACTAGCGTCGACGACGTTCCAGGACGGACGACCTGTTCGGTATTGAGATTTTGGTGGCCCGGGGCGAAATTACGATCGGAGGCCCACCTGAGGTGCTATCATTTAATTTGATCAATGCCAGTTTTTTTTTTTCCTCTTTTTTTATCCCAATGCATACTCGTAAGATGTGCTCCCTCCGCCCGCCAATTGTTGATGCTTCAGACAAGTTGAACTAGATTAAAAGAAATTGCTTAGCAATAGCAACTTATACATATATGTCATGGGGAGGGCCTCCTCAGATTTGGAGGCCCGGTGCGGCCTAGGAGTGGAAATAGGTGCTTCTTAGGGTAACTTCCGACTTTGTTTAGTTCAACCAAATGAAATAGATTTTCAAAGTGAGAGTTCATTTTGAAAAACATATGAAGTTTATTAACCATGGGACATTCGCCTAGTGCAGGCACTGATGAGCGGCGGCCATGCATGGGAGTGTGTAGATGGAAGAATCCGTAGTCCCACGATAGCAGGACGATTCGGGCGCCACCTTCACCTCCATTGTGTCCAAACAATTAAGGACAATGGCCACCTCGATTTATCAGAATCGTACACCAGCAGGATGACGAACCCGACTCCGCCGACGACAACTTTGGGAACCCAATCATATTTCTTCGTGTAGCCGGCTAATCTGCCGAACGCCGCCGCAAGCCGCCTGATGCTGTGCTCCAGGTCGTCGTCGACGCGCGTCCCCGACAGCACCGCGTCTGCCAGTTTCATTCTCCATGCTAGCGCCGCCGTCGCTGCCGTTCCATGGGCCTTATCGTCCGTGGGCTCGTGTTTAGCGACCCTATATGGGAGAGTCGAGTTACGCAGTATCCCCCGGGTTGGACTCGCCACTGCTTGGAAGTATTTTTTTTTTTTTCGGTAGACTTAGGAAGCATTTCTAATAGAAGAAAACTGAACTATAGATGTGTTCAGTGTACTCGAACATGCATCGACAACAAAAACGTTTGCAAAAAGAAACCGACATAGATGGATAAACCCACGAAGTAAAATTAACGCTGGGACATTCGCCCAGTGCAGGCCCTCATGACCGGAGGCCATGGGAGCGTGTAGACGGAACAATCCATAGTCCCACGGTAGCAGGTGGATTCGGGCACCACCTTCACCTCCATGGTGTCCAAATATAAGCAGAAGGGCCACCTCCAGTTACCGTGATCGGCCACCAGCAGAACGACGAACCCGACGCCGCCGACGACAACTTTGAGAACCCGATCATACTTCTCCGGGTAGCCGGGTAATCTGCCAAACGCCTCTGACAGCCGGTGGATGCTGCGCTCCAGCACCCACTCGCCGCCGCCGCCGCCATTATGGACTCGCCGGAACACCTCGAGCTCATCGCCCCTCACGTGGACGATGCGCGGCGAGGTCGAGTCGCCAGCGCAATGGGCGATGACGCAAAACGCCGAGGGTCCGTTACGACCTGACATGTTTACGCGGCTTGGTAGGTCGACCTTGGTGAGCTCCAAACTGGTGTTGTCAAGAGACATCAAGCTGCCGCGCCACCCTATGTAGAGAGACCCGTCGACCCGGCCGGCGTACGAGACGTACGTCTCGGGGCCGTCGTCTTTCGACGGCTGCACGGTTCGCCAGCCGGCGTCCTCGTCGGCGGTGGAGAAGACGCACCGCCGGAGCTCGCTGTAGGACCTGTAGAGCACCCTGAAATTCGAGGCGGAGATGGTGCCGTCTTTGCCGTCGAGCAGGAAGAAGCGGCCTATCATCTGGTCTAGCGTGGTGCTGACCTTCCGGTGCCGTCGCGTCAACCGGTCGCAGACGTCGAGGTAGCTCGGCCAGAGACTTTGGAGGAGCACGAGGCCGCCGTGGCAGTCCTTGACTTCCCACCTCGCGGCATCGAGGAAGTCGAGGGAGAAGCGGCTGGTGTCGGGGAGCACCGGTGGCGACGAGGGGACAAAATCGATCGAAGTTGGGTCCTGCTTCCGGAGGTGGTAGTGGCCGACGATAGTCGGCGGGTGGAGGGAGCGCGCGCG